>JAKSZU010000001.1:101879781-102407281 GCA_026018925.1 Tupaia tana
TTTTGTTTTGTTTTTTTATTGGTTTCCTTACCTTTGGACCCTTTCTTCCCTCTTGAAGACAAAGAACAAGTTGTGCACATTCTAGCAGCATCCTTCAGCCAATTTGCGCGTTTTGAACAAATACCTTTTGCAGAACCCCTGTCACCTTTTCAGACTCCTCTATCTCTAATAGCCGTCTCTCCCTGATTCTCTTCAGTTCACACCAGTGACTCCTCATATTCTAGAAATCAAAATAAACAGCATGAATATCAGACATACATTTCCAGTAGCACCTGATAGAAGACCTTCTTAATTGCAAACAGCATGTGACTTTTCCCAAGATTCTTCAGGTCTGCTGTGCTCTTGGGCTAAGCTCTCTTCTGCCTACATTTTGAGATATCCCTCTTTAACTTACAAATGCCTCCCTACACACATTTTTTTTCTCTTTCACTGAAATAACATTACCCTAAGCAACTCAACAAATACCACAAAAATGACACAGTATCTAAAATTGCAGTATCTATTCTTAATCTCACAATTCCTCAAGGAGCTATCCACTGATGGTGAAACAGTCATCCTGCTTAAATAAGGCTATCTTATCTTCAACTGTTCAAATAGCATCATTTAAGCAATTATACCCACAAATTACCTGACAACATAGTGTCTTATTTTCACTCACACCAGCCTAATGAACATTGCAAACCACTGGGGATAATTTTTCATGGAAGTGTGGCATCACTTCCATAGATTTTGAAGTCCACAGACTGGCACAATAGATGTCCATGACCTCAACCTTGAGAAACAGACATGATTAAATCTCATTCATTTTCAAGTGAAGAAAATACCCTGTGGATGCTCCACTCCCCATCCTATGAACGGATATTAGACATATTATTTTTCATGTCAACTATGAATTTGATCATCTTAAGAAATAAATTAAAATGCAAGAATCATAGGCACATTTAATGGTAACCTTGCTAATTTCTCGGACTTACGATCATTCAGACATTCTCAGAGAGCAAGTCACATTGTTTATGAGCCACACATCTTCACAGTAGCATATGTTCTTCCTTTGAAATACCACCAGGTAATTCCATTCTCTAGCAAAGTACATGAAATAATAAGGATAGCAACTCACACATGAAGGATTTTCCTCAAGGGCAATCATCTTAACAAGGAATCTCTTTTCAAAATTAGCTACTCTGTAGTTCTATTAAAATATTGTGACTCTAGCTCTGCTCTCTTCACCCCAAAAGGAGAAAAGTAAAGACAGAGCCCCATTAGAGAAAAAGCATAAAAGGCAAAAAAAAAAAAAAAAAAAAAAAAAAAAAAAAACTTGACAAAATTCTCAAGTATTCTTAGTGACATAAAGGTACCAACACATTTGGTCCTCACTACAAACCAAACTGAGATTGTGATTTAACTAATTATCCTGAAACTTCTAATATGGACAATTATTTCAAAAAAAAAAAAAAAACAACTCTTAGAGAGTAGGCATTTAATGAAGCTTCTTTGAAAAGTATCCCAATTAGAAGAGCACCTGCTAGAAATGAACTACTTTTAGTCAAATAACAATTGGTAGTTGGGACTTGTCAAAGGTAGGTGTTCTGTTTTCAGTAGAAATATTCTGTAGGCATTAATGAGTTGTAATAGCTTTTCAGCTATAGTTTATCATTTTAAGTTACTTTTGTATGAGATAATATCTAAATGGGTGTGCTAATACAGTAAGATGACATCACGATTTGAAACTGGCATATACACACGGACACAAAAATAAAGGAATGTACACACACATATGCAACTTTATCTAAAGTAGATGCTAATTTTCCAGGAGGTTCAAAAAACACAAGACACATAAATTTGTTGTATTAGTGAAGAATAAAGACTGTGGAAGCTGCAAAACAAAAAGACACATTCTTCCCAGGTATGGGCTAGTTTGGAGGGAGGGGCATAATTTTCAAGAGATCTTTAAATGATGGAGAGCAGTGCACTGTGGAATATTGGAAAAAGAAAAAGGTAGAAAATGCAATCTGAAGGAAGATGCGAGAGTTAGAGTGTGTTGAGCAAAGTGGGTGGTGAGGAAGTCTGCCTGTTAAGAAGTGGAGGAGGCATTTATTATAAGTGAAGGATATGTCAAAATTACCCTTTTTAAATAGATGAATTAATGTTTAAACTTATGAAGGATCCAATTTACTGAACATTATTGATTCCCTTATGGAAAGCCAATAGTGATTACAACTTGGAGAGCTGTCGTTCTATAGCCTGGTATGTATACGCCATATGTGTTTATCTTTTTTACTAGCCTACTTACATGCGATAATACTACAGCAGCTTTCAAGATGAACATTTGACAAGCCAGCTCACCGCCGACTGACACCTCCATTTCAGCTGGCCTGACATATATAAAAAGAAACTGAATGTTTATCCGTGTGCTTTCCGGATTTGACATATGTGCTATATAAGAGTCACAGAAGGAAACTTCAGAAAAGAAATTAAGAAATGCACTTGTCAGTTTATTAATCAAAGTTTACCTGCTTCACATTACACAGAGACAAATTAAGCTGGCTACTATGGTACTTCGAAAACATCTGCTAACAAAGTCAGAAGTAATGATAAACAAACGAGTTCCCTTTGTGGTTGATTTTCATCCAGCTGCATTTAATTATAATAGCGCTATCAAAGAAAGCTCCCCATTAGCTGCTAATTCAGAATGACTTCAGAAAAAACTCCCAAAGCCTCCAGTGATATCCCTCCAACTCCAGCAACTTCCTAATCTCTGCCAAGGTTTGTGGAGAGCCATATTAAAGATTTTCGTTATCAGTCGTGGATATAATTGACTGCCAAGGTAGTATTCAGTGCTTTTCCCTAAAACTACCTTTATAATAATGTGCCCAATTAAACTTTAAAATGACAAAATTTATGACATCAATATTTTTGTTCCAACTTTAGAATTAGATAACAAACTGCCTCAAAAAGGCAAGGCAAAATCTTATTTTAATGCATATTGCAAGTAAAATGCAATGCCAGTTTTATTATTCATCAGTCTACAGTCACCACAGCTCAAAATAAACTGACACTGCTTTTTCAATTTCAGGTTGAACTGGCTTTCAAATAAAATATTAAAAAGTACTCAGAACACTACCTCTACTGTATTCTGTAGTGAATCACCACCAAACCTTGCCAATTGATCAGCACTAATTCTTAAAGTTCCCAGGTACTTATTCTCCTTTGAAAGTCTCAGTACTTCAAATAAAACTGTGAAAATCTCTATCTCATGCTCTTTTGAGTGTAAGTATGAATAATTTCTCACCCCAACTTGGCTTCTGTGTGGCCAAAAAGCAAACACAAAATCAAAAGCTTCAATGTGCAAACAATCCACAGCTGTATGTGTGTCTATGCTGATCCAGCCTGGAAGCAAACCATACCTCCTTTATTTGTCTTGGGAGGAACCGGTGAGATGCAAATTAAAGGTGAAGATATATACCTGGGACAGCATCCGTACTCCTTCTGCACTAATCTCTGTAACAAAATAGAGAACATTCATAAACAGAATAAGAACTGTGGAATAACCCAGATTGAGAATGATAGGCATTTTCTAGAGCTAGAACTGGCCATCTTCCAAGGACCTGGGTGATAATATATTTTCCTAACTTCTATAGGAACTTCTTTGGTCATAGAAGGTGCATGAGATTGGGAGAAAATGAGGACAGTTTTTGTCTATTGAAAATATTGATACCTTTGGAGGGAATTGTTTCTCTCCTTCTTCTTCAAGGAAGAGCAAAAACATCTCTAATTAAACTAATTGTTCCCAAACTCTTCCTCTATTTCCACTTCTCAAAAAGCTAGTAGTGTTTATGAGGGTATCCTCCTTGACAACTCGAAAGGAAAATGGAAGTAGGAGAGAAAACTATTGCTTTTGAGAGTGTTTCATGGAAACTTCCTTCCAGTGATCCACTGGGGCAAGCATATGACATTAATTTTGCCCTTGGCACAAAGATCAAATGATATTGCCAATGTCGTTGTTCTGTTTATAACAATATTTGTGATGACTTGTACATTGCCCTCCTCCAACTGGCATCAGAACAAGCATTATTCTTCTGTGGTTGAGTTCATAAAGCTGGGATATGTCCTATTTCAAAAAGAATGTGCAAGAAAGAGCATGGTGTTTGGTGGTAGTCGATCAAAACTGAAGAATTTCCAAATGGTTGCTTTGGGGGAAGTGCATTAATGTTCACATCATTCTTCTGCTCTAAAGATTCTAATATTCTCCAACCTAAAAGCCTAAGAAAATGGAGGCATGAGTTTATCTTTTCAAATTAGACCTTTCGTATTTTATGTTCATTCTTTCAGATAACCAGGCAAGTTTTAATGGAATGATTTTGGAGTATGGAAGAACTTATGTACAATCCTTAATACCTTCTAGCATAAAAGGCCTCAGAGTAAGCTTGGATGTCATTTCAATGTTTTTAATTACCAACCTCAGTGCCTTAATTCTTAAAATCCATTGTAGAGTGCATGTGTGAGCATGAGAGAGAGAAAAAGAGAAGTACCCTCCTTTGGGCTCAGTCACTCCACATCCCATTCCTCCAGTCCTGCAGACCACAAGGACCCTGAGCATTCAGGCTTGCATGTACACATGCCTAGTGTGTTTTCAAGCCAATGAGGATGGGAACTCAAACCACAGCTGACATGTGGCCTCACAGTCCATTAAACCACAAACTGCTGCAGAAGCTAGGCCCTCAGTGTCTTAATCTTAAAGAGCATTTAGTAGTCAACTCATATTCTCCCCTGTAGTGTATATCTGCCCAGTTTTTGGCAGTTCCTATAGGAATACAAAGATGGGGGGTCTTCAAAATGTTCATGGTAAGTGTATTTGAGAAAACTGCATGGATTTCAAAAATTCTTACACCAAAATTACCTTTAACTTCATTTCTCATGATCTTTTTACAGTCCTATTACATACTCATAAGGTATGTTTTCATTTTAGAACAAAGTCTCTATGATTTCACCATTACATAAATACATAGCTAAAAAGGAAAAGTTAGCAAAATTTTCAGGACATTCCAGCAGACAAAATGAACCCAAAATTACAAGTTGATGTTTGTAGATTTGCAGATCCAGGATGGAGAGTGGGCCATCTCATGTCCATGATGTCTCTGTGCCTCAGGTTCTGTCCACAGAAATTATTTATCTTTACCTCATTTCTGCTTTATAAACATTAACTGAGAAAATTCATTGGAAGGTATATTTTATTCTCTGCAGGTAAGAAAATTTCAATTATAAAATATAGAATTTACATGTAGAGATGAATGGAAGAGATGGTCCATACCAAATGACCTCTGCTTACATTATGTAGATACTAAAGGTTTAGAGATGGTTACAGGTACTTCAGAGAAATGGAAGTCACAGCTTATTCCTAGACACAATCCTCCATTAAATCATAGAAGCTTCAGTTTGATCTCTTTGTTATGCTGCAATTCTGTACAAAAAATATTGAAAATATGTTTATCACTGAAATAAAAATAAAGGCCCACTCATCTTATTCAATACTTTCATTTTTCAGGGAAAAATAAAGAAGAAACTCAAAGAAGTAACTTACCTATATTTAACATTTACCAGCAATAACAATATTAAAACATGAAAAATATTAGTGTTTCGTTCGCCTCTAAATTCAATGCTGTTTTGTGGTAGTTCCAAAGAGAAAATAATGATAATTTCTAATTATGTTTACACCATCAATTATTACTATTATTTTATTTTTCTGTAATTGTTGGACATTCTTAAATGTTCTGTTCCTCTTATAGGTTTTGTTCTTAACTTCACAGAACCCCACATGTATTTCTAGTCAATCCATTGGTAGATCTTGCAAAATAATAGAGTTGTAAACTCCTCTCAGAAATTTGAGAACAATATATTTAACTTATTTGGCATGCTGCTTATCACATCAATATGTAAATGTGATTGCTTAATAAATACCACTTACTGATGTTGTCTTCATCTGCAACTTCCTTTGCAACTGAGACTCAAAATTATTCTGAGTTGTGAATTTATTTTCACAGTAATAGTCACCCTACAAATACTTCCTAAATACTTCCTGTGTATAAATAACTGCCAACCAACCCCCTGATTTTCACAGAGTATGAGAGACATAGGAGCACGAATATATGTAAGTGTAAATGTCAACATGCTATTGGACTTCAAGGACAGGATGATGATTTCCAGTTAGGAAGTATGGAAGGAGACAGGCAAGCATATTTTGTGGAGGTGGTAGCTTTATAACTGTCCCAGAAAAATAGGTAAAAATTCAATACCAAAAATAGAAAGAGGATTTTCCAGGTGGTATCTAAAATGGTTCAGCAGACTGAAACAGCTGAGGCTATTGGACTCAGGGTAAATGTGCCTGTGACAATGCTCTAGTAACCAGAGACACCTCTATGGCCCATCCCCACCTTCTCTTTGAATCCTCTGCCACATCTGGCATTTCTGCATGTTATCCTGATGCTCTCTACTTGGACTTTGTCACTCTACCCCATCTGCCAAGCATTCCTAACTGGAATGCTTGAGTTTGGGTTCCTTTGCTCGAAGGCCAGGCCAGCCCAGACTCGTGTCAAGATAAGCTCTTCAATCCCCCGCGCCCACAGCCATACCCATTAAATAATATGAGAGAAAGGATAATACCAGAAGCGACAAAAAAGTTCAGGAATGGCCCCAACTGGAAAATTCTTTTTTTTTTTTTTGAGAGGTTTTTGTTTTGTTTTGTTTGCTATAGGGCACTTGCGCTCACCAGAAAGAAAGAGAGAGACAGAGAGACAAAAAGCGAGAAATCACCCCACAGGGGGTTTGGCCACACTGCAATCCCTTCTCCTCCATTCTCCTCTCGGGATCTTGGGCACGCACACATCGTGCCCTACGTGAGTTCAAGCCACCAGGTCCAGGACTCGAACCACAGTCGGCTATATGGGAATCCAGTGACATAGCCATTATGCCAACTGCTGGTCCTGAAAATTATTTATTTTGTTCATTAATCACTTTATCTACCCACAAACTATAATTATTTTCCCTAGGCTTTGAAGGAAATGGCCATAGATGTCTGATTCCTTTAAGTACTTACTATCTAGACCAGATGAAAATATTAATTTCAGACCATGCCTTCCTACTCCGTGGCACCACTCTACACCACCACTCTGCCTTGCCACATGGGCTCTCTCACTCTCCTCCTCCCCACATTAGCCTCCCAGCCACAGTGAGACCAAACTGCTGCATGTCAGAAAGAAAATAGCCACTGTCTGAGAGCTGACCACCACCACCTCTACAGGCAGGTATCTGGGCCAAAGCCCAGAGTGTGTGTGGTACTCAAAAAGTGAATACAATTTTGAAAGGACGGTCCAGCTCACGTAGTTGCTACTTGGAAGTTTAAGGAGTTGATCACCTGAAAGTGGTGAAGCTCAGTGCACTTCTGCCCACCAACTTCTCTTCAGGGGAAAACATAAAAGAAACTCTTCTTTGAGAGTCCAAACCTAGCACTCCACACCTACAAAGGAGCAATGAAATTAGAATGGAGCTAGTACATTGTAAAAATGTGCATGAGTCAAACTTCTGACAAAATTAAAAAAAAAAATAAAGTAAAAAGACCTCTCCACCCACCCCAATTCCAAGCCAGCATGATAGCTGCACCATCCTGTCAGCTGACCTGGAGGTAGAGTTCCATTTACTTCTGTTTTCCTATGGTTTTTGCCATAGGGCATGTGCCCTCACCAGAAAACCAAGAGACAATGAGAGGGAAAGTGAGATATTGCCCTTTGGGAGAGATGGCTATGTTGTAATTCCTTCTCTTCCATTCTTCTTCAGGATTTTGGACATGCATGCACACATGCCTGGTATGATTTTTCAGGCTGCTGGGTCAGGGACTTGAACCACAGTTAGCCATATGAGAGTCCAGCGCCTAACCATTTACTATTAAGATACTGGGGCCAGCAGTGACACGGCATGGTCTGAGTCCCAGTCTTGAAAATCATGTGCATGTGCATATGTGGCCAAAATCCCAAGAAGAGAATGGAAGGGAAGGGATTGTGGTGGGTCATTCTCCTTTTGGGTGATTTCTTCCTTTCCTTCTCTCTATCTCTGATGTATGTGTGCCCTATGGCAAAACTTTAAAAGAAAAAGAAAAAGATTTCATGGCACAGAGTGAGCAGAGAATAAAAAAGAGAGCACTCCCAACACAACAACACAACGGAGGCTAAGGAACTAAACCTCCCCTGTTCAACAGGCAAATCAGGCAGGTGCTCTTCCTCCCATCAAACCCAAATTCAGGGCATATCACTATATCTTCTCCAACTGATGTAATCCACAGCACAGCTCATTCTGAACCTACTGAAATTTTAAGTTGTGAGCAAGGAAAGAGGAAGAACATCTAACAGATAGGAATATACCAGAGAACCCTTCTCCAGTTCAGAGTGGAAAGACAGGGCATCATCCTCAACCAATTCCTAATGCTGATGTGTACAATCTAGTCAACTAATATCTACTGAGGGTCTGTTCAAATCCTAGCAGCAATCCTAAACTCTCAAACATTATAGGTTTTAGTTTATGGTGAAAGTCTCACAGATAAGCCTGCCTCTTGCCTCTTCTAGATGATGGCCACATCCAGGCAAGTAGGGTCACTATATCTAGTGCCCCATGAAGGAAACACAAGGCCTATCTCTGGCATCTCACAGAGACTTCCCTCTGGCCTCTGCTCGACAGCCTTGCCAGGATTGCATTCAGGATTGGAGGATCACTGCCCATCAGAAATTAGAGGCAGGGTAGATATGTCTAGCCTGGAACTGAAAGGCACAGTAGGCCTCTGGCCCATTCTGAAATACTCTGGGAGGACCATATCCAGAGGCTAAGGACTGTCCTGTCTACCCTTCCCCAAGTGACCTTCCCAGGGCCACATTTAGGCCTTGAGAATGACACCATTCTCAGATGTTACAAGTAGGCTGCTCATGACCTGTGTGTAGGGTCTCATAGATAGGCTTGTTTCCACACTCTCCTGGACCAACTTGCCAGGGCTCCAAGTGAATCTGGTGAGCCACTCTGCCACCAAGTCTCATACACAAGCCACACAAGTCCTCCTCTGAGCCAGAAGACAAATATGGCTTCTAGTCCTTCCTAATCCACTCTACAAGGGACAGTCTTGGGACATAAGGCTGCTTGCCTCCCCTTGGCATTACAGAATCTAATCCTAAAATTAAGAAGTGAGTACTCGACCAGGTGCCCAAAAATCAATGCAAAGTCACAGAAATATGAAATTAAAAAAAAAAAAAGGAATATCTCTGACTCAAGGGAGCACAATAACTTCCTCGGAACTAAACACAGGAAATCACAGAAGTTATTCAAGAAACTCAACAAAATACTAACATACTGAATCTAACTAAAAGATTATACACCACGATCAGACAGACTTTAACTCAGGGATACAAGGATGGTTCAACATATGCAAAACAATAAAGATAAGACATCACGTTAAAAGGAGAAAAGACAAAATGATAGAATTATACCAATTGTTCCAGGAAAAGCATCCTGCAATACAATACAGTACAATACAAAATACAATACATCCTGCAATACAACACAACATCCCTTCATGATTAACACTCCTAGTAAATAGGTATAGAAGGAACATTTTTCAACACAATAAACACTATGTATGACAAATCCATAGGTAACGTAATACTAAATGAGGAAAAGCAGAAATTATTCACATTAAAAACTGGAACATGTCAAAGTTGTCCACTTTCTCCACTCCTTTTCAACATAGTGCTGGAAGTCTTTTCCAATGCAGTCAAGACAAGAGGATAAAATAATGGGCATTCAAATAAGAAAGGAAGAAGTGAACTTGTCCCTATTTGTAGACATGATTATATACATAGAAAATACAAAAGAATCCATGAAAAATCTTCAAGAAGTCATGAATGAATTCAGTTAAGTGGCAGGATACATAATATCCCAAAATTATAGCATTTCACTATACCTACAACAAGCAGACTAAGGCAAAATTGAAGAAAGCAATCTCATTTACAATAGTCATAAAAAAAAAAAAATCCTGCAAATGAACTTACTAAAAGAGCTGAAAAACCTCTACAATGAAAACTATAAAAAACTGAAAAAAGGACTATCATACCAAAAATTAAAAATATAGTCTGTGTACTTGGATCAGAAGAGTCAATATAATCAAAATGTCTAGGATTAAGATTAAATTACCAGTGACATTCTTCACAGATAAAGAGAAATAAAAAACATAAAATTTGTTTGGAATCAACCCATATCACCAAGGCAATACTGTGCTAAATGAATAAAGTAGAAGAAAACTACCTGACCTCAAAATATATTTAAAAATTGTGATAATCAGAATGGCATGATACTGGCACAAAAACATACACAGAAACCAATGGAGCAGAATGGAGAATCCAGAAATAAGCCCTACAACATGTAGAAAACTGATCTTTGGGAAGAGACGCAAGACAAACCAGTGAAGAAAAGAAATTCTTTTCAGCAAATCAGCAAGTAGTGCTGAGAGAAGTGAATATCTACCTGCAAAAAGTGCAACTAGAACCCTAGCTCTCATCCTTAACAAAATATCAACTAAAAATGGATCACTACTTGTGGAAAACACAGGGGAAACTCTTGAAGACATCACAGTAGGCAAAGATTTCTTAAATAAGATTCCTAAAGTGCAGGCAACAATTCCAAAAATAAATAAGTGGGATTATATCAAGCTAAAAAGCTTCTGCACAGTAAAGGAAACAATAGAGTGAAGAGATTCACCCCACACAC
Source organism: Tupaia tana (assembly GCA_026018925.1). Taxonomy (NCBI): domain Eukaryota; kingdom Metazoa; phylum Chordata; class Mammalia; order Scandentia; family Tupaiidae; genus Tupaia; species Tupaia tana. Next base: position 101,890,576 of record JAKSZU010000001.1, read on the forward strand.
ACAGAATGGGAGAAAATATTTACAAACTATGCTTCAGATAAGGGATTGAGAACCATTATATATAGGGAACTCTAGCACCTGATTTGAAGAATAAGAAAAAAAGAATAATTCAATAAACAATCCAATAAAAAAATGGACAAATGAGTTGAATAGAAAACTCTCTAAGGAAGACATACAGATGACCAAAATAGCATATGAAAATCTCTTATTATAAAGAAAATGCAAATAAAACTGACAATGAGATATCACTGAACCCCAGTCAAAACAAAACAAAACAAAACAAAACAAAACAAAACAAAAAAACAAGTGCTGGCAAGGCTGTGGTGAAGAGAATTTTCCTACATTGTTGTTGGGAATGTAAATTAGTATAACCACTGTGGAGAACAATATGGACGCTCCTCAGAAATCTACAAATAGAATTATCTTATGACCCAGTAATTTAACTCCTTGGTATTTACCCAATGGATGGGAAAATAGTCAAAAAAGACACTTGCACAACTATGTTTCTTGCAGCATTATTCACAACTGATAAAACAAAATCAATTAAAGTGTCCAACAACTGTTGACTGGTTTTAAAAAAAATGTGGCACATACTTACTATGGAATACAATTTAGCTATAAAGAATAGTGAGACTTTCATTTGATTCCAATTGAATTAATATAGAATATTTAATACTAAGTGAATAAGCCAGACTATAAAAAACATTGTATATCCCCACTCAATATATACTTAATGTGTACACCCTATGGCAGAAGTTGAAAGATTCAAAGATGTAATAGTAGGAAAAGCAAGCATAGATATCAGAGACTATGGGAGGTGGATGGATAGTGAGATGAAGATGGAAGGTGCATAGAAAAACATTTAATAGGATCTTGTGCCCCTCCCCACCCCATCTTGGACACCTGTTCCAGTGAAGAAACTTGCCATAAAGCAGATCACCTCTGGCTGGAAGGCTATGCAGCAGAGACCCAAGGCTCATACCCTCTCCCACTCATCTTTGAACTCTCAGGTGTGTTGCTTGGGACTTTAAGACAACCTTGTGCCTCTCCCCACCCCATCTAGATATCTGTTCTCGCTCAGGGAGACTGAGCTGTAAATAGATTGTGGCTTATCCCCTCTCACATGCCACTGATTATAAGACTTCAGTTTTTTCTTAAGTATGCAGCGTGTTTGTGCTGTGTGATCCTTTCTAGGTCCCTGAATTAAAACTCAGCAGCTCAGTCTTCGGCACACCTGTTCTCTAAAAATGGGAAGGACTTTAAATTATCGAAAACCAGTGACAATAGTGCAGATTGCTGGTGAGCATCAGAGAGGTAGAGTAGCAAGGAAATCACCAATCACCTACTACCACACACCTTTGAACACTCAGAATTAACTCGAAGAATTTAAGACGGAATATATAAATCACCAGTTGACTACAAACAATTGCAGAGACACAAGAAATATGAACAACAAACAAAATATCTCTCCCCCAAGGGAAAACATCAATTCCTCATTATTCACAGACAACATAATGGAAATCATGGAAATATCAGACAAAAAAATTCAGAATATTTGTAGTGACAAAACTAAATGAGATGTGAGGAAAAAGATTCAATGAGCTCCAGGAGATGAGGAAGACCTTTCATGATTTGAAAGAAAAAATAGACACCATAAAAAACAAATCAAGTAGAATTGTTAGAGAGGAAGACTGTGATATAGAAAATTAAAACCTCCCTCAAAAGTATTAAAAGCAGATTATATCACACAGAAGATAAAATCTTGAATGTGGAAAACAACACCTCTACCTATAAAAAATTATCAAGACTGACAAAATAACCAAGGATAATAAAAGAGAAATACTAGATACCATTAAGCACCCAAACATCCATAAAATTGGTATCCCAGAAGGTGAAAAAAATAATAAGAGCATTGATAATATATACCATAAAATCCTGGAAGAAAAACTTTTTAAACCTAGAGAGCATCCAAATGTCCAGACCCAAAAAATACAAAGGGCTCAAAATAGAATCAACCCAAGAAAATCTTCTCCAAGGCACATCATAAGCAAATTGGCCAAAACCACAGACAAAGACAAGATACCAATACAAGATACTAAAATTGGGACGAGAGAAACATCAAGTTACTTACAAAGTTATCACATCAGGGGACCAGCAGTTAGCGTAATGGCTATGTCGTTGAACTCCCATGCAGTCGACCGTGGTTTGAGTCCCAGACCCGGTGGCTTAAACTCATGCCGGGCACATGTGCATGCATACCCAAGATCCCGAGAGAAGAGTGGAGGACAAGGGATTGCGGCGTGGCCATCACCCCTGGGGGTGATTTCTCGCTTTCTGTCTCTCTGTCTCTCTTTGTCTTTCTAGCAAGCGCACGCACCCTATAGCAAAAAGAAACAAAAAAAAGAAAGAAAGAAAAGTTATCACATCAGATTAACATCAGACCTCTTCTTAGAAACAATGCAGACAAAGAAATAATAGGGAAATATAGTCAAATGGAAAACAATTTCAACCAAGATTACTATACCTAGCAAGATTACCCTTCATATGAGAAAAAAAAGGTAGAAACATTCTCAGATAAGCAAAACTAAAAGAATTTGCCAACTCCAGATCAACTCTTCAAGAGGTTCTGAAGGGAGTGCTATTTACCAGGAAAACTAATGAAAGACAGATATAAGAGAGCAAAAACCAGCCTAGAAAATGGCTCACCTAATGATAGGAACATGTCTGGAAATACCAATAATGATGTTGAATGTTAATGGATTAAATTCTCCAATCAAGAGACATAGACTGGCTGAATAGATTAAAAAAAAAAAAATAGAAACCCTCCATCTGTTGCCTATAAGAAACCCACATCATGGATAAAGACATACATAGACTAAAAGTAAAGTGCTGGAAAAAGATATTCCATGCAAATGGAAATAAAAAAAGGGCTAGAGTGAAAACATGATTTCAGACCAGCTAGGCTTTAAGATAAAAACTCTAAGAAGAGACAAAGAAGGGTATTATATAGTAATAAATTAGCTAATTCCTCAAGAAGACATAACGCTTATAAATATCAATGCATCCAACTCAGGAGCACCTAAATACATGAAGAAAAGATTGCTGGGGCTAAAAGGAGAGAGAGGTTGCAACACTTTAATTGTTGGGGATCTCAACACCCCATTATATTCTTAAGACAGATCTACTAAACAATAAACAAGCAGAGAGATATAGGAGCTAAAAGATTATAAGTCAAATGGACTTGACAGACATCTATAGAACTTTCCACCCTAAGATTACAAAATATAATTTTTTCTCACCCTAGAATGGAAACTTTTCAAAGATTAACCATATGATAGGGCACAAATCAAGCTTTTACAGATTCAAAGACACAGAAACTATATTCAGAATCTTCTCTGACTGTGATTAAATTAAACTTGATAGTAATTTCAGGAAAAATCCTCGAAAATACTCAAACACATGGAAACTAAATAAAGTACTTCTGAATGACTTCTTAACTACAAAAGAAATTAAGTCTGAAAAAAAACTTACAGAAACAAGTGATAATGAGTAAACAAGTTTCAATAATCTACAGGACAATACAAAAGCAGTCATAAGAGGAAAATTCATAGCAATTAGTTCACATAAGAAAAAGATGGAAAGGTGATAAATAGACAACCTAACATCATGCTTCAGGGAACTGGAAAAACAACAACAAAACAAAACAAAAAGCCAGGAGGAAAGAAATAATTAAGATTTGAGTAGAACTAAATGAATTGAAAATAAATGAAATGTACAGAAAACAAATGAAAGCAAAAGCTAGTTCTTTGAAAAGATTAACAAAATTGACACACCATTAGCTGGAATGATAAAGAAGAAGAAAAAAAGAAACAAGGTAAATCAAATACATACTGAAACAGGCAATATTACAACAGACACAACAGGAATACAACACATATCCTTAGAGGATATTTTGAGCAACTCTATGCCAACAAAGTACAAAACATGGAACATGAAAGAGATGGACAAATTTCTGAATTCATATAATCTACAAAGATTGAATCAGGAGGATATAGAAAGCATGAATAGACCCATAACAAGTCAGGAGATTGAATCAGTAATAATCTCTCAACAAAGAAAAGCCCAAGACCTGATGACATCATTTCTAAATTCTACATATCTTTTAAAGAAGAGTTAATCCCCATTCTATCCAATTATTTCTAAAGATCCAAAAGGAAGAAAACCTCCCAAATTTATTTTATGAAACCTTTATCATCCTCATTCCCAAAACAGATAAAGACATGGCAAAGAAGGAAAACTACAGACCAATATCTATGATGAATATAGGTGCAAATATTCTCAACAGGATACTGGCAAATTGTATCCAACAACATATTAAAAAGGTTATTCAACCCTACCAGGTAGTCCCGGACAGGTGGCTTAAACTCACACCAGGCACATGTTTCGTGAGTGCCCAAGATCACAAGAGGAGAGTGGAGGAGAAGGGATTGCCTCGTGGACATCCCTCCAGGGGTGATTTCTCGCTTTCTGTCTCTCTGTCTCTCTCTGTCTTTCTGGCGAGCGCATGCGCCCTATAGCAAAAAAAAAAAAATTAAAAAATAAAAGGTTAACATCAGACCTTTTCTTGCAAACAATGCAGACAAAGAAATAATAGGGAAATATAGTCAAATGAGATGTCCAGGGATACAAGGGTAGTTCAACATACACAAGACAATAAACACAACACACCATATTAACAGAAAGAAAGATAAAAATCATATAATCATTTAAATTGATGTAGAAAAATCATTGAACAAAATATAACATCCCTTCATGATTGACACTTAGTAAGATTGGCATAGAAGGGTCATTTCTCAATGCAATAAAAGCCATTTATGAAAAACCTATAGCTAACATTGTACTGAATGGGGAAAGCTAAAAGCTTTTCCACAGAAAACTGGTACTAGACAAAGCTGCCCACTTTCTCCACTCCATTTCATTATAGTGCTGGAGGTCTTAGCCAATGCAATCAGAAAAGAGAATAATATAAAAGGCATTCAAATTGGCAAAGAAGAGTTGAAGACATCTTAAACCACCATGCCACCTGCCAGCCCCAAGAGTTGAAGATATCTTTATTTGCAGATGACATGATGTTATATTAAGAAGACCCAAAAGTTTCCATGAAAAAACTTCTTGAAGTAATAAATAAATACAGTAAACTGTGGCAGGATACAAAATCAACATCCAAAAAACTATTGTATTTCTATATACTTAACATTTTGACCCAGGTAGAACTGAAGAAAGGAATCCATTTTACCATAGCCACAAAATGTATAAGATACCTAGGGATAATCCTATCCAAGCAAGTCAAAGATCTTTACAATGAAAACTATGAAAATCTTGAGAAAGATATTAAAAATTACACAAAAAAGTGGAAGGACATCCCATGTTCCAAGATTAGAAAATTAATATAATCAAATAGGCAATTCTACCCAAATTCATCTGCATCTTTAATGCAATTCCAATCAAATTACCAGAAACATTCTTCACAGATCTTGAAAAGACAATCATAGAATTTGTCTGGCATCATCAAAGTCCTCATATTGCCAAAGCAATCCTGTGCAAGAAGAGTAGAGTGGGCAGCATCTCATTCTCTGACCCCAAAATATACTATAAATCTGTGGTAACAAAAGCAGCATGGTATTGGCACAAAAAAATAAACAGGTGGACCAGTGGAATAGAATAGAGACCCTAGAAATAAACCCCAAAACATAAAGTCAACTGATTTTTGACAAAGAATACCAGTCAATCCAGGGAGAAAAGGAACAGCTCTTTAGCAAATGGTGCTGTAAAAACTGGGTATCTACCTGCAGAAAAATGAAACTGGATCCCCAGGTTTCACCATTAACATCAAAGACTTCAAACTATAAAACTACTGGTGGAAAACATTAGGGAAACTCTGGAAGACAGTGGTGTAGGCAAAGACTTCTTAAATAAGATTTCCAAAAGCACAGGCAATAATCCCCAAAATAGACAAGTGGGATTATATCAAATTAAGAACTTTCTGCACAGCAAAGGACACAGTAATTAGTGTGAATCAACAACTCTCAGAATAGGAGAACATTTTTGTAAACTATGCCTCAGATAAGGAATCAGAATACAAAGGGAACTCAAGCGACTTATCCAAAGAAAAAGTGATCAACCCAATTAAAAGGTGGGAAAGGACTTGAGCAAAACATTTTCTAAAGAAGACATACAAACAGCCAAAAAGCATATGAGGAAATACTCAACATTCCTCATCATAAGGGAGATGTAGATTAAAACCACAATGAATGCCACCTAACCCTTATTCAAATAGCAAAGATTAAAAATACAAAAAATGATGTGTTGGCGGGGTTGTAGTGAAAGGGGAACTCTCCTACACTGCTGGTGGGAATGTAAAGTAGTTTAGCCACTGTGGAAAATACAGGGGTTCCTCAAAGACCTACATGATTCAGCAATCCCGCTCTTGAGTATCTACCCAAAGGACAGGAGAATACTCAGGCGAAAAAGCACCTTCACATCAATGTTTATTGCAGCATTATTCACGATTGCTAAGACATGGAACCAACCCAAATATCTACGAACAGATGAATGGATTGAAAAGTGTGGCACATATACTCTATGAAATACTATTCAGTCATTAAAAACAAAACAAAACAAAACAAACAAACAAACAAACAAAAACAAGACCCTGGCATTTGACAGGAAGTGGTCAAATATGGAAGATTTATTCCTGAGTGAAGCAAGCCAGGTTATGAAAGAAATGTATGTCTCCACTTAATATATACTGACTGACTGCACTCTGTGGTAAAGACTAAAGATTGGAGGGCATAAAAGCAGTGAAAATCTTTATGGATGCTGGAGACATGGTGGAAAGAGGGTGGGAAGAGGGAATAGTATAGGGAAGGAAATCAGAGATTAAAAAATAGGCAAGACTTTTGTGGAACACTGTAATGTTTTATTACCTATTGATGATAATGGGTGTGGTATTCTCAACTGGACTGATCTGAGATGTATTGCTTGCATGTTAAGTAAATTCTCTTTACAAGTCAAATGTATATTATTTAAATATTTTTAAAAATAATGATAAAAAATAAAATAATTTTTTAAAAAGAAAAGAAAAAACTAAAACTAACATATAGCATTATCATTTTGTGAATAAAGTTCTTTTATGTTTTCCTCTCCTCAAAAAAAAAAGAATTTAACAGACATAAGACAGGAAGATTCTTTGTTGAAATTAATGGATGTAGTAACATTATTGATTTGATTATCACACACCACATGCATGCTTTGAGATGTACAATAATTAGATGTAAATAGAAAGTATAAAATAAAGTAAAAAGATATTAACTTCATACCCGAATTAAAATAGCTCCTCTTCTAACTGAATCTTGTCTCATAGCTTTGATTCTGCAGTGCTAGAAGGCAATATAATTTGTTTTACTTGAGATTTTGTTGTTGTTTGTTTAATTCTCTTACCTCTCTGCCTTTTCATCTGTTTTCTATGGGTTTCTCTTGGGTCTCTACATTGTTGGTCTCTCAAAGAGTGAGGTAAAAGTCTAAGAGAGGGTCATCCAAAGGCTGTTCCTTGCACTTTCTTTTTTTAGACAGGCATTTTTTCTGTTAGGCATGCCCACTCACCTGAGAGAAAGAGAGAGATGGAGAGATCGAAAATGAGAAATCACTCCCAGGGAGGAGGGTACCACACTGCAATCCCTTATCTTCCATTCTCTACTTGAAATTTTGGGCACACCTGCATATGTGCCCAGCATTAGTTTCAAACTGCTGGGTCTGAGGCTCAAACCACAGTCAACCATGTGGAAGTGCAGTGATGTAAAAATTATGCCATCTGCTGGTCCCACTCCTTGCTTTTTTTATGGGTCCCTTAAAATCCCCACTTCCTAGAGGCTTCCTGAGATGGATGATGCATTCTGTAGCTGACTTCTCTTTCTCATCTCCTGCCCCTGGCTAGATGCCCAACAGTTTCTTATGGGTACAATTTCTATGACACAGGAGGCCTCTGAGATTGCCACTTGATCCCTGAATATCATGTTTTTGTCACATGGAACATGGAAGATATAGTCCGTCCTGTTGCTGCTGTCTTTGTGCTCTCTGGTGCAGATACTCCAGTTATTTATCACTCGTAGAAAAAGCAGGCCTTTTGCTTGCATAGCTCCGAGCAAACTCCATGCGATACATGTGAAGCTCTTCTAAGAACTTTCTGCTCTCTCTACAATTAAGGGCCTAATGAATTCCCATGGTTCAGTAATCTTTCCTCAGCAGAGAAGATGCTTTATTTTAGTTTTTTTTTCCCAGTAGGCTTGTAAGTAGAGGGAAAAATATAAGTCAAAACTCTCTTCTTGTATGCATATAAATTCACTACTCATTCAATGTATCTATTTAAATAGTCTTCTAAATAGTCTAGTCTTCTGCTGTATCAGCTGGATAAATGGAGAAACTGTGTACTTTTATAAAATATGAGATCACTTTTTGCCTATTCTAATCATCTTTGACTCTTCAGAAAAAAAAAATTTCTGAAGCCGCAGGCAAAGTTTTGTTCAACACCAACTTAACAATAATATTTGCATAGGAGGGTAGTGATAAAAAGGACTACAGGGAGGTTTCAATTTCTATGGAGATGGAATTTTATTCAAAAGCTTATGAGATGGGCCAGCAGGTGGTATAGTGGTTCAGGTGTTGGACTCCCACATGGCCAATCCTGGACTCCCACATGGTTGACCACAGTTTGAGTCCAAGATTTGGCAGCTTGGAAATCACACCAAAGGTATGTGCATGCCTCCCCAAAATCTGAGAGGATAATGGAGAAGAAGGAATTGCAGCATGGCCTTCCTTCTAGGGGGTGATTTCTTACTTTTCCTCTCCCTGTGTCTCTCTGTCTCTCTCTCTGGTGAGAACACATGCCTTATGACAAAAACCTTAAAAAAGAAAGTAGCTTTAAATTTACACTGAGAAGTGTAACAGAAAATACTCAAGTATCACAATTGTTTTTGAAAGTCAGTTTATCTGGATAATCTGAGACTTTAAGCATTTTAATCCCATACTGATTTTATGAGTATAATTTGAAAGTCACTCAAATCAAGTGATTCAGAATAATGCTTTATATCCTACAAGACGAAATTATATACAACCAAGCTTTTTAAAGTCATACAAATCCATTGTGTCAGATAATAATATATAATGGACTAGAATTATTATTAGACTATTGAAATAAAATCTAAAATAACCATGTAGCCAGTATCTCTCCAAGAAGGGCAAATGTATCATCAGTTGCTTCCCAAATTGCTTCCTTAAAAAATTGCCTACATGGGACCAGCTGGTGATATAGCAAGTTACGTTGTTCAACTTCCACATGGCAGACCACAGTTCGAGTCCTGGACCCAGTGGCTTGAAAATCACATGGGCTGTGTTCGTGTATGCATGCCCACCCAAAATCCCAGGAGGATAATGGACATGGGATTGATTGCAGTATGGCCATCCTCTGGGAGGTGACTTTTCACTTTCTTTCTCACTGCGTCTGTCTCTCTGTCTCTAGCAAGTACACTTGCTATAAAGCAAAAACCTCTTAAAAAAAAAAAAAAGATTGCTTACATATACTATTGTTTCTGCATTTCTTTCCAAAGATTTTTATTTATTTCTTCCATGAAATAGATGCAGAGAAGCACTCCCAAAGGCCCTTCTTGCTGCAATCCACCCCTAGCCTCAGATAAAGTGCATGTATGTACACAACATGTTTGGGGAAATTTCAGGACATGAACCGGGAGCTTCCCATGTAAGTCTAAACGTTGCAAAGCATTATGCTACCACTGTGCCAATGGCAGGCCCTGTACTACACTTTCTTATTTATTCTGAACACTCTAATTCTCATAGATTTCTTCATTGCTACCTCTAGTGATGAAAATTGTTCTGCCCTGTGATATTTAAGCTACATTAAATTTAATTTTCACACATCCATTAGCGTTACATTAACATAGATTTTTGTTTTCCGAGTTTGGTTTCTATTTCTTAAGAAGGAGGTATTAGAGACAGTAACTTTCCAATAAGAAACACACATTGACCAAGGAACAAACTGATTAATTATGAATGATTTAAAACAATTTTAATAAAGGCTGATCCTCTTTGGAATCAAGAATCAATACATATATCAAGGTACAAAGCAGCAAGTAGGATTCTCTACAAAAAGAGCCAGCTGAGATAAGCTTTTTTCTAAGAAATATCATTTTCCTGGCAAAGTTACATTCTTTTCAAGCCAGAAAATGCACCACAGGTCATTTCCAACATTTGAATGACTAAATTAGCTTTCCCTTTATAATTTAAGAATTTTGCTTGCAGCCTCTGAATTATAATTATCAAACAATGACTTCTCCTTTCCTCTTTTCAAAAACTCAGAATTCAGACCAGCCTACAACCTAATAGTTAAGGGAGCTAGATCTCACATGGACACCCATGATTCAAATCCCAGTTCAGCAGCTTGAAAAATACACAGGGCACATGTGTATGCATGCCCCAAATCCCAACAGGATAGAGAAATAGAGGAGAAAGGATTGTACCAGAACTATGTCTTCTTACTTAAGGGGCACTTTCTCCCCACCACATCTGTCTTTTTGTCTGTCTCTTGCATGTGCACACACCCTCTGGCAATTAACATAAATAAATAATTTAACTCAGAGAATTTGTTCAGATTGGTCTGAACAAAGTCCAGTAACTAAATCAACTCTCCTTGCTTGCCAGAGGTTGAATTCAAGAGGGTGCTTACAACTCAATCAAAGCAATTTGGTGACACAGGTATTACTGATCACAATGGCCCATTTGTTGGGGGAAGGTGACTTTGGTGAATCCAATCAGAGTAAGTTCAAAATTTTTGTTTAGTGCTTGGAAATGAGACACTTCTTATACTGAATTTGAATGAGAAACTGGAATGTTATTTTCACAATTACTCTATTCTAACAAGTTTATCTAACACTACCCTAATTTGGATTTTGGTAATATTTATACAGAAATAAGACACGTGAAGATTTTCTATATTAAGGTGAATTTTAAAACATAGATAGCCAAGCTAAATAATTATATTCTACTTAAATAAAAATATAATATGTTCTCTATATTTCTTGGAGATATATACTTGGAGATTAACCCAAGAATCAGTAAGAACTTCACTAGTCAACCTTTTTTTTTTTTTTATTTTTGAGAGGTAACTAGTCAACCTTATAAGTATTACAAGATTGTTTTACTTTCTGATTCTAAATATTTAAATAAATAATTTGTTATGTTGGTAAATAACTTTTAATCTGTATTTTAACACAGTAAATCATATTCATCTAAGAAAATTGATATGCATTTAGAATTGTCAATATTCACAAGCTTTGTGAAGATATCGAAAACAAAAATGATCTCTGACAAATGATAAGTAATTCATGGACTCCAGTTCTGTATACATTTAAAGAAATTCTTAGATATCATAGATTAGCACAGAGTGTGTGAAGATAAATATTTCTCAGGTTAGCAAGGCAGCAAAAAAATAAATAAAGTCATTTAGATAGCTATTAAATATTTGTTTGATAACAGCAAGATATTGAAAAATATATAATTTCACTCAATATTTTAGTCCCCTCCCCCATTTAGTAAGAAATATATCATTCATAGCAGTACAATATTTTGGGTCTCCTTAATTTTTAAAGATTATTCAACTACCTTTCTTATAACTTCGCATTTCTTTATTTTATTTTTTGAGAGATTTTTGCTAGAGGGTGTATGTGCTCACCAGAGAGACAGAGCACGACAAAGAAACAGAAAGTAAGAAATCACCCCCCAGGGGGGATGGCCACATCGCAATCCCTTCTCCTCCATCCTCCTCTCAGGATTTTGGGCATACGTGCATACCCATCCAGTGTATTTCAAGCCACCAGGTCAGAGACACAAATCACACTCAACCACATGGGAGTCCAGCACCTCAACAACTATGCCACACTGCTGGCCCCACACCTCCCACTTCACAAGGCACAAAACCTATGAACTTAACTCCAGATTTCTCATTTCTAGAATAATCTGTACTGTTGGCTTACAACTACATGAGAGTTTGTGTTAATAGACACCTGACATTTTCATCTATTTCTTTGATACTTTGAGTCAATAGGATAGAGCCTGAATAAGCCTGTTGGATGTTTCAACAAATAAAAGAAATATATTATAAACCCACAAAAGTACATTGATTAGGTCTATAAAGATATATAGTTAAAAAGTATAAATGAAGCACTGCTATTTTACACTTGACTTCAGTTATTTTGAACACTTATAATCTAGTTGTGCTCATTGTTGAGGCTATGATGTTATGTGTTTAGAGTAAATCTGCTGTAAGCAATTTTATAGTTTAATGAAAATAATTACAGTTTGAGTAGATTGAAGTATATCTGATACTACTTCCCCCAAATAAGCTGTGATATAAATTATCATAATTTATCATGGTTATTCTTGTAGTTATGTTTGGAGTGGATTTCAGCAAGTAATGATGGTTCTAAAATTGCAAAGAATCATATTTCAAGCTATTTTTCTCAAATCTTCTCTTTAATTTCTCTATAAAATCGATACAGTTTCTACTGTGGTACAGTATGTATTACTGTGAAGATGGCATTATCGTGCTGTTAACTTGACAGCTTACTTTAATCTACACCATTTGGTTAAATAGTACATTTAAAAATCTTTTTAATATATCAGATGCCACTATTGTTACTTGTTCTTCATTTTTTGGCCTTCCAAACAGTAATGCTCTGATATAATGCAAAGCCATGCATTTCCTTACTGTAACTGTTTTCAGTGACTTCAACTGCAGTTTTCTTTTTTGGTGTGTTTTTAAATTCTTAACAAAAGTCAGAGTAATAGAAATTTTTCTTGTCTAAGTGAAAGCCTTGTTAGAACTATCCACAATTTCCATGAACCTAAATGCATTTGAGTACTCCTTCTAGGAATAAGAGGAGTTATGACAGAATGTAGTAATTCCATAAGCTACTAAATAATTGGAAGCAAGGCATAAATAACTCTCCTTATATTGAGCAAAGTATTTGATTAGAAAAATCATGGCTCAGTTCCATGCTTGCAAGCTCTTCATTCTACTAATTACTCAAATCACTCTTTCTACAAAACCTATTCAGAACTAAGCAGATATCAGACTCTGAGCTAGACACAGGTGCAAACGATCAGCACTAGATAGCAGATGAACAGTTAGGTTGACAATGATGCTAAAATATAAAAAGTGCTACAACAGAGTGATTCACAAGATTCTACTGAGGCATAAAGAAGGGACATCCACCACAGGAAGATTAAATCCTAATGCCAAAAATCATGTCTTCTAGTCCATTCTGTTGCTAATAACAGAAAGAGCTGGGTCTCAGTAATTTAAAAGAAGAGTTTATAGTTTTGGAGGTCCACATCAAGGGGCCACATCTGGTGAGATTCTTCTTGCTGGTGGGTAACACGACAGAGGACATTACCCAATAAGAGAGTAGGAGCATGTCTCTCTGTTCCTAGGTCTCTAACTCATGTCCTCTTATACAAACCTATCAGGATTCAATGATAGGGACCCACCATGAAGGTCTTAATCCCTGTCACTTCCTAACAATCTCACCTTTCAACATGATATTCAGATTAAATTTTCATCCTTTAATACCTTCACAATTAAATTTTAACATTTGAATTTCGGGTGAACACATCCAAATAATAGAACCATATCTCTGCCTGAATAGACCCAGTATGTTCACAGAAGCAAACAGTAAATAAAAAATAGCTTCAGATAATGAAATGAGTAATAATATTCCTTTGCATTATCACTTGGAAGACCTTATGCCCTTTGAATTTGATTGTTAGAGCAAAGTTGGCTCAAGCTGCATTCAGGCTAAAGAAACATTACGTCTTTTAAACACTTCTTTCGTGATTTCTCTAAGACCTACTCCAAACCTGCTTGAGCATTTAAATGGCTATTCCTTATCAACTGATTCAATAGTCTCTGGAACATTTTCTTAATGGAGACAGATCTTCATCACAGTTATCTATCTTTGATTACTGTGGTGATTCCATTCATTGTAAACATATGAATGCTATGGGCATAGATCTAAAACGTCTCTCAAACCAAACTACTGCTGAGAGTTTGTATATAATGGGAAGACATTTTTTTTAAATGAACACACACCAAAATATATGCATGTTTGTTTATTGTCTTTGCCTGTTTAAAGTAGCATTTATTGAAATTTTGATACTCACCAAATACTTCAGCATAGATTCGAAGTTGCATAGACATAGTTTCAAATGCAGGTCTAGGGGGCAGCAGGTGGTATACTGGTTAAGGCACTGGACTCTTACATAGTTGCCTGCAGTTTGAGTCCCAGACCTAGTGATTTGAAACATACCAGGTGTGTGTGCATGCATGCCTAAAATCCCAGAAGGAGAATGGAGGAGAAGGAATTGTGGTATGTCCATTGACCCCAAGAAATGATTTCTTGCTCTCTGACTTTCTCACAAGTGCTCATACCCTATAGTAAAAATCTCTCAAAAAAAAAAAAAAAAAGAAAAGAAAAGTGCAGGCCAGATTACCTGCTATATTACTGTAACTATTTAAGCATTCGAGGCTTCTGTTTCCTAATTTGAAAATTTGAGGTAACAGTTCTATCCCAAATATTAAGAGGACCAATTACGCATATTGTCTAGAAATTCCTCCATGAATGACTGTGTCATTAACAAGCTGTTTGTAGTTGTTGATATCATTATCAAGTACCCAATAGGATAGAAGTATTCATTTTCTAGGTAAGTCATATGCAGGCCTATCTACTTAGCTAACTCTACAGCAGAGGAAAAGCAATTCACTATTGCTTTTATTTTACGTCATTATTACTAAGAGCAGCATCGGTTTTGCCACATTTAGTACCTTGGTTAGCTGCACATAACAAATGATGATTATCTCACTAGGATTATCTGGGAAATTTTCAAGTAATTCAGATCTCTGTGTCTCATCTTCAACCTACCAATTGAAAATCTTTTGAGGTGAGACTGAGAAGCCTGGGTTTTAAATTGCTCTCCAGGTGATTTCGATGTACAACTAAGTTCAGGAAATACTGTATTAAATGACCCAAGTCAAGGTTAAGTACAGTGAGACAAAGAATGTCTCCCTGTTTAACCTAGTTCTAAGACTTCAGTACAAAAGACTGACCTTGATCTAGCTGAAGAGCAATTAACTACTATCTGTCTTTATTCATCCATATAAAAAAGGGCAGTGAAAGATAACACAGGGTCAGTTAAGCACCCTTTTCACAATGCTCTTCTTAATGTACTATTTTTATGTCAATTTGCCATCATCTAAAACCTTAAAAGCATTTTCTGAGGGGAAAAAAAAAAAGCTAGGATGTGAAATTTAAACATACCTCAGACCAGAGGTGTTCTGCCTTGTTGACACACTACTACGTGTGGAAGTTTCTAAAATACTGATACGTAGGATGCAGCTTCACCCATTCTGAATTCGCTGGTCCAGGTGCTATCTGGGCATCCAGATGTTTAAAGTACTCTTATGATGCTATTGTGGGACCCAGTCAAGAATCACTACTGCAATGACTGACAACCCATCTTGAGGATGAGCAGCCTCACCAGCTGTTCCATTTCCCCGTCTTTCAGTGTAGTTTCCAAACTCCGCTGGTCCCCAAATTCACAATCATGATAGGTTCCTAAGAAGTCAGTTCAGTAGATATGAGATAAGATTCAAGAGATGTGTACTATTTTTTCTCTTTAAGTTTTACTATGAGGCATGGGTACTTGCTGGAGAGAGAAAGACAGAGGAGAGAGAGAGAGATCACCCCCCGAGGGAGATGACCACATCACAATCCTTTCTGTGTTCTCCATTTGGGAATTGGGCACTCACATACACCCAGTGTGTTTCTCAAGCAACGGACTTGAAACGCAATGCGGAGTAGCCTAAACTTCCACATCACCTGCTGGTCCATAATATGTACTATTTAAAAGTTACCCCAGGTAACTTTAATAATTATTATCGTAATAATTACAATAACATATCCATTGAATACTTATCAGCTAGGCAATTTTTTAATCACTGTGTAGTTTCATTAATTTAGTACTTGTTAGGAATCAGAGTAAAACTTAGGAGGTGCCATTTCAAGAGAAAAAGGAATTTATTGAAAGAACCCCCCGGGGTCTGAAGCCAGAGTTGCTTCACCCCACCCTAAGGAGGAGAGGAGATATATTTATATGGAAGGGGTGGGGAGAGAAGGTCACAAGAATGGCTAGCTTACTTGCCACTGTGACCTTATTAGCCTATCTATGGGGAGTTGGCTGCTAGTAAGAGAGGGCTCTGGCCAGGGGATTCTGGCCATAGGTTACTAGACTATCTCTTTTCTGATGGGAAATGATATAAAATTCATTTAGGGGCTGATCTAACAGTCTCTACAAAAACCAATGAGTAAAAAAGAACATGTTCTTTATTTCTCAGGAGATATAACTAAGGAACAGAAAGGGCAAGTAATTCACCAATAATGCACAGAAAATAACAGGAAGATACAAGTTTTTAACCCAGGTATTAGACACCAGAGGTATGCTCATAATTCAATTTTTTTTAAATAACAATCCTATGAGGTAGGTATACATTATCATCATTTGCTTGGTGAGGAAATGCACACAGAACAAAGCAATTATTTGAAGGGAAGTTAAAAACCACCATAACGTATATACAATTACTGACTAATTACACTAACCGTAAGTTACCTATATCCTCTGCAATGTGAACTGTTTCACTGTCAGTCCTTCTCAGATGTTTCAGAACCTTCCCATCAGTAAAACAAAGTGTTGACAATTCTTCCCATTATCTAAATCAAACTTTTAAGTTACTTTTTCCTTTTCTATATTGGTTGCTTTTTATATATATTATATATAATATATATAATATATATATATTATATATATATGTGTGTGTGTGTGTGTGTGTGTGTGTGTGTATATATATATATATATATATATATATATATCCCTTCTGGAATTGAGGTAGCTGGTGTGGTTGAGACAGTTTATCAGTCCCTTAGAGTATTTGTTGATGTCCACTTTTTTTTTTTTTTTTTTTTTTTCTTTTTTTGGGAGAGGTTTTTGCTATAGGGCGCGTGCGCTCGCCAGACAGACAGAGAGAGACAGAGAGATAGAAAGCAGGAAATCACCCCCCAGGGGGGATGGCCACGCCGCAATCCCTTCTCCTCCATTCTCCTCTCGGGATCTTGGGCACGCACGCACACGCGCCCGGCGTGAGTTTAAGCCACCGGGTCCGGGACGCGAACCGCGGTCGACTACGTGGGAGTCCAGCAACATAGCCATTACGCTAACTGCTGGTCCCGTGTTGATGTCCATTTTAAAAGAACCTGTCTTTCTCTCTCTTTGAACGTATGTTTTGGCCCATTATGGACTAGGAGACAAGTAGGTTTCTTGAACCAATAGGCTGGCAGACTACATGTTTTATTTCCAATATACAGTGTAATTCAGAGACAGTAGTACTTCACAATGTATATTCAATAAATGAGTAAGATTTCTAAAGCCAGGAATTAGGTTTCTTGAGCTCCAGCAACCAGCAAACTTATACATACTTTCTGTGCTATTCTGTGTTATTCCATACTCCAATTTATCTAAGTAACACGTTTCCTTGAAATACTTATATTCCTTCCTAATAAAACCAGACTTTCACTACACATCAGCAAAGTTAATGCCTATGCCAGTAGGACCATTTTATCTGGAGTTTCTGGCTATTTCAGCTACAATGGTCACTAGCCAACCAAGCACAACACTGTATGTGCTACTTGTGGACTCTCAAGGATTCCAATGCTCTGTTGTCAAATATGGTGGCCACTAGCGACACTGAGCAATTGCCATGAGATATGTGGTAAGTGAAAATACACACTGAAATTGAGGACCTGCTGTGCAAAAAGTCATGTAAATCTTTTTAATTTATTGAATATACATTGTTAAGTACTATTGTCTCTGAACTACATTGTATATTATAAATAAAACATGGTCTCTACCAGTCCATTGATCCAAGAAACCTACTTGTCTCCTAGTCCATAAATGGGCCAACATGACATTCAAAGAGAAAGAATGACAGTTGTTTTTAAAAACCAAATATCAACAAATATTCAAAGGGACTGATGGACTGTCCCAGCTAAGCCAGCTATTTCAATTTCAGAAGATATATATATATATATATATATATATATATATATACACACACACATACATATACATACATACACACACACAATCACTCATATTCTATATGTAAAAGGCAGCCAACATAGCAAAGAAAATTATATTAATAATTCTTAATTATTGAATTTTTAAAATAAATACTTCAGAGTAAGAATAAATATATTCAATAAAATGTATTATTGAAATTAATTCCACCAGATTGATTTTACTCTTTGAATGTGCCTAGAATACTTAAAACTACATATGCTACATATATAGGGCCACATTTACGTACTGGGGAACATTTCTCTAAAGTTTCCATGAGTTCTTCTGATAGTCCTGGATATTCACTGTGCATCTTATTAGTTAGGTTACTTAGAGTTACCTAGCTTCTCTAACCTTTAATTATGTAACATGCCAATATTACTATTGTCTAGGTCACTGTAGGAATTATATGCTACCATGTTTTCAATTTTCCCATACAAAACTAGATTTCTCAATGAATTTTTCATAGCATCATCACCCTTTTACTGGCCCACTCCCGAATGTAGTCACAGTTGGAAACAGAGGGTAATGCAGCCATTCCTCTTCTTGACTGAAGAAACACACCCTAATTGAAAATGCATTTGAAAACTTTTTAATCCTTCAAATTTCACTGCCTACTGACAAACATTGTAGAGGCCATTGACAAGCTCCTTCAAAAATTGAAATTAGATAAATTCAAGTTTAATCAAATGGCTGATTAATAAATAGCCAGTGATCAGAACATCAAGTCAAAAATGACTGAACAAGTGGAGTGAACATAGATTAAACTGAAATCAATTGATCAATCTACTACGTACTTGCAGCATTTTTAGGCAGTACAATTTCAAATAAATAAATAAAAACAAAGAAATTATCACTCTAAAACTATTAAAGTTCTAAATAAACTTCTATGATTTGATAGTGTTTTGTGTTAGATTTCCAGCAGCACAGATGTCATTACTTCTAAACCATGAACAGTGTTGTAGAGTGCCACCAAATGAATGACCACCAAAGCCAGATTAAGTTTAAAGGTAGTCTTTTTTAGCTGGCCAGCAACTACAGCCTGAAGCTTGGGGGCCGAGAGTCAGAACTATAGCACCAACCAAAGTTTGAGTAGTCTTTTTATAGGGGATCAGTTACCAGGGGGTTCTATGCAAGCAGTTACAGAAGCTGAATCAAGCAGGTTAATTATTTCTGAGGGGAGTGGGGTTTCCATGCAAGCAGTTACATTGCTAAACAGAAGGGTTTCAGGCTAGTTAGCAAAGACAGTAGCAGATATGGGTTGTCATCCCAGATATGGTTTTCTGTATGGCTAGCACAAGCTATTTTCTCATGGAAAGAGCAAGCAGGTTTACAGAAGCAGACAGCCATGTTAGGGTAAGGGAACAAAATGGGCACAGTTGTTCATGTGTAAGATCTAATATGCAGCCTTCCACAACAGGACTAACATTAGAACAAAACAGTTAAGCACCTGACAAAAATAAATGTACTTATGATCTTGTCCATGTGGTGATTTTCTCTTTACCAGAAGTTCTCTGATCTGTGTCACTCTAAGGAAGATTTCATACTTTTGATAAGTGTTGTCAGTTATAATGTTTGATATTAAAATCTGGGATGGAAATGTGTGATATTCTGCATTTTTAAGTTTTTTCTCACATCAATAAGAAAATTAAATTACCATAAGCATGCATACATACTGAAGATTTATTTAGAAAACACCTAACAAATATAACTCACATGGATCCCAGTAAAATATCCATCAGTAGTGAAAAATTTGACATTGGTTGCCAGATTACATGGTGGGAAGTGGGAGATGGTGATGCAGGATAGTCTGGGAATTCTACTCATATTGTTAATAAATATTTTCAAAAGACATATGTATTACACAGAGAAATAAGACAGTAAGTGAATAACTCCCCTTACCCTCAAAGATATCTATTCTAGGATGTAGGATCCCAATTCTCTAATTTTAGTACTTCTGATATGATGTAACTACAAGCTGGAAAGTTGAATTAATTGACTGACATAGCTGTATAACAAACAATACAAAGACTATTAGCAAACTCAGTTATTTCTATATTTACTGAAGATGGTCACCATGTGTTATTCAGTTGCAGGCAATTATTATAAGAATAATAATTCATGTACCAAAACTGTCCATTTATTTAATTCAGAAAGGCAGCAATTTGGACTTTGTTAAAAAGACACCAATGAACTTTCATGGAGTTGCAGTTTGATAAATATTTAATGAAAATATGGTTTGCATCTGGCTGAATAATGAAGAACAGTTCCTATATAAGACCCTAGTACAGAAGTCAATATCTAAGTCAATATCTAATACCAACAAAGCTGCCATCAGACACTGAGAAAAAGAGGAAACAGACAATAAAGGTCTGGATTTTTTTATTTCTATAAGTGCAGGTAAAATATCCTGATCTGCCTACTCAACAACTTTTGAGTAGACAATTCATTTTCTAATATGTATGTGATGAAATTTTGAGAGCTATAAAATACTCTCCAGTAACTGAAAGATCAAGACATGTTCCCTGAAACCCCATATACCATAGGACATTTCCTTTTGCTAATTTCACAAGTTTATCACTCTGGGAATAGAAATAATTAAAAAAACATTTTAAACACAAATACCTGAACAAAAAAAATTAAGAGGAGAGTATGCTTATATGAGGGCTCAGGACTTGGAGATAATGAAAGAATGTATCAAACTTTGCTCTGTCTTTAAGAGTATGATTAATACTATTGTAAGTGCATTTCTGAATTGCCTATATCAATCATGAAATCCCCAAATACTCCAAAGACTTTTCTAGCAGTACTTTCAACCCAGAAGAAACTACCAAGTAATGGGACTTTTCTGATAAAGTCTGCCTTCATGTGATTTCCAACTTTGTTTCAATACCAAATAGACCTGAATGCTTATCGGATCTGATCTAAACTGCCAAGAGCTCTGAGTTCTGCCCATCTGTCACTGAAATATTGGTTAAAGACAATATTAAGAGTAAGAACAAGAGACAAAAATCATTTAGGAAAAAAATAAAAAACCTTTTCCAACTCTCTATCCTGTTTCTCTATTGTCTACTGAACAGTGTTTATGAACTGACTTGAAGTTGAATCTCAAGTTTCAAATATACCAACTTCCCTCTGGAATTAGTTGCTACAAAAAAAAGTTTAAACTGCTTTTAGATTACTTACTCATCCCCTTTCTTTTTGTTTTCTACCTCGTCTTCCTTCCTTCCATTTTTCTCCTATCCAGTGACTTTGGTGTAAAAGGAATGCCAAAAACAAATATAAGGAACTAACTGAATACAAAATATTTACTGGTTTAGACCATTTTGCTAGAGGAAAAGAGAATTTATGGAATGCTAAACTAGAATTTATATGAAATGTACCATTTGTATTACAAAATTAAAGAACTTCTTTATTCTAATGTTCTTTTATCTCACCTTGTGTCATTAAAATATAGGACACAGGCAGTAAAACTAAAAGTAAATATGCACATATCTTTTTCTGAGCAGGGAAGCTGTAAATCTCCCTCACTGATAACAGCTGTACCACAGCTATCATTTGAATAGTGCAGCTGCCACAACAATATCAAATTTTATAGTTAAAAAGCAGTCAAAACTTTAATGTTACAGTGGAGGTAGATATATATTGCACTATAAATAAGCATTCTCTAATGAAGAAATGAAGCGTGTTTATTTTTTTTTAGACCTACCATTGAATAGTACATATCTTACCCACTGCAATCTGTCATAATAGAACTCATTATACTTGGATGTCTATAATATAAAAGTCTGATTTATACTAATTAGGTTGGCTTTTATTTAGACATATGAGAACTTGAAAACCACTGGTCTGAGAAGCAAACTTCAGTCTACTTCTATTTTCTTAAAAACAGAAAATAAAAATAGTCCCCTTCTTGCTTTAGTATGTAAACCTAATGGATCTTTGGAAGGATTTTGTGCTTTTTCTTTCCCTATATTTTTAAACTTGTGGGTATGATTGGCAGAGGTGAGAATATGTACAATTTGGAGAAACTCAATCTGGCAAATGTTTAAACCTAAAATGACCAGCTCCAGAGCAATCTTACTCAGAGCCAGGAGATCTCGAGCTAAATATGGCATCATGAGGATTCTCCTGTCTCTCCCTCAATGCTTTGTGGGATGTGGTTTCTGGGCTGAACTTAAAGCTGCCAATACAAAAGTTTAGCTCTCCACACACATTTTAAAGAAGCCTACTTCCACTGAGGAGGGGAAGGGGAGTGTGGGTAAATATACTAAAACCAAACAAACCTAGGTATTTTTAGAAAGATTTTTGAGAGACTAAGTTGTCCTTATTCAACTAACTAGTCAGTTAATATCCAATAGGATGCTTAAATGACATAGAAAACAAAACAAAACAAAACAAAACAAAACAAAACAAAACAAAACAAAAAACAGAAGACTCTCCACCTCATCTTTGAAAATATGCCAGATTGCTCCACTAATGAACAAAGATGGTTTATCCTAAGCAGTCTTAAATTTCCATTAAAGGGGCTGACTATACTGAAGAGTCTTGCTTTTACTATTCTGTATTTGTGCCTATCACATTTTACTCAATCAACAGGCATGGGGCAATTCTAAAGTAACCTATTTTAATTACTGCCCTATTCTGCTGTGCCAAAATTGGTACATTTGAGATTGGGAAACCACTTGAAGTAAAGTATCCCCACACTATGTAGCTTTATGCTTTTGCTCATGGCATTGCTATGTGAAATACAGACAGCTCCAAGACTTGTCTGAACAAAGCAGTGAATGTAGAATCTAACTCTAGAAGACCCTGTAAGCACAGTTATACTTCTAGGCTTCCATTAACTCACCTTGGGCTCTATTGCTGTAAGAAAACTATGTAGACTCAAAATATTGTGATAACGTATCTCATGTATTTTGTCTTTTTGGCAGAGTCTGTCCAAGGGTAGCAACTAGTAACACCATCAAGTTGGGTTCATTATGGTAAGAACAAACTTACTGAATCGGACTAATTTTAAGTTCAACTGATGCTGGTTTAAATTTTCTAAGAGTATACATTAAGACATTTAGAACATTTGTGAAATTGGACATTTGGGACGAGCCATGAAGGACAGAAAACAGTATTTTCATATGTATGCATAATGAAAAAATGAATGTTACAATAAAAAGTGTTCTTGGTTCTTGAGGGAAAGCAATGATTCCTTGAAAGCACACCAGGACATTTTACTGGATGGTGTCAAACACGTGCTCTCTCCTGCCAGTCATAACACCATATATGAAGGAGACCTTATATATTCCCCTTTTATACATTGAAAACTGAGGCTCTTTTTTGTTACTTGAAAGGAAAGAAAGACTTGAAGATGAGTAAATTTTCAAACTCCAAGTTGTTGAGAATAACTTCTGTCTGAGAAGTCAGCATGTAAAGAGTCCTAAAAGCATGAAAATACATGGCATAATGGAACAAAAACTAGTGATATGTAGGAGATACAAACATGATGGTGGTGGGGACATTGGGTGGGGATAGCAGAGGAGAAGTGCTAAAAGCAAAGGTGGTAAATTCCAGGCTGTAACTTCATTTGTTGATTAATGCATTGGGAATGAAGTTATGGTCTAAAGAGAAAATAAACACAATTTAGAATAAGGAACTAAAAATGAGGTATCAGGACCCACAGCTCAAGGAACTGCAAAATATGGGGGCCAGACAGTGGCACGAAGATCAAATGCAACAGTTTGTGATGCAATACTACGTGGGAAGGTTTCTGATTCATGTATGGAGACCTCCCTGAGCATACCATGTACATGATTGCTTATGATCTGGGGCTGGCTGAAGGCTGGAGATGAATCGTGGTGTTGAGATCCCGGTGAGGGTGCTGTCTCTCTCCTTCACACACAGCACTCATAAGACAAACTATAGAAACAAAAAGACATTGCAAAATACAGCTCTTCCTGTTAAGGTAGGTAATCAGACAGGATTGGGAATGGGAGGGTCTAGTGGTCTGCTGGCCCTCCCCAAACCATACTTTTGCAGTTTTGCAGTGGGGAACAGCCTACTACTTGAGATAGGGGGCGGTAGGGACCAGCAGTTGGCGTAATGGCTATGTCACTGGAATCCCATGTAGTTGACCGCAGTTCAAGTCTCAGACCTGGTGGCTTACACTCACGCTGGGCGTGTGTGTGTGTGTGTGCCCAAAATTCCGAGAGGAGAAAGGAGGAGAAGGGATTGTGGCATGGCCATCCACCCCTGGGGGGTGATTTCTCTTTTTCTGTCTCTCTGTCTCTCTCTGTCTTTCTGGTGAGTGTATGTGCCCTATAGCAAAAGAAAAAAAAAAAAAAAAAACCTCTCCAAAAAACAGAGAGAGAGAGAGAGAGAGAGAGAGAGAGAGAGAGAGAGAGAGAGAAAGTGATGAGGGCAGCACAGAGAAGTCTATGTACCTTAAGGAGCAAGGAGCATACCTAACTTCGAAGGGACTGTATGTAGCTTGGAGCATGTGCAGTGCTAAGCTTGGTTGCTCTCAAGTAACTTTTAGCTTATTTACATATCATTTGTATTGACTAATGAGAAATTATTATATAACAAGGCCCAACTGAATATGTACTGAAATGAAAGTAGAAGAGCAGAGATAAAAATGCACATAAACCTTGATGCTGGTTGGAGACCAGCAGATGGCATAATGGTTATGTCTCTGGACTCCCACATAATCAACAACTGTTCGAGTCCCAGACTAGGTATCTTAGAACTCCTCACACTGGGCATGTGAACGTGCATGTCCAAAATCCCAAGAGGAGGCTGGAGGAGAAGGGACTGTGGTGTGGGGTGATTTGTCACTATCTGTCTCTCTGTCTCTCTCTGTGTGTTCAGTGAGCACACATACCCAATAACAAAAATCTCTCTTGGGACTAGCAGTTGGCATAATGGCTATGTTGCTGGACTTCCATGTACTTGATCACGGTTCAAGTCCTAGACCCGGTGGCTTAAACTCTCACCGGGCACATGTGTGTGCATGCCTGAGATCCTGAGAGGAGAATGGAGGAAAGGGATTGCAGTGTGGTCAGCCCCCCCCCCCCCACCCCCCGTGGGATGATTTCTAGCTTTCTGTCTCTGTTTATCTCTGTCTTTCTGGCAAGTGCACGCACCCTGTAGAAAAAGAAAAAAAAAAAAAAAAGAAAAAAAAAACTCTCTTAAAAACAAAAAACAAAGAAACAACAACAAAACCCTTGAGGTTGATTTCTACTCTCAGTGCCAACTCATTCCTACCTATCAAGAATGTACTTTCTGGGAACCAGCAGTTAGCGTAATGGCTATGTCGCTGGACTCCCACGTAGTCGACCGTGGCTCGCGTCCCGGACCCGGTAGCTTAAAATTCATGCCGGGCGCATGTGCGTGCGTGTCCAAGATCCCGAGAGGAGAATGGAGGAGAAGGGATTGCGGCGTGACCATCCCCCCGGGGGGTGATTTCTCACTTTCTGTCTCTGTCTGGTGAGCGCACGCGCCCTATAGCGAAAACCTCTCCAAAAAAAAAAAGAACGTACTTTCATTTTACCCTGCTTTCTTATTTTGTTTCCATCCCATAAATGTTTGCTGTATTACTGTGTGTATGTCTCTTAGCTGAATTCTTTTTTCCTAGAAACATTGTTCTTGTTATTCATCTGCATATGAACATTTCCTGCCTCAATCTTGAGCACTGTTACTACTTTCTTGTTACTTCCTTTACTTCCTTGTTTAAACCTCATTCTCTATGAAATGCACGATTTGAAAAAAATATATATATATATTAATATACTGTATACACACATACCCCTATTACCTTAATTCTCAGGTAAGGGAAAGGCCTTTTTGGAATCAGAGCATACCATCCCATGAAACAGTGAACATGTAAATGTGAGTGTGTTCACGCCATCCTAAGATAATAAGCACCTTTGAAGTGACATTCATTTTTGTAGGCCCCAGAGAGACCATGTACCGCCTGAAGACAAAACTATTCCTATGTATCCCCAGGATACCTGCCAGAATCTGACTCACTATGCAAAGGCATTATTGAGAGCTTTAGATAAAAAGGAGTAATAAACAAGTCTACCGAGGAAAGAACTCTCTACAACTTCATAAGCAAGATTCTGAGCCCAGGAGAGATTTGCTGTCTATATTTTGGTAATTAATAGAATGGTCACAAATTTGAAATCAGTCTGACCGCCCCTTGACTGTAGTACTCATGTATATATAAACAGAGTGTTTCAGAGCCCCTTGATGAAGATGAGCAAGAAGAGGGCTAGAGAAGCTTTTGAATTGTGAGGGGTATGTGTGGAAGGCATGAAGAACCATCTCCCAAAGACCTAACTACTAGTAAGTCATGTAATTTCAATAATGAAAACAAACCCAGGCCTTGTGTCAGAGATCTGCTATGATAAATCTTTCTGTACAGCAACTCATTTTTATGAGAAACACCATGGTATGGCAGCAGACATTCGATAACTATTGCCAGATAATGACAAATCTCTGATACCTTTTGTCACATTGCAGTCTATGTTGCTAGTTTTGTATTTACAAGAAAATTGGTACCTCAAAATATGAAACACTGGCATTTAGAGAAATACAGAAATTACTCACTTCCCTGGAATTCTGCATGACAAATTAGTACTATGCTTTAACTCTAATAAATGTAGCTGTAACAGAGTTTTCATAAACATTCTTGAGATGTTCTTCTGGAGTAGCTTTATTTTGGCACCCTACTTTTCCTGCCTAAACAAATGAAAAGGTTGGCTGATATTGTCAAAATACAGCACTTCTGGCAAACCAAGAGCCATTTATTAAAATAATGTATTGATGCGGTGTCATAAAACACAAAATCATATTTCTGCAGGAAAAACCTATTACCCTAAGCCAAGATTACTTTATTTTAAAAGAAAAATTATTGCAGTTGTGGATTCTGAAAGCGAGATGATGTGGTTCTGACCTTGGCCCTTCAGGGCTAACCAAATGGCTTTTAATGCACCATAATATGTTATGTAAAAATATATTTGTATAATTAACGAGTCTTGTCTTTGTAGATATGCATGAAGTGAAAAGAGATTCTGGATCTCTTAGGACTCAAAATAACTAACTTAATAAATATACAAATATGATTCTCTCTAGTCGTGGGAAGATGATAAAACAACTCTTAGCTAAGTATCACAACAACTAAAACACACATGCACAAGCAAACTCAAACTCCTTCCACAGGGTCAAGACTCTCAAGAGCTGACCATTTTCCTGACATCGTCTTAATCTTGTCCTTTGTCACAGCACTGCACTTTTTGTTCTAAAGGTTTCTGCACTAAAAGTGAAGAGGTGAAGCCATAGTTCAATTCAATTTATTTTTATATTGCCTCTCATACAAAGTCTCTCAAAACGCTTTACAGTAAGAGATAAAATAATCATATAACACTTGCCCAGAATCGGAACAGCCACGATCACCCAGACAGCAAGGGGGTAAAGCCGTGCGCAGGCATGGGTCAGAGTCCCTGGTGAGGCACCCCTCATTCAGAAGCCATATAAATGAACATTTCAGCAGAGTGATGTGGCCGTATAATATCACGCTCGCTGAGCCCCACGTCCTCAAGAGGCAAGCGAGAGGCTTCATTTTTTTTATTCAAATAAAGCAATATCTCTCCTAAACGTGTGATGATCTCAACTGACGACCAGTTTCCTCTCATATGCAAAACTAAGGAGCCAAAACATAGGAACATGTTTTCTTTCTATTGTTGCCAATTACTTTAATCACACATGATTTATGGCTTCCTGGAAAGCAGTTATTCTGGGGCACCTCTTTTCATTGTCTGCGTTCCATATTTTGGCCCTGAGAAGTAAAGAAAAGCTGGTAGAAAGACTAAAGTGGGTGGTATTTTTTTCTTTCTTCTTATTCTTTTTTTTTTTTTTTTTTTTTTTTTTTTTTTTGGCAACCTACAACCCAGAAAATAAAGAAATGCTTGCGCTTGAAATTAAAAACTCAGAATGAATCATTGGGGCAAGAAAGGAGAATGATTGAGAAAAAAAAAATTGCTAGATAAAGCAGCCCAAATTAAATAATAATTTCATTGGAAAAAAATAAAAGCAAAAACTAATGTCTGGAAAGGATAATGAAGAAACCAATCCTAGCAAAAGGAAATTAGGTCAAATCGATATATCAAGTTTGTGTAGCACTTTTGATTTGCAGAAGGGTTCCTCTGGACTTGATGTAAGGAAATTGGAGATGCGACTATTCTCTAAGACTGGTAGAGTTATACATGTAAGAAGGAAGTACAGTCAGCAGTTGAAAGCTACCATGTTTGCAGATGTTCTTTTTACAGAGCCAATAGCAGTTTTAAATGACCAGGTTCTAGAAAAAAATAATTATTGAAAAAGAAGATTCTCCCCCCAATCCCATACTTCACCCTCATCACATGGTTTTTAGAAGTATGGAGACAAAATGATTTTTGTCCAGAAGCATATTTTTTTTTCAAAAAGTATAAAAATCAAAAGAATTCTAAAGTTCCAGAAAATTAACAACATTCTTATCAGGAAATAGTCCCAAATGTATTTGCTTAGGAAGCATGTTTCTAGAAAGATGTGAACCATTTTTACCCTCTACTTCTTGCACTGGGTCAAATCTTTATAATATGTAATAACAAACTCAAATATATTGTAACTCATTTTTTGACCTTTGAATATTTCTGTCACTGATTGTCAGAGTCGAGAACTACTCTCTATCCTGAGGTGATGGATTATTTAATTAACCATTGACCTTTTCCCAACATTTGTTGACAATGAGCGCCGTCTCATGAAAGCTGCCTGCTTTGGATATTGGTCAATTCTATGTTTGTCAATAGGAGCATATCATTTTTCATAACTTAGAAAAAATAACTAGAATTACTTTTTGCCATTTATTTGCTTAAGCCTATTTTCAAATGAATTCATGTGTGTTTCCTTTATCTATTAGGAAGGAAAAAATAGGGTTACAGTTTATTTTATTCATGATAGAGAATACGTGTATACACCCACATAAGAGAGAGGCAGTGAGAGAAAGATGAACACCCTCAACGTGTCTCACCATACTGCAGTCCTTTTCCCTGAGCCCTTCCTCTCTGCAATATCTTGGGCACACATGCATCCAGTGATTTTCATGTCAACTAGGCAGGGCATCCAAACTTACAGTCAGCTGTGTAGCTTCCAGGGGACTGCGGCCTACTATACTATCAATTGTACTCCAGAAGCAGGGCCATGCTTACTGTATCTTTTTTTTTTTTTTTTTTTTTGAGAGGTTTTTGCTATAGGGCGCGTGTGCTCACCAGACAGACAGAGAGAGACAGAAAGACAGAAAGCAGGAAATCATCCCCCAGGGGGGATGGCCACACCGCAATCCCTTCTCCTCCATTCTCCTCTCGGATCTTGGGCACGCACCGCACACGCGCCCGTCGTGAGTTTAAGCTACGGGGTCCGGGACATGAACCGCGGTCGACTACGTGGGAGTTCAGCAACATAGCCA
Source organism: Tupaia tana (assembly GCA_026018925.1). Classification (NCBI taxonomy): domain Eukaryota; kingdom Metazoa; phylum Chordata; class Mammalia; order Scandentia; family Tupaiidae; genus Tupaia; species Tupaia tana. The sequence continues at coordinate 101,920,367 of JAKSZU010000001.1, forward strand.
TTACGCTAACTGCTGGTCCCTCCTTACTGTATCTTTTTAAAACAAGCTCCCCATCAACAAAAACTTGTCGGATACAACTTAGATGTGACAATCTACAGAAAAAAATGCTTTTGACTTATGAACCTCCTAGGAAAAAAGTTATAACAACTTACATGTCTAAGGCTATATACATCTTTCTAGTTGCCAGTTGAATCTACCTTATTTTTATAGAAAAAAGATTTCCCAGGGAAATAAGGTAGACCTTTTAAAAAGTTCTAATAGTTGTCTGAAAGTTCTACTTGTCGGCAAGAAAAAGCTTTCTTCACTTTTTTTTCCAAGGATTTATGTTCTTTAAAGAAGGTTCCAAAATATGGTAGCTTTGGGCTAATTAAATACAGGTACTCCTCACTCAACAACCTACCTGTCTAATGACTGCTCAGATTTATGACCAATTCTCTCTCACAGGGGATCTTCTTTCTCAGCCTATGTGAGTCTCAGGAATCTCCTCTCTTAGTTTTCTCCTGGTTCCCACAGTTGGTTAATATTCATTATATGAAGCGTTTACAATCATGCACAGCTATGTATTTCATTTATAAATTTGTACTTTATTGTGCACCTATAGTAGTATTCCGACTAAATAAAAACAATTACACCAGCTTTATATTATTGCATTGGGGTGTGTCTTGTCATTTTCTTGTGTTTATCTAATTTTTTTCTGTACAGATACAGTTACATTATTCTAGTGAGCTGTCCCATGATATTAATTGAAAACTACACTATTGTACCACAATACACCACAAGACATCCACCTTTAGGCCTGCAGTAAAATCAGTAGATTTCATTTGAATGACTGACCTGTTTCAGTACTTGTGAGCAATAGCACTTTTTCTTTCTCTCTTTCTTTCTTTCTTTCTTTCTTTCTTTCTTTCTTTCTTTCTTTCTCTCTTCTTTTTTTCTTTTTTCTTTCTTCCTTTTGTTTTAAAGAATTATTTATTTAATTTAATTCATTATCATTTTAATTTGCTATCGAGCATGTGTGCTCACCAGAGAGGGACAGAATGAGAGAAAAGGAAAAAGCAAGCCATCAGGTCCAGGACTTGAACCACAGTTCACTCTGTGGGAGTCTAGCACCTTAACCTCCATGCCACCTCTCCACCTAAGCAATAGCACTTTCATGTACCCCTACAATACCCTCACAACCACTCATTTCCTTCTAGAAAGCCTTTTCATCTTGGATGAGGCAGAGGGCATTTGCAAACAGAGATCTCGGAAAATGCTTCACTTCTACAGGCCTCTCTGCTCCCAGGATCAAGTAATGTGGTATTCAAAAAAAGAGGAACATTTTCAGAAGATCCATTATTGACTCCATTGACATTATTACTATGCATTCAGTTCTCAAAGATTTGTTTTAGGCCATATCACAGCATAAAGAAATTATGAGGCAGACAGTCCTTAGCTCAATATCCAGACGCTGCCTTTTTGGGTGATACTATGCACATTTATCTTTTTTGGTGACTCCATTTCCTTCTGTAAGAAATGGGAATAAAAATAGCCCCCTTCCCCACTCGCTGTGAACATTGATTGAGATAATATATGCAGTTTCTGACAAAAATAATAAAAATCTGTTAAAACAAAGCTATTCTAACATAATACTGAATTGTTTGGTTTGTTGTATACACATGATTATTATCTCTGGAGAGTGGAATACAATATATTAGAGATGTTTCAGCAGCAACTGAAGTCCATTTCCATTTCCCTGGAGTCTACAGTGCTTAAAGACTTGACATTATGGAAGTATATTGTCTTCATTAATTTATGTTAATTTTTAATGTTAGTATGGCAGTATGGTATAATGTGTGCAGAAGCCTGTGTGCATGTATATGTGTTATACACACAGAGAGATTGCAGGGTGAAATAATTTTGACCCTAAGAAAGAAGATCTTCATTAAAACCTCAATCTAGGACCTAATATCAAGCATTGATTGTAACAGTAATCCTATTTTCTTTGATAAGAAAAAGTACTTTTAAAACAAAATGTTTTGAAATTATCAAAACCATAGTATATGCATTAATCATAAATTATGAAATTATGGCTGAAATTAAAACATAGAGCTTTGTAATTATGTCCCATGAAGTAGCACGTGCAAGATCCACTGCATCATTTTCTTGTATATCTGTCAACAAAGTACTTCCTTTGGCACCTGTCAATTTCCCTTCCAAGCCAAAGAGTTTATCTTCTGTTAGAACAGATCTACGTGGGTGCATCATCAGATATCCAGGAGGTGAAGTTGTACGTTTCATACACAGGTGACGTTAATGTAATATTATGATGGATATCTATTAGCTCACACATCACCGAAACAGACTCTCTAACATCTTTGACAGTGACTTCCCTTTCCATGCCAGTGTCAATCCACACCAGAATCACAGGAATGAACAAATGTGACAGGAGAAGGCTGCACCAATTATAGATGAAGGGATAGTATCTGCTCCTACCGTTTGATGTGATTTATTTGGCGGTCCTTTTGCATTTGCAGGCAGCAGATTGTAGCTGTTTATGAAGTGACAAATGGTTCTCAATGACATTGAATGACTTCTCTAATCAATTTAACTTGTCTAAAAGTGGTCATAAATTGTGGAATTCATTGAATGTCAGTGGATACAGAAAAGATTAAGCTTTGTGTATGAAAAATATATATTCCAAATAAATACCTGGAACAGTGAAAGAAATGTATAATAAAAAAATTTTGTTTTAATGAATATTGCTTTTTCAAAGGAGTTCAAAAGAAGTTTTTTCAGAAGTTTTTTGAAGATTTTTTTTTCACAAAGTAGTACTTTTTATTGACTGGAATGAGATGACTTATTTTCTATACCCAGTTTTATTTGGTTTGGGGGGATGCATAATTATCTATGTACATGCATAATTCTCTGGTGGAAAAATTAAAACAATTTAATGAAGGTTGTCAGTGAAATAATTGAGGCTGCTATTATATTAAAAATCCTTTGGGGCTTATATTTCCCAATATTGACTAAAGTTTCCAATTATTGTTCAGTCCTTTCTAATAAAACTATTTTGGTCTAAGGACGTTTATTGATGAATTTATTGAATTTATTATAAAACTTTTAAAAGTAATGATCTATTATGGATAGTTTAGGTCAGACAACCAGAAGTTATTTCCCTCAAATATTGTAGAAATATATATAGTTTCAAACTTACGTATATTTCAAATAAGACTTTGTCTCACTCAAATAACTAGTATAATGGAATAAAGTCATAGGCCAGGTTAATCTTACACAAGTGTATTTACATATTTATTTCGATTTATTAGACATAGGTAGTCTTTTACATACTTAATACGAACCATTGTTGCTATAAGCCAAGAATGATTTTTTTCTATCTCCCTATTATTCAAATTTATTAAACAATATTTCACATTTGTTTGACACAATGTCAAACTGAGGACTCCTAAAGAACTGCTGCAGCTTTGGAACTGTTATGCTTTCTTGGACTTTAATCATTTTTGGCAAGGCTCCACTTCCTGTCAGAAAGTGAAACAGCTTTGGAATGTCATTTTCACGAAAGAAAACAGAGAGAATCCGAGAGGAAGTCCTCCTCCACTCCAGCTCCCTAAGATACTCAAACACGCTCACAAGGAGGGCTGGAATACATCAAACATTAGCAGAGGGAAAAGGACACAATTTTCCCACATTAAAATACATGGATAAAGTTGAACTTCTGCTAAAAATAGTTCCCATGACTAATCCTATTAAGTTTTAAAAATTGGGCAGTATCCTCCTTGAAGCAGAATTACTTTCTGCCATCACACCCTGTCGGTTCCCCCCCACTCTTCTCAAAGTCAGCAGACCCTCAGTCTGATGTCCCCGTCTTTCCATTAGTAATGACACTGGGGGAAAGGGAGAGAGAGATTGGACAGAGCCTTTATTCAGTTATCATATATCAGAAGAAACCAAAAATAAAATATAAAAGATTAAAATTATCTCAGAACACAAAAATTCTAAAGAACAGCACTGTGCTTAGTAGATCAGCAATGTTTTCTCACTCACCCTGGGACTCACTCAGTGTCCCCAGGGAGCAATGAGATTGCAGAAAGCAAATGAAGATTACTTTGGGCTCTGTAATTTCAAGACCTAGAAATGTTGGCTGCACACACTAAGTAAAGACACGTTAAAAACATCTCTGTTTTGCTCTTGCTAAGCTCCTAATTTTTGCTTCACATGACAGCCATTTTCTTTGCAATATTCACTTGCAATGTTCATTTTCTTCCTTTCTTCTCTGTTATCTTGATAGGGAGAAGATAGGAAGAAAAAGGATCCCTGGAAAAGGCCAACCAAACTGAAGGACTCTGAATCAGGTATATATGTTGTTGCCCAAAAAAGAGGAAGCCCTCAGTACTCTCACCACTCTGCAGTTTGCCCTGATGATCAGTGTCATGCTGGTCTTTTAGAAGGACAGATAGGAAAATAAAAAGGAGTCTCTGCAGAAGGTGTTAGGTACCATGATAGTGGCATATGTTAGCTAAGTGATTAACAATGGTGAGGTCCAGCTGCAACGAAACCTAAACCCAGCTAAAGCCATTAGCATACTTGATCTAATAAACCTCACAGACCACATTAAAACAGGGAAAGCAAAATAACAAAAGGAGAACGACTTTTAATGAAATCATCAATCCAAAAAAGGAGGAGAAATACACGTCACTTGAGAAACCTTATGGACCCACTGGATAATCACATAAGCACTATTTTGAAAGTGTAGGCAGGTAACCCACCTCTCACTATGATGAGATTCTTTACACATTCTTTGTGTCTTTTTAAGCAAAGTAGTCTATATTTCTAATTTTGCATTAGCATACAGAAAATGAACAGACCAAATGATTTACAGTTTGCACATTGTCACTATAGTATGTAAATGCCTATGACTACGTAAGTCATAAAGAAAAGATCTTTCATTATTGATATGTGTTTGAGCTAGTCGAGAATTCACAACCACAAAGCATTGACCTTACCTTGTATATGTGCACTTCATTGAAAACTATGTCCTAGAACTCTACTGATGTGCAGTTCTTTGCTGAGATGATTTGTTAGCATTGGCTAACCACACTTTTCAGTTTGCCTTGCATGCATTGAAAGTTCTAGCTTAACAGTTACTAACCCGATTGAGAGAGAAATTTCTGAAATTTACCAAAGGAAAATAACTTTCATATTAACAAACAGTTTAGAGAGTAGATAAGAACATGGATACCATAGTGTCACGGCCTGGTTTAACTTGCAGCTCTGCTAGTTAATGAGAGTTGTAATTTCTGTGAATATTTGGGCCAGAAAATAATAATAAAAAAAGAATATAAGTAGTTAATATAGGCAAGGAATAACAGAAAGCAGCAGGAAGTATTGTATCCTTCCTCTTTTGAGCACCAACCCTATCATTTCCACAATGCTAAACTTAATTCAGTTAGTGAGTTAGTGAGTTAGTGAGTAGGCTAGTCTGGACCATTGCCTTCTATGGATATTCACAGTTTGTCCTCTGCCTGAACCATTTAACAACAAATCTGAGTCACTGTCTCCTGGGACCAACAAAATCCAGAAGACTACCAATTCAAACTTGCAGAAACATTGTACAAAACACGTATGTCAATAAACAGAAATAATTAGCAAGGATAACCCATCACTCCTTGAACCAGCAACATTTCACATTAGAAAGATTGCAATAGTTTATCTTTTATAAGCCATTTATGAAAGTTTTGGGACAGCATGACCCAACTCAGAAACTTCAGTTTCTATTTAAAAACCAAATTACAGTAGATATTTTCATTTTAAGTTTTAAACTAAGAAAAGAAATTGTCAATTTGCAACACATGGTATAGGCCTACCTAATCTTAACCCACATGGAGTTAAAGTCTCTCAGATACCTGTGAAAGTGTAAGCCTATCACCCTTGTGGTTAGCTGTGATTGAGATTCCTGGGTTCTTATTCCACTCGGCCACTGACTAACTGTGCAACTGCAACTGCTTGCTTTTCTTTCTCTGTTTCAGTTTCTTTCATGTGAAATAGGGATAATACTCAGGATCACTTTGTCATAAGGACTAAATGACATAATAGTCACTGAGCCTTTAAACCACTCCTAGTATATACAAAACTCACGGTAAACATCAGCTCTTGAAATTTGTGAAATAGATATTGTTATAGAAAGTCATCATGTTATGTGAAACTCTCTTAGTTTCTGATTTCTGGTAACCAGTACCTCTTTCCTTGTGCCTATATATATATCAGCTAACCTCTCGTATGAATTCCAGCATGACAGATTCTTTTCCTCAGATCTCCCTACTTTCTCTTCATTAGTAATGATCCTAAATCTCTATAGAAATCCAGTAAAACTGGGGCCAGCAGGTGGCATGGTGGTTGAGGGCGCTGGACCCCCACGTGGCTGACCGCAGTTTAAGTCCCAGACCTGGTGGCTTGCCTTCCCTCTCTTTCTCTCTCTCTGTTCCTATCTAGTCAAGTTAAAATAAATAGATAAATAAATTTAATTAAACATTTTTAAAAAATCAAGTAAAACCATCATTTCATTTCTGTCTCTCTGTTATCTGCCCTATTCTGTTTCTCTCCTCTCTGGGACTGAATTCTTCAGTCTTTAATTATGAGCTATAATGCTGCCAAGTTCAACATCCAGGGTTTGCAACCTAGGAGAAACATTTCCATAGCATAAACATGTCTGGTTGTCAGCTTGCTGAGTCCACCAGTAGATGACTCCAACTGTACTTTACTTTTACGGTTGCTTTTGTGTTGACTTCTCTGTAATCCCAGCACCGAGACCTGCACGGAGACTGCTGAAGAATGCCTGTGGGGGAATAGTCACCAAAGATCGACTCTGATGAACAGCTTGCTGCAGCTCTAATGGTGAGACATATAAAATGCATCATACATTAAATTTAATGTTGCCTCATTAGTCTTAATTAGATCCCTACATTACACCAGGATTATGGTTTCTCCATGTTTATGTTTTCTCCTAAAATCAAGGCTACCCTAGATAATACTTCAGTGTACTTTTAAACCTTTGAATAAAAATGTCCAGTAATGAATTAATATCAACAATATTCTTGATCTTAGAAAAATAATTTCAAAAGAAAGGCAAACTCAATTATCAAATTTGTAAGTTTTCATGTCAGGCATAAAGCTGATAAAAGAAGTCCTGGAATTTTACTTCTTTATTTTGCTCAGAGATAGACTTGAAAACTGCAAACATTTGTTCACTAAGAAAAGTAATTGGCCTATTATTTTCTTTATCTCCCCTTCTATCATTATGCATAATATGTAGTATGTTTTTTCAATAAAAGATTAGTTGCTTCCCTCCTTTCCCCATTTCATAGTTTATCTTCTCCTTTTATTGGCATCTACTTTCAGACGTATCACATTCACTATCATCATAGCTATTAAAGAGGAAAGGGACATGGGAAACAATGGAGTGCAACCAGTTTTTAATACTAAAGACATTGGGGCCCATAATTTTAGAGATTTTTAGAAGTCTTATAGGGAATGGTGGATCTATGACAGGAAGCCAGGATTTTTGCCTAACGATTCATACATATACGATGATTCCAAAGCGTATGGAGAAATATCTTCTACCCTCATGGTCCAGAAGCACCCTGCATTGCGGGCCTTCCCATTCTTAACTTCAAGATCTCATCTTTGTGCAACTGCTATTTCTAAACAGACTATGAAATACCTGTGGCTTGGTTGTACTTTTATAAGGAATCCCATATTTGTAAAAAGAAAAGCTGGGCCAGCTCATGGGATAGTAGTAATGCGCTGCTTAAGCAATGTTGGATACATGTGGAAGATAGTGGATTTTATTCTTCGGTTGACCTGCGTAGGGCAGGCATGCTTGCCTGTGACCCTTGCTGGCCAGGAGGCTGAGGGGGAACTGCAGCATTCAGACCCTGTTGAGGATGCTCATCTTTCTCATTTTCTCTCTTACTCAATTTCTGTCTCTATCAGAAAAGAAGTAAACGTTTTAAAAATCCAAAAAAGATACAATGTAAATCATATCTATTAAGACATTTTTAGATCTCTATCAGTAGTGAAAGACTTGATGATGCAGAAGTTTAAAGGGCTACATTGCACTAAAAATTTACAGGATTATAAGAGACATTAAACAATACATTAACAGAAATTCCGTCCTGCTGTAGATCCAGAATTAACCGCTTCCCCTTCCTGCTTAAAATATGACAGCTATTTCTTTTCTTGTTCTTCTCCTTCTCTCTGAGTCCCTCCCTGCCCTCCAGCACTTTGAGCTGTGGCCAATTCTAAGCCCAGCAAAGTTCCATAAGGGAGGAAAATTATAAGCAAGAAAAGTACGGGTCAAATAAATAGCAAGAGAATGAAGAAGAGAGAAAAATGCATTTATTTCTATAATCTATATATTTTGAGATGAAGACCCATTTGTAAAACTAGCAAAGAAAATTGTGTGTTCACCCCAAAATTACACATGATGGTCTTGAGTCAGTTTCAAACATTTGATGCTAATCAGTCTCTAATATAATGACCCTTCATAATGGCTGTTTAGATACGTATTCTAATTACTGGAATAACAAAAACAATCAAAATTAAAAAAACTCTTAAACCACCAACTTAACTTCGACATTAACAAATTAGAGAAACAATTTTATTTTGGTAAACACAGCAGTGGAATATTTAGAAAAGTACTACCTGTGAAATATAGTAAGAGATGTAAAGATAGGTAATATAATCACTCATGATTTTGACATCTCTAATTCATGACATAATCACAACATTTTTATTATAATATACTTTAAGAATACAAACTTTAAAGGTTAAGCATTAAAAATAATGAAGTACCACTGCACTCATATTGGGAGGACCAGAATTCAGAACACTGACAACACCAAATTCCACCATACTTTCACCATACGATCCAGTCATCACACTACTTAATATTTACTTAAAGGAATCAAGAACTTCTGTCTACACAAAAAAAATGCATAGGAATGGTTTATAGCAGCTTTAATCATAATCGTCTAAACTTGGAAGTGATCAAAATGTCCTTCAGCAGGTAAGTGAATAAATGGTCACATGAAAGAACAGAATATTATTCAGTGCTGATATTCAGTGCTAATATATCAAGCCATGAAAAGGCATGGAGAGAACTTAAATGAATATTACTAAGTACAAGTAGCCAATCTAGTCAGGCTACCTGGTGTATGACTCTAATTACTTGACATTCTGGAAAGACCAAAAAATGAAAACAAGCCATGTCTGTGAAGACAATAAAAAGATCAATGGTTATCAAGGGTATGGACTGGAGGAGAAATGGACAGGCAGAGCACAGGTGAAACTATTCTGCAATACTATCAATATAATGGCAGATACATGTCAGTTTACATTTGTCTAAAACCATGGAATGTACAGCACCAAGAGCAAACCCTAATGTATTTAACTGTGGACTTTCAGCAATAATGATCTGTCATTGTAGGTTCATAAATTATGACAAATGTATTACCCTGGTGGGAGCTGTTGATCACTGAGGAGGTTATGCGTGTGTAGGAGGAGAGGGTATATGGGAAATCCGTACCTTCTGCTCAATTTTGTTATGAACCTAAAATGACTATATATATATATATTTTAAAAACCTACTGGAAAAGAGAAAAAAAAAAGCATTAATTTTTATTTTTTACTCCATAAACTTCTAACACATTTACAATGGGAGGGACAATTCCATAGTCATGTCATGAAATGGACAGTAGCTTCTATTAAACTTTTGGGATAGTAGCAAGCTATCACACCACCCACAGAATGTCAAAATATTCTGTACACCTTAGAGTTAGAAATGTATGACTTTCTGTGATTTATGGAAACATTATTTATAATGTATTTTCAGTACATTTCTGTCCAGTGCTACACCTTTTATAAACCTTCTGATTAATACCAAACAGTGAACAAATCTGACAAGCAGGATTACCAATCTAACAAAACTGTTTATAGTGTGTATGAAAAAAGCACACTATTTCCAGGCAGTGTACTTAATAATAAAATCCTGCTGTACTTAAGTGGTGAAGGGATTACTTAACTGTCAAAGTTCCTTTAACTGTTAAGAGTAGCCACATTAAAGACACGCTATTCAGAATTACTAGTGGAGTACTTCATGCCAGTTTATTCATCATTATCATATTTCCATATTTAAATATAAAATCATTGATGTGTATAACAATAAAATAAATTCAACAATTTGAATTAAATGAATTCTTTCTACAATATTTTTATGGTAGAGAATAAAGAAAATGACTTATTCAGTTTCTTATCAGATTTAATCTCACATTTATAAATATTATGTAAGTTTGGTCAAGAGATATCTGCACCCCCATGTTCACGGCAGCATTATTCACAATAGTCAAGGTATGGAAATAACCTAAACATCTAGATGAATGAATAAAGAGAACATGTATAAATCTAAAATAGAATATTATTTTGCCTTAAAAATTAAAGAAATCCTGCCATTTGTAAAAACATGGACAAACCCGGGAGACATTAAGCTATGTAAAATAATCCAGAGAAAAGGGGACAAATACTGCATAACCTAATGTATATAAGGAATTGAAAGAGCTAGCTCACAAAAGCAGAGAATAGAATGGTTGTTGCCAGGGGCTGAAATGAAGGAATGAAAATAGGAAGATGTTGGTCTAAGGGTTCAATTATGTGACATAAATTCTGGAGAGCTAATGTACAGCATGATGACTACAGCTAATAACATTGTGTGTTGGGACCAGCAGTTGGTATAATGGCTATGTTACTAGACTCCCATGTAGTCGAAGGCAGTTTGAGTCCCAGACCCAGTGGCTTAAACTCACGCTGGGCACATGTGCATGTATGCCCAAGATCCTGAGAGGAGAATGGAGAAGAGATTACAGCATAGCCATTCCCCCTAGAGGGGATGATTTCTCTCTTTCTGGCTCTCTGTCTCTCTCTTTCTGGCAAGCTCACGTGCCCTATAGCAAAAACTTCTCCAAAAATAAATAAAAAATAAATAAATAAATAAATAAATAACATTGTGTGTTATTATTATTTTGTTACATTTTTCATGTATTTGAAATTTTGAGAATTGATCTTAAGTGTTCTCAACAAAATAAAAAAAAAATCTTAACTATGTGAGGTCATGGATATGTTACTTAGCTTGATTGTTATGATCATTTCTTAACGTTCCAGTATATATAAACATTACTGAGGCCAGCAGATGGTGTGGTGGTTAAGGCATTGGACTCCCACATGGTCAACCACAGTTTGAGTTCTGTTCCCAGGGGCTTGAAAATTACTCCAGGTGTGTGTATATGTCCCAAATTATGATAAAAGAATGGAGAAGAAACTGCAGGATGGCCATTCCTCTGAGGGTGATTTCTCAAGTTCCTGATCACTGTCTCTCACTGTCTCTCTCTAGCAAGTCCATGCACTGTATGGCAAAAACCTTAGGAAAAAAATTACATATTCCTTAAACATATACCATTTTTATTTGTCAAGTATACTTCAATAAAGTTGCAAAAAAAATTTTGATTGCATTTCTTATCTTGATTTTCAGTATTTAAAATGATTGAATAGATTATTTCTTTGTTTATAAATAAGTTTGTTGGGGCCAGCTGACAGAATAATGGTTATGTTGTTGGACTTCTATGCTGTTGACTGCAGTTCGAGTCCCGGACCAGGCAGCTTAAAATTCACGCCAGGTACATGGGTGTGCATGCCCATAATACCAAGGAAAACAGAGCAGAAGATATTGCAGTATGGACATCCCTCCCAGAAGGGGTGATTTCTCACTTTCAGTTTCTCTGCCTCTCTGGTGAATGCACTTGCCCAATAGCAAAAATCTCTCTAAAAAGTGAATAAATAAATTAAAAGTTTGTTATCAATTTTTATACAACAAAAATACATATATTATAAATTATATTTGAACATTTTCCCTTAGAAAAATAACTCTCATGAACTTCATAACGTCTATGAAGTATTTTGCAAAAACTTTAATTTTGACAGTCATGTCTAGTTTATTTTTTTAGTTTCGTGGATGTAATTCTAAAATAACAGTGCATAGAAAGAAAGAAATTATTTTTAAAGTTTTTTTCTATAGGGTGCATGAGCTTGCCAAAATGAAACAGACAGAGAGATAGAGGGAAAGTGAGAAATCACGCCCCAGAATGGATAGCCATGACAATCCCTTCGTCTCCATTCTCCTCTCAGGATTTTAGGCATGCACACACAGACGCCTAGCATGTTTTTCAAGCCACCAGGTCCAGGAATCTAACTACCCAGCTGGTCATGTGGGATTCAGTCAACCTAACCTCCATTTCACCTTCTCTTCCAAAAGCAAAGTTTTTAACTCCATAATAAATTGATTTAACTAAAATCAATTGTAAATAGACACACTTGACAAATGAATGAAGCATTTAATAGAACAAGCCTGTAAGATTTTAAGACTAAATTCTCTAAAACGATAAGCAGAAAAAATATTTTGCCCATTAGTCTACCTCCATTACTCAAAATCATGTTTTGTTAGTGATAGGACATTTTTTATTTTAAATTTAGGGTGATAATTATTCTTTAAGCTATTTCTACTGGCCTTGAATATTAAGTCTTTAGAAGAAACATTACCTAACAGAATCCAAACTATAACAGCCCTCCCTTATCTACAGTTTTATTTCCTATGGTTTCAGTTACAAAGGTCAATCATGGTCTGAAAAAAAGGTGAGTACAATACAAGAAGATATTTTGAGAAGAGAGATTTTTATATCACTTAACAGAGAAACCCAACACTCCTGTTTTTGACAAAGAAGTAACAAAATAGCAAACAGATAGCTGCATTTCGACTAAATCCTTCTGAAACATGAAGTCTGGGGATAACTGTACAGAGGAAAGTAAGTGCCAGAGCAAGGATTGGCTTGGAGCCTATGGCAGAGACTCACCATTCCTGGGAGAAAGTAGACATAAGATATCCAGCAGTTCCCTTTACCACTGTGGATGACTACACTAGGAGCTATGGGAGGGTCCCATAGTACCCATAGCTGTAAGCCTAGTGAACAGAACTTTATAAAGTCCACAAGTCTGTGTCACTCCTGGAAAGGAACATGAATAGGGCCACCCCCACTTCCTGGAACTCAGACCTGTAGTCCATGTGCCATTTGGAGAGGGAAGTCACTGCTAATCTGAAGCTTGCCCAAAACCCCTACATCTCTATATCTCTGGGGTCCCATTGACATCCCAACAGGTGCTACCATCCCAGGTAGACCCAAAGATATGGCTGTGACACTGGCAGGTTAGCCCCCACTTCTTGATACACCCCACAATATACCCAGTTCAGTGCAGCACATGTGCAGCCCCAGAACACATTCATTTCTTGGCCCCCTGAATTAAAAAAATCGCCAGGACTTGTGTACATTCACTAGGGATTGTGGAAGAACTCTGCAGACACCATCAGCTATGGTGTGGTGGTTAAGGCACTGGACTCCCACATGGTCAACCACAGTTTGAGTTCTGTTCCTCGCTCCCACTCTCACCAGGCTATGGGAGCTTGCAAGTACACCCCAGTGACTGCGTGAGATTTGCAGGTACCTGAAGATGCAGTCTAAGTCCTTCCACTTCTTTGGGGCTCCTGTGACTATGTTGAGAATTGTACTAAAACTCCACCAGCTCCCACAACCACAGGGTCAGAGGCTCTGCATTCACCAGGCCTTCTGGACCCAAACGTACTCTCCGGAGACTGCATCTTCTGGTTCCTGTAACCATGGGAGTACCACTTCCCCCATCGTGGTCTTAATAACTTGAGTACTCTTGATGGAGGCTGTGAATGGGCTGTCATTGTGATTTGCTAGTTTTTCAGAGTGATAAGGTTTGATGTGTTTCCTTTCTTGATTTTATGATTGCTATATCAGTAAATTCTCTGTCTTTTCATAGTTTCATAATGATTTATCTTACTTTTGCTTCCAAATGTAATCTATACTTCCTGAAGTATTTCCGGAGAACATGGTATAGTAGTGGTGAATTCTCTATTTTTACTTATATGAAGATGACTGAGCCCTTGCCATGACCAGGCTGTAGGGTAGTCATGTGCTCACTAAGGACTGCAGCCCACCGTCTCCAACTTCTGATGCTGTGGTGACCACCTCACCCACCCAGTATCCTCTATCTCAGAAAAACTGTACTAAACTACTAAAAACATTTGCAAACCACTAAAGCATTCACAGACACTGGCAAAGTTGATGAAAGCTGAAGAAACCACACAGAGACATCACAGATGTGCCCACATGAAACCAAAACCAAAGCACCTCGTCAAACCAATACTATGAACACGTCTTTAGGAAATAGTCTTTTCCTAAGACAACTACTCTAAAAAATCAGAATAGGTGACTGTTTCACCAGGTGCACAGATATCAACATAAAGAAACAGGAAAGTAATAAAGCAGGAAATGATGACAAATCTGAAGGAACACAATAATTCTTCAATAACAAACCCCAACAGAAAAAAGTCTTGCAAGTATTTGAAATGAAATTTATGATTTAAATAAGAAATACAGTAAAGAGACATCACTAAAAAGGGACCAAATAGAAATCTTATTGATGAATAGTCAATATATAAAATAAAAAATAAAGTGGAGACTATTAACAGGCTTGATGGAGAAGAGTCTCTGAACATAAACATAGAACAATTGAAATAATTCAGTAAGAAAAAAAAAGAAAAACATTTAAAGGGAGAAGGTCTACATGATTTATTTGAAACCATTAAGCAATTCAATATATTTGTGTCTTAGAAGTCCAGAATGAGAAGAGATGATAAGAGGCACAGAGAACTATCTCTTTAAGTCTAGGGAGAAATATAGACTTCCAGATCCAGGAATTACAAAAGAAGCCAAATAGATTTACCTCAAAATTCCCCTTTAGGCAAAGTATTGTCAATCTACTAAAAGTCAAAGATGAAGAGAATCCTAAGAGAAGAAAAGCATCAGGTATCATATAAAGGAAGCTTCATGAGACTAACAGCAGACTTCTCAGCAGAAACTCCACAGCCAATGAGAGAATGGGATGATATTTTCAAATAATTGAAGAAAAAGCTTCTCACTAAAAGAGTTTTACCAGACAAAGATATCTTTCAGAATTAGAGAAATAGGGACCAGCAGTTAGCGTAATGGCTATGTCACTGGACTCCGGTGTAGTCAACCACGGTTCACATCCCAGAGCCACTGGCTTGAAACTCATGCCGGGCGTGTGTACGTGAGTGCCCAAGATCCCGAGAGGAGAATGGAGGAGAAGGGATTGTGGCATGGCCATCCCCCTTGGGGGGTGATTTCTCACTTTCTGGCTCTCTGTCTCTGTGTCTGTCTGGCAAGCACATGCACCCTATAGCAAAAACCTCTCCAAAAAAAAAAAAAGAATTAAAAGAAAAATAAAATTTTTCCCATATAAGTAAAAATAGAGAATTCACCACTACTATACCATGTTCTCTGGAAATACTTCAGGAAGTATAGATTACATCTGGAAGCAAAAGTAAGATAAATCATTATGAAACTATGAAAAGATAGAGAATTTACTGATACAGCAATCATAAAATCAAGAAAGGAAACACATCAAACCTTATCACTATGAAAAACTAGCAAATCACAAAGATAAACCATATAGAAGATGAAAGAACAGAGAAAACACAAAACAACCAGAAAAAAAAAGTCAATAAAATGACAGGATTAAATCCACATCTATTTATAATAATCATGAATATAAATGGATTCAATTGCCCAATCAAAAGATATAGACTAGCTGTTAGAACTTTAAAAAAATGACCCCCACTATATGCCATCTACGGTAAACTCACTTTATGTATGAAGACATACATACATACATATAATTAGAGTGAAGTTATAGAAAAAGACATTTCATGAAAGTGGAAATCAAAAGTAAGTAGCAATACTTATACTAATATCAGATGAAATAGACTTCAAGTCAAAATCTGTAAAAAGAGACAAAAAGGAAACAATAGAGGAAGAGGATATAACAATTACATATGCAACTAACACTAGAACACCTAAATACATAAGGCAGATTTTACTAGACCTTTGGAAAGAGATATACCTCAACATAATAATAGTTGAGTAATAGCTGGGATTTCAGTAGCCCACTCTTAGTGTTGAAAAAATCCAATCCAAAAATCAACCAAAAAATATTAACATTATACCACTCCATAGACGAATTGGGCCTGACAGTCATTTAAAGACCATTTTATTCAACATTTGCACAATACACATGTTTCTCATCAGCACAGAAAACATTCTCCAGAACAGATTCTATATTAGTCCAGAAAAAAAGCCTCCAGAAATTTAAAAAATTAGAAATCATTATCAATTATCTTTTGAGACCTCAATGGAATAAAAGTAGAAATCTACAACAAAAGGAACTGTGAAAAATATAAAAATACATGGAAACTGAAAAACATGCTTTTTGAATGACTTCTAGCTCAAGGAAGAAGTTAAGAAATTTAAAAATGTTTTGAAACAACTGAAAATGGAAACAAAATATGCCCAACCTATGGGATACAAGAAAAGCAATAATAAAAGAGAAAGAGCATTAACTATCAACCATAACAAAAATAGAAGACAAATAACCTCTGAAATCATCTGAAGGAGCTAGAAAAGCAATAATGAAGTAAACCCAAAAGTGGTAAAGAAAAAATAATAAAGATCAGAGAAGAAATAAATGAAGTAGAGATTAAAATTCAATACAAAATAAATCAAGAGAAAAAATTATTTTTTGAAACATAAAATTGACAAACCAACATCTAGAACAACCAAAAAAAAATGAAATTATTAAACTCCAAAACAATAAAAGGAGGTAGTCCAACTTATACTATGGAAATACAAAAGATTATTGGAGATTATAATGTATGGTAATGTCTCTGACTTGAATAATATACACTGTATTCACACTGGGATAAAATTATGTTGTACACTGTAAATATATACAGTAATTAAATGTAAATTTTAAAGTTTTTAAACTTTACAGTGGCTACATATAAGAGAATACAATTATGGAGATTGTTCTTGGTCATATATTTCAATGTTTAAAACTTTTACAATGAATATATACTACATTGTAATCAGAATAAAATAATGAATATAAGTGGTTATCATAATACATAAAAAGAAAATACCAAAACTCAAAGGCCACCAGATGGCATGGTGTTTAAATCACTGGGCTCTCACTGAGCAGACTATAGTCTGAGTCCCGGACCTGGTAGCTTACTTTTCACTCTCCTGGTCTCTCTGTCTGTCTCTCTCTGGTCAAATTGAATAATAATAATAATAATAATAATAATAATAATAATAAAGTTAAATTAAATAATTCTTTTAAACAATTCTTTTTTTAAAAAAAAATATTTTTTTTTCACATGAGTTTTGCCAGAGAAAGGCAGAGAGAGAGAGAGAGAGAGAGAAAGCAAGCTGCCAGATTGGAGACTCAAACTGTGGTCAGCCATGTGAGAATTACAACACCTTAATCACCACGTGACACGCTGGCTCTGATAAATAATTCTTTAAAAATAAAATAAAACATGTCTTCTTTACCCTTTCACTTCAAATCTTATACTTAAGTAAAAAGTTTAGCTATAGCAAATTTTGGAGAATTAACTTTAAAAAGAAAGAAAAAAAAGAATAAAAAAAAAATAAAATTATACATTTGTGAAAATAGGGAAACTATTATATGTAGGTGTACTACTTCTCAAAATGTTTCTTATTTCTTAAAAGTATATATTTTCATTTTTGAAAATGACAGAAAACAAGGAGAAAAAATGAACTTACTATCACTAATCAAAACAATATTAACATTTGATGAATTGATTTTCTCTCTTTTTTTTATCTAAATAAAATTGAGTGCTACGTTTTTTAAAAACAGAGAATGAATCTGTAAGAAATAGAGGATAGAGGCCTAAACAAGCCAATAGCAAATACATAGATTGCATCAGTAATAAAATATCTCCCAAAAACAATAAAAAAAAATTATGACTTAGCTGGTAAATTTTACGAATCTTTTAGAAATGTTATTTATATTTATTTATTTATTTGGGGAGTGGGGTATTTGCCTGAAGGTGTGTGCACTTTCTGGAGAAAAACAAAGAGAGAAAGTGAGAAAGCAATCCTTATGTGGTAATGTTCATGTCGTGATACTTCTCCATTTTTCACTTCTTTCAGTATTTAGAGCATGCACACACAGGTTCCAGGCATTTTTTTCAACTTACTTGAACCACATAGTTGGTCATGTGGGTTCTGGCCAGTTTAAATACCATGCACTGGCTGGCCTACAGGACAAACACTAGTTCTTTTCAAAGTACCAAATGATTTAAGTGGAGGGAATCCTCTCAAACTCACTTTATAAGGCCACCATTATCCTAATACCAAAATCAAAGAAGGGCACAACAAAACAAAACTCTTGCCTAATATAAACAGACAGAAAAAAATCATTTGATAAAATAAAGCATTACTATATGATTAAGATGCTCAATAAATCAGGTATAAAAGGCTTATATCTCAACATAACAAAGGTCACATATGATAAAACCATAGCTAACATTACTAAAATTGGAAAGCTTGAAAGTTTTTCCTCTAAGAACTAAAATAAGAGGAGGATATTTATTTTCTCCACTCCTATTTAACATAATAATAGAAGTCTTAGCTAAAGCAATAGACAAGAGGAAGAAATTAAGTACATCCGAAATGAAAAAGTCAAATTGTAACTATTTTCTTGTGACATGGTAATTTTATATGTATATGTGTGTATATATATATATATGGGCATATATATATATATATATATGCACACTCATATCTATTTACTTATATGAGAATATATATTCATATTATTATACATTTATGTATGAAACTATATATATATGAACAAGTAATCTACAAAAAAGTGTTAGAACTAGTAAATTTAGTCAAGTTACAAAATATAAAATCAAAATATAAAAATCAGTAGTGTTTCTATGCATTAATAGTGATCTACCAAAAAAAATCAAGAAAACAATGTAATTGACAATAACCACAGGAAAAAAAAACCTAAGAACTAATTTAACTCTCTGTAACAAGAACTATAAAACATTGGTTAAAGAAATTAGACAAACATAAATAAGGGAAAGACATCCCTTGTTCAAGAATTAAAAGAATCAATATTGTTAAAATATCAGTACAACTCAAGGCAGCATACAGATGAAATATAATTTCTATCAAAATACAATTTTTCACAGAAATAAAATTAAAGTTAATAAAATTTACATTGAATCACAAAAGATCATGAATAATTAAAGCAATTCATTGTAAAAGGAATAAAGAGGCATCTTGTTATCTGACTTTAAAATAAACTACAAGCTATTATAACTAAAAGTTCATGATACTGGCCCCAAAATAGACACAAAACAAGAGAACAGGATGGAGAATCCAGAAATAAATTCACACACATGCAACTAACTAAATTTTGACTAAGTTATCAAGAACATTCGGTAGATTAAGAAAAGTCATTTTAATAAAGAGTGCTCAGAAAGTTGGATATCCATAAGCAGGAGAGCAAAATTAGACCCTTCTCTTTTATCATGTAAAAATTTTACTGAAAATGTATTAAATATTTAAGTATAAGATCTAAAAGTGTGAATTTACTATATGAAAACATAGGGCAATCCTCAAGATTTTAGTCTAAGCAAAGATCTTTATTCTTTTCTAAATAAAACTTCAAAAGTATGAGCAATCTGCACATTTCTCAACTTACCAAAATGCATATATAAAAAAAAAATGTTCAACATCACTAATCACCAGGGAAATGCGAATCACAAGCCACAGTGAGGTATCACTTTTTTCCAGTTAACAGGCATTATAAAACAAAAAAAGAATCGGGAACCAGCAGTTAGCGTAATGGCTATGTCGCT
Organism: Tupaia tana; assembly: GCA_026018925.1. Taxonomy (NCBI): domain Eukaryota; kingdom Metazoa; phylum Chordata; class Mammalia; order Scandentia; family Tupaiidae; genus Tupaia; species Tupaia tana. Next base: position 101,940,309 of record JAKSZU010000001.1, read on the forward strand.
GGACTCCCACGTAGTCGACCGCGGTTCGCGTCCCGGACCCGGTGGCTTAAAACTCATGCTGGGCGCGTGTGCGTGCGTGCCCAAGATCCCGAGAGGAGAATGGAGGAGAAGGGATTGCGGAGTGACCATCCCCTCTGGGGGGTGATTTCTTGCTTTCTGTCTGTCTGGCGAGCGCACGCGCCCTAAAACGAAAAACCTCTCCAGAAAAAAAAAAAGAATAACAACTGTTGGTGAGGTAGTAGAGAAAAGAGAAACTCTCATAACTAATAGTAGGAATGTAAAATAAATAGGAAAAGAAAACGTAGTTGCTCATAAAACTAAAAATAGAGCTATTGATCCTACTTCTTGGTATCTACCCAAAGGACAGGAGAATACTCAGTTGGAAAAGCACCTGTGTTTCAGTGCTTATTTCAGCATTATTCACTATTTCTAAGACATGGAACCAACAAACAGATGAAAGGATTGAAAAAGTGTGGCACATATACTCTATGGAATACTATTCAGCCATAATAAAAAGACTGGCATTTGATGGAAAGTGGTCAAATATAAAATACTTATTGCTGAGTGAAGCAAGCTAGGCTTTGAAAGAAAGATATTATATATATCTACTTAATATATACCCACTGGGGACCAGCAGGTGGCGTGGTGGTTAAGGCGCTGGACACTCCCACATGGCTGACCGGGGTTGGAGTCCTGGACCTGGTGGCTTGCTTTCTCATTTCCTCTCTCTCTCACTCTCACCCTCTGTCTCTCTCTGGTCAAATTAAAAATCAATGAATGAATAAATAAATAATAAAATAAATAGTAAATATAAATATAATATATATATATATATATATATATATATATATATATATATATATACCCCCACTGTCCACACTCTATGGTAGAGATTGAAATATTGGAAGACATAAAAGCAGTGAAAATAGTTATGGACACTGAATACAGTGTGGAATGGGGGAAGAGAAGGGAAGAGTATAAAGAAGGAAATCAGAAGAAACAATAGGCATTACATTTGTCGAACACAGAAATGTTTTATTACCTGTTGATGATAACATGTATAGTATTCTCAACTGGATGGTCTGAGAAGTAGTTCATGTTACGTATATTCTCTTTACCAGCCAAATGATGCATAGTAATTGGATGTTTTCTTTTAAATAATGGGAATAAAATAATAATGATCTGAAAAAAAATGAAAAGTTATTTGCTGATGATAATGTGGATTGTAACATTTTTGTCTTGACTGATATTCATAGTAATTGTGCTGTAAAGAAATGTTATACACTGTAAAAATATATGTGATTAAATGTAATATTAAAAAATTTATATTGAAAAAGAAAATAGAGCAGTGTACAATTCAGTAATCCCACTAATAGATATTTGGCCAATGAAAGAACTCTATATGTCAAAAAGATATCATACTCCCATGTTTATAGTAGCACTATTCATAAGAGCTAAAATATGGAATCAACTTAAGTACTTAACAACTAATAAATGAATAAAGAAAATGTGGTATATATATTCAATGAAACATTATTCAGCAATACAAAAGATGAAATAATTGAACAAGATAAGCAATTCTGAAGGATACAAGGGGCCTTCAAATCATTCATGAAAAATGGAATTAAAGTATAAGTTAATTTTGGTGTAAAAATATTTTGAAATCAATGTATAGATTATCCATCATTTGCATTTTCCATAAACATTTAAAGATCTCTCATAATGCTACATAAAGTAAGCCAGCCACTGAAAGGTAAATATGTTACCTTATCACTCAGTACTGGAAGCTGAAAAATTCTACTGGATAGAAGCAGAGAGTAAAAAGATGAATACTAGGAGCAGGAAAAGGAAGGGAGCAAAATAGGCAGAACTCAAGCCTAGAGGATTACTTACTGGGTTGGAAGACCCATCTAAAAGAGCAGGACGATTTTGACCATTTATGTTTGTATAAACTCATGATTTTTCTGATTGTTTTGAAATGGTTACAAGTGGCAAAGTTACCATAATTTTTTTCACATTTATTAATTTTGATCTTTATACACTTATACTGCATTGATAGCCATATAACTAACCTACATACAAATGTATCACTAATTCAACATGTCATTTTATATTTATTAGTAGAATTCTGACTAGTGAGTTAATCTGAATGAAATATATATAAGGCAGAGGATATAACTAAGTGGTTAATAAAAAATTTCATCTCAAGTGAATTGCCATTTGAAAGAATAACTAAGTAGAAATTATTTCCAGTGACATTCACCTTTCATCTTCAGTTAAATTTTACAATTTGCTTCATTTTTCCTTGTCATTTTTAATAGAATTGTGAACATTATATTATTTGATTTTCCTCCAACTTTTTGGACAAATTGTCTTACGTTTTGTATCTTTCTTTTCTGTAAGCACACTCATTAAAAGTGCTTTTAGATTACTATAGCCAACCAATAAACCAAAACCAACAAAAGCCAGCCAACTTAAAAAAAAATAAGCATATGATTTACTGATTTACATTTCAAAGGACATATATGTTTCCATTTCTAATTTCCGACTGTCTGGACTTCATTCTCCATTTCAATAGGCTGTACACTTGGCATTTTGGTTTTCCACGTTCAAGGATAGGCAAATAACATGTTTGTCTAGTCATTATGCTTTTTTTTTTTTTTTTTTTTGGGAGTCCAGTGATTTATTTATTTATTTATTTTGTTTGTTTGTTTGTTTGTTTTTTGTTTTTTTATTTTTATTTTTATTTTTTTACATTTTTCCACAAACATTTACTTCACATAGCAAAAAATTTTAGCTCATACTCCATAATTCTTGACAGTTTACAAACAACTTTCAATATCTCAAAATACTGAATTTTAAAGATAATGTTCAAAATATGTCTTATAATTTTGTATAAATTTAAAACTCTTTAACAACAGAAGCAGAATGGTTTCAAAAATATATATATACATAAATATACAAATATATATGTGTATATATATATACACATTTAGAGTGCAGACACTCGGTATATATTAAGTGGGGACATACAATGTCTCTCCTTCATAGCATGGCTTGCTTCACTCAACAGTAAGTCTTCCATATTCATCCACTTCCTTTCAAAAGTCAGGGATTTGTTGTTTTTTATGGATGAATAGTATTCCATTGAGTATATGTGCCACAGTTTTTCTAACCATTCATCAGTTCGTGGGCATTTAGGTTGTTTCCATGACTTAGCAATCGTGAAAAGTGCCGCAATAAACATCGATGTGCAAGCACTTTTTCGATTAAGTATTCTTCTGTCCTTCGGGTAGATACCAAGGAGTGGGATTGCTGGATCATATGGTAGTTCTACTTGTAGATTTTGGAGGAATCTCCAAATTGTTCTCCACAGTGGCTGTACCAATTTACAGTCCCACCAGCAGTGTAAGAGAGTTCCCTTTTCACTACATCCCCTCCAGCACTTATCATTTTTTGTTTTTTTTAATCTTAGACATTCTGACTGGGGTTAGGTGATATCTCATTGTTGTTTTGATCTGCATTTCTCTTACAATGAGGGATGTTGAGCATTTTTTCATATGCCTTTTAGCTATTCGTATGTCATCTTTAGAAAGTAGTTTTTTCAACTCATTCTCCCATCTTTTAATAGGATTGATTGTCTTTTTCTGAAACAGCCGCTTGAGTTCCTTGTGGATTCTGGTTATCAGTCCCTTGTCTGATGCATAGTTTACAAAAATATTTTCCCATTCTGAGGGCTGTCTGTTCACACTAATCACTGTGTCTTTTGCCATGCAGAAACTTCTTAGTCTGATGTAATCCCACTTGTCTATTTTAGGGATCATAGACTGTGCATTGGGAGTCTTATTTAAGAAGTTTTTCCCTACCCCAATGTCTCCCAGAGTTTCCCCGGTGTTTTCCAGGAGCAGTTTTATAGTTTGAGGTCTTAGGTTTAGACCTTTGATCCACCTTGACTTTATTTTTGTCAGAGGTGAGAGGTAGGGGTTCAGATTCATCTTTCTGCAAGTGGAGATCCAGTTTTGCCAGCACCATTTGCTGAAGAGGTTATCCTTTTCCCACAGGATTGACTGGTGCCCCTTGTCAAAAATCAGTTGGCTGTATGTTTGAGCATTCATTTCTGGGGACTCTATTCTGTTCCATTGGTCCACCTGTCTGTTCCTGTGCCAGTACCATGCTGTTTTGATTACCACAGCTTTGTAGTATATTTTTGGGTCAGGGAGTGAGATGCCGCCCACTCCATTCTTCTTGTGCAAAACTGCTTTGGCAATATGGGGTCTTTTATGATTCCAGACAAACGTTATGATTGTCTTTCCTAGATCTGTGAAGAATGTGTCTGGTACTTTGATTGGCATTGCATTAAATAGGTAGATTAATTTGGGTAGAATTGCCATTTTGATTATATTAATTCTTCCAATCCAGGAACATGGGATGTCCTTCCACTTTTTTGTGTCATTTTCAATTTCTTTTTTTATCTTCTCATAGTTTTCCTTGTGGAGGTCTTTAACTTCTTTAGTTAGATTTATCCCTAAGTATCTTATACTTTTTGTGGCTATGGTAAATGGAACAACTTTTTTCAGTTCCATCTCAGTCTGCCTGTTGTTCGTATACAGAAATGCTATAGATTTCTGGATATTAATTTTGTATCCTGCAACGTTACTGTATTCATGTATTACTTCCAGAAATTTTTTTATGGAAACCATTGGGTCTTCTATGTATACAATCATGTCATCTGCAAATAGAGAGAGTTTCACCTCTTCTTTTCCTATTTGAATGCCTTTTATTTTTTCCTCTTTTCTGATTGCAATGGCCAAGACTTCTAGTACTATATTGAAGAGGAGTGGAGAAAGTGGACATCCTTGTCTTGTACCCGTTTTTAGTGGAAAAGCTTTCAGCTTTTCTCCATTGAGGATGATGTTCACTATGGGTTTTTCATAGATAGCTTTTATTGTGTTGAGAAATGGCCCTTCTATGCCCATTTTGCTGAGAGTCTTGATCATGAAGGGATGTTGTATCTTATCAAATGCTTTTTCTGCATCAATTGATATGACCATATGGTTTTTATCTTTCTTCCTATTAATATGGTGTATTACATTTATGGTTTTGCGTATGTTGAACCAACCTTGCATTCCTGGGATAAAGCCTACCTGATCATGATGTATAATCTTTTTGATAAGTTGTTGTATACGATTTGCTAGTACCTTGTTGAGAATCTTCGCGTCTATATTCATCAGGGATATTGGTCTATAGTTTTCCTTCCTTGTCCTGTCCTTATCAGTTTTAAGGATAAGGGTGATAGAGGCTTCATAGAATGAATTAGGGAGAGATTCACCCTTTTGGATATTTAGAAATAACTTGAGCAGAATGGGGGTTAACTCTTCTTTGAAAGTTTTGTAGAATTCAGAGGTGAGTCCATCAGGGCCAGGGCTTTTCTTTGTTGGGAGGTTATTTATAACTGATTTGATCTCCTGGCTTGTTATTGACCTATTCAGACTTTCTATATCCTCCTGGCTCAATCTAGGTAGATTATACCTGTCCAGAAATTTGTCCATCTCATCCAAATTATCTTGTTTCTTGGCATACAGATGTTCATAGTATCCCCTAATAATGTTTTTTATTTCTACTATGTCTGTTGTTATTTTGCCTGCTTCATTGCAGATCTGATTCACCTGGTTCTTTTCTCTCTTCTTCTTAATAAGTCTCGCTAGTGGTGTATCAATTTTGTTTACCTTTTCAAAGAACCAGCTTTTACTTTCATTTATTTTCTGTATAGTTCGTTTATTTTCTATTTCATTTATTTCTGCTCGTATCTTTATTATTTCCTTTCTCCTTGAGTTTTTTGGATCTTTTTGCTGTTGCTTTTCCAATTCTGTGAGGCATGATGTTAGGTGATCCATTTGTCTTCTTTCCATGCTCCTCTTATGTGCACTAATTGCTATGAACTTCCCTCTTATGACTGCTTTAGCAGTGTCCCAAAGATTATGGAAACTCGTGTCCTCATTGTCATTGGCTTCCATGAACCTTTTGATTTCAGTCTTTATTTCTTCAGTAGTTGTGGAGTCATTCAGGAGTAGGTTATTAAGTTTCCATGTATTTGAGTATTTTTGAGGATTTCTCTTGAAATTAAACTCAAGTTTAATTCCATCATGGTCGGTGAAGATGCTGGGTATAGTTTCTATGCTTTTGAATCTGTAGAGGCTTGCTTTGTGCCCAATGATGTGGTCAATCTTCGAGAATGTTCCATGTGGCGGCGAGAAAAAAGTGTATCTTGAGGTTTTAGGATGGAAAGTTCTATAGATGTCTGTTAAGTCCATTTGATTTATGATATCATTTAGATCTTTTATCTCTTTACCTATTTTTTGTCTAGATGATCTATCCAGGGGGGATAGTGCAGTGTTGAGGTCTCCAACAATTAGTGTGTTGCAGTCTATCTCCCTTTTTAGATCTAGCAGTCTTTCCTTCACATATTTGGGTGCTCCTGTGTTGGGCGCATAGATATTAATAAGCGTTATATCTTCTTGATCGATTGATCCTTTTACTACAATATAGTGCCCTTCTTTGTCTCTTCGAACAGTTTTTGTTTTAAAGCCTATTTTGTCAGAGATCAGTATTGCGACTCCAGCTCTTTTTTGGTTCCCATTTGCATGGAAAGTCTTTTTCCAACCCTTCACTTTCAGTCTATGTATATCTTTATCCATGAAGTGGGTTTCCTGTAGGCAACAGATAGAGGGTTTTTGTTTTTTAACCCATTCAGCCAGTCTGTGTCTCTTGATTGGAGAGTTTAATCCATTAACATTCAATGTTATTATTGATGTTAATGGATCTGTCCCGGCATTTAAGTTGGCCATTGTCTTAGTTGCCTTTTACTCTTTTGTTTCTGGCTGTTGCTTCTTTAGTTATCCTGGAACAGTACTTTCTTCAGGGTTTCATGGAGAGCTGGCCTGGTGCTGGCAAATTCTTTCAGGTTTTGTTTGTCTGAGAAGATTTTAATCTTTTTTTCCCATATGAAGGATAATCTTGCAGGATACAATAGTCTTGGTTGAAATTGTTTCTCTCTTAACACTTTCGATACATCTTCCCATTCTTTCCTTGCTTGCATTGTTTCCGTTGAGAAGTCCGGTGTTAGCCTGATGGGGTGACCTTTGTAAGTCACTTGTCGTTTCTCTCTTGCTAGTTTTAGTATCTTATCTCTATCTGTGGTCTTAGCCAGTCTGGCTATGATATGCCTTGGGGAAGATCTTCTTGGGTTGATTCTATTTGGTGTCCTTTGAATTTCCTGGGTCTGGATGTTGGAGTGCCTCTCTATGCTTGGGAAATTTTCTTCCAAGATTTCATGGAATAGGTTTTCCATGCTCTTATTAGTTTCTTCACCTTCTGGGATACCAATTATGCGGACGTTAGGACGTCTAATGGAATCTAGTAATTCTCGTATATTATCTTCATGTTTTTTTGTTATTTTCTCTATCTTTTTGGTGGTTTTCTCTAGGTCAGAAGTTTTATCTTCTACATCAGAGATTCGACCTTCAGCATGGTCTAATCGACTTTTAATACTTTCAAGAGAGTTTTTTATTTCCTGTATTTCAGACTTCACCTCTAATAGTTCAGTATTATTCTTCCTCAGAATTTCTTCCTTCATATTGTTGAAGGACTTTCTCATCTCCTGTAATTCATTGTCTCTTTTCTGTTCCAGCTCATAATACTTGTTCAACATTAATGTTCTAAACTCTATCTCGGACATTTTGGTAACGTCCTCAATTTTTTCAGGAACAGGAAGGGAGTTACTGTGTTCCTTTGATGGAGACATATTTCCTGCTTTATTCAGGCCTGAGGTTCTTGTACTTCTACCCATTGGGAGATGTGTTCCCTTTGAAAAACCTTCTACGAGAAGGTTTCTTCTAATAGAAGCAAGTGTGTTTCCTTTCTGATATGGAATGGAGACAGCCGAAGTCTATCTTCAATTGTGTTTAGTAATATAAACCAAGAAAAAGTATTCACTTCAGGTGTCCAAAGAAATGTATCTCCTTCTTCACAGGTGTTTCAGGGAACTTGAGGATTCTAGAGAGTCTTAAAATGCTAGAATATTTCAGAATTGTAATTCTAGACCTATCTGGACATCCAGGGATGGTGCAGATAAAGGATGTGAGGATTGGGAAACTGGGAAGAAAATAATATGTAGAAAGATGGGGGTGTGGTGTGGATGAACTGAGGGCGTTCCTGTGTGTTGATCAGGAGAGAGAAATTTACAATTGAAAGATGTGGATAACAGGACAGAGAAGGAAAAAAAAAAAAGGAAAAAAAATGTACCTGGCTGAAAGAGGGGGCTCTGGCCTGGGGGTCCCGGGGCTGGAACTACTGGGGGCAGTCCTCCCTCGGAGATCCTGGCCCAGGGGTCGAAAGATGAGGGTGTGGTGTGGATGAACTGAGGGCGTTCCTGTGTGCTGATCAGAAGAGAGAAATTTACAATTGAAAGATGTGGATAACAGGACAGAGAAGGAAAAAAAAAAAAGGAAAAAAAATGTACCTGGCTGAAAGAGGGGGCTCTGGCCTGGGGGTCCCGGGGCTGGAACTACTGGGGGCAGTCCTCCCTCGGAGATCCTGGCCCAGGGGTCGAAAGATGGGGGTGTGGTGTGGATGAACTGAGGGCGTTCCTGGCTGAAAGAGGGGGCTCTGGCCTGGGGGTCCCGGGGCTGGAACTCCTAGTCATTATGCTTATAGCTCATTTTATAACCTTAAAGACTTCAGTAATAGTGACTATACAGATGAATGTACATGAAAATCATATTATGTGAGTCATATCTGGTGTGGGGAAAAATAAACTGATAAAGAAACATCTTGGATGCATTTTTGATTGGTCATTCTCCAACTGTAATCAAATGATCAGCCACTACTCCAGAACTGAGTGACTCCTGGGCCAAGCAAGCATGTAACTTCTGAAAGTATAAGAGATCTGTGGACTCCAGGGAGAAAAAGTGGTCATAGTAAGGTGGTTGTCTACCACTAAGAGATGCCAAGTGTTACTAAACTGAGCTGTCCCACTGCTGAGATTGGGAGTCTAAACTTTCACTGTAGAATAAACAAGGAGTGGAGTGGCTTCCACTTGCTGCCCTAAAGAGAAGCATTCATCAGCCAAACAGCACAAGCCCGCAGATTTGGAACACAGAGTCTTCCATCAAGGGAGAGATTTCCACTGCATGAGGTAGCCAGAAGTAAACCTGGCACCGAGTGAGGAGAATAATAACCTTGAAAAAAAAAAAAAAAATCCTCCTCAGAAATAGGCATCTAGAAAGAGAGAGCAAGAGCAGTCAACAGAAGCAGCTTATAAAACACAAGCACATTGGAGACTGATGAATTTATTCACTACAAAACAAACAATAAGTACTTAAAAGTATTCAATTGCAAAGAAAACAAACCCAACTAGAAAACATGGTTATCGAATGTTAAAATCCAATACATAAATTGAAAGTGAGTATATAATTTAAATGAATGAAATTGATGAAATTTAAATGAATGTTCTGAGAGATTAAGTGGAGAAACACAGAGAGATTAAGCTCAAAACACAGAGTAAAAATGTAAAGATTGAAAATCATTAAAAAAAAAAAAGCTAATGACTTAGAGGATTTCCCAGAAGGTGTAACATACAATATACACACACACACACACACACACACACACACACACACATATAACCACACACATGAACTAGAGTTAAATGTAATATATAAAACAGAAATAATTTACAAATTGTTATAAAATCATGTATTTTACCTAGAGTTAGGTCAACAAGTTTAAAAAGAAAAAAATTTATTGTGCAAGCTCATTTTTAAATTACACGACAAAAAAAATACTATAAAATCATTATTCACACGTTAGATTTAGGAGAATGTCTGCAAAAGATATGAAATGTAGCTGTTAAATACTCATAATGTAGCTGTCATAAACTGATGGGAAAAATATAAGAACTCTCAAGATAATAGTATCTATGGCTTCATAATCATGGATCTTTGCTGGCTAAATTTAGGAGATTAAATTATTTCCTTACCATATCTGTAACATCCAGAAGTGCTTTATCTAGGTTCCTTTTGCTTTAAGTTCTCTCATAGAATTGCAATGATGCTGTTGTCCACTATGGACTCATGAAGTTTCAATTATGAAGGAAAAATATACTTCAAGGTTGCTCACATGCTTTTTGATAGGTTAGGTCTTATTTCCTTTTCACATGGGCCTCTCCACAGAACTGCCTTCTGAAACTGCAAATGACATCCCACAGGGTGAACAATGCAAAGTGAGTAAGAGAGGGCACCCAAGAAGAAAGTTTGTAGCCTCTTTTAACCTAATATCAGAAATAACATCCCATCACTTCTGTATTTTATTTGTCAGAAGCCAATAACTAAATCCAGGCTTCACTTAAAAGAAAAGTCTACACAAGAGCCTGAACACCATGAGGCAGAGATAATTGAAGCTATCTCAGATGTTACCTACCACTTTATGGAAAAACAACAAAAGATGTTAGTGGACAATTTACAGAAGAGTGAATTCAAATGGTTAACCAAATAAATATACACATAAAATAAATACATAACTTATGCAAATTAAAATATTTAATGACAAAATATCACTTGCCATCCTCAGACTGGCCAAAAAAATTAAGTATAACTTCTACTGGATAATTAAAAATGTATAATTAATATGAAAATATATACATATGTTTCAACCAAAACATCCACTTCTTATAATCTATCCTATAGAAATAAAATCAATAGCCTTTAAAGATATGGCAAGGACAATATTGTAATAGTTCAAAAGTGAAGTTGTTTGGGAAGAGGATTAATATTAATATGAACTATGGCTACATAAAATTGTGCTTTACCTTATTTACCATGGAATACTATAAAGTCTCTTTAAATGACTAGCTAGATCTGTACCAATTGTCTTGGAAGAACTGTGATAAAATGATCAGCAAAGGAGAAAACATAGTGAGAGGGAATAGCAGGTGGCATAGTGGTTAAGGTACTGAACTCCCACAAATGAGACCACGGTTTGAATCCTGGACTTGAAGCCTTGAAAATCATGCCAGGTGCATGTGGTGTGTGCCCAAAATCCCAAGAGGAGAATGGAGGAGAAGGGATTGCAGTATGGCCATCTCCCCTAGGGGTTGATTTCTCACTTTCCTTCTCACTATCTCCCTCTGTGTCTCGGGCAAATGCATGTGCCCTATGGCAAAAAACTAAAAATAATAAAAATGATAATAATGTGATTCCATTGTTATGATGATATAATATCTACCAATCAATTTTATAATTGTTTGCATTTATATTGATAGGTAGAATTATATGAGAAGGAAAAAATATATGGAGGAAAAGAGAAATTCATGGAGAAACAAATATCAAGTTGTTCACACAGGTCACTATTGGCAAGAGAATGTTTGACTTGGAAATGAGAGTAAAAGACCAGCCAAAAAAAATAAAATAAAATAACTTTATTGTATAATTTTTTAAAAGTCAAGAAAAAATTTAAAGTATGCCTAATGGGCACAGTTAGGTAACAATATAGAGACAGAGCTACTGCTGACATCTATATATACATGTAAGTAGATATATAAGACATCTAACTATGCATACATGTATCTGTTTGTGCATGTATATATACGTATAGAAGTACATGAGCAGATGAACCAAAACCAAAGTATCATGTTTATAAGACTACTGGAGACTAAATACTAACTAATAAAGTTGCTGCAGTCTCTACTACATTATCAGGCCCAGCGACTTTTCTAGTAAGTCATTATCTTACTCAAGAGGCTAAAAACTATAAATACCATTAGCACATGCCATTAGAGCTAGTACAGAGCCAGAGAGTCATCTCCAAGTGCCAGAGGTGAGAGACCTGCAGCCCAGATCTGAAGGCATTACACTTTCACTAGACAATTGTTTCCCATGATTTCATGCATTCATTTATATGAAATCACTCCAGTGTGTTTTGCCTTATGAATTGGTAGCCTTTGATAATCATTTTATGTTTGTATGAATTTTAGAGTAAACCACACTTGATACGCTGGAAAATAGAGCCAGACAGGTACTACTTTGTTGGGTAAACAAGACAGTATAACAGAAAATGAAAGCCTTTCAAATCTGGGATTGTTGTTTTCTCTTTGGAAGAGTGAAGTGTTTCTATATCACAGGTAATATGAATCTGCAGTCTAGAACATAGCTCTTCACATTGTAGTCATTATGTTAAAAAGGAGCCAAAGTCTTATGTTTCCACAGAGAATGTTATTTAGCAAATTAATTTCAAGGCACATAAGACATAATTCCAAAAGTTTATTTACAAAACATGTGGAAGATTATTTTTAATAAAGCTGAAAAGATATTTCTAAATAGTAATCTAACCTCAGAAAAGTTTCCTGACCACAGTTAAATTCAGATGATTTTAGCTATTTTTGGAGAGAGGCTTTTAAAACCGCCAACTCCTACAATTCTATGAAACATCAAGAAACAAACAATATTGCCAAGTTGCCATTAAAAAGGAAGATTTCTGTCTTCACATATTTCAAACTTCCTTTAACTCAAATGAAAAGGGCTTTTTCACTTGTGCTATTATGGAAGCAATCCCTCAGCCTCAATTCATTCTTGACCATTCTGCTCTTAAATGCTTTTACATTGTGCTATCTTCTTTCAATATGGCCTATTTACAAAAGAAAGAGAGCCTGGTAACCAATTCTTCAATCTTTCTCAGACACAAAATATTCTCTCCATGCAACTTCCTTTACACTTGACGCTACATCATACTGCCTTCGTTAATACATGCCACACCTAACACTTTCCCATAGTCTGCAACTGCATTCTAATTACTGTTAACTTTACATTGCTGATGAATGGAACAACTAAAGTTTATATGTGTACTAGACACTACTTCCTACACATTCACTCATCAGAAGAGTTTTCCGAGTTGTCAAGGAAGAGTAAAATGAATAAATCTCATCCGTGTAAAAAAAAAAAAACTTCATTATGCCAGTCACTAATAAAAGAAACCTTCTAATGAATAAATGTAACCCAAAGAAAAATATATTCTAACTGAATGCAAAGATGAGTAGTTCATACTGATCAAGGAAAATCAGAGAAACAGCCATCGCTCATAGAATATTTGGAAGCAAAGTTTAGTAATTCATGGAAAGAGAAAAACTCTACTATTTAAATTTAACTAATGATTAGGTGTAAGTACCAAGAGAAAAATGATTTGTGGTACATAAAAATGGAAGATGAATTTTTAAGTAATGACTTATTTTTAAAATTGACTGTATTTCAAAATATAAATATATAAATACAAGATAAAAATGATAAAATATGTAAAAATTTTCTTCTGCAGAAAAATAATAAATAATATCAATTTTATGTTCAAAAGCATCATGGAATTTGTTGAGAACTAAGCCTTGTAAATAACCGAGTTATTGAAAATGCTATTCAAGCCCTGCTGTTCATTACATGCTCATAATGACTCTGCCATGTTGCTCTGACTCTTGGTTCCTGCCACCAAATATCTTGCTATATAATAGGAAGATACAATGTGGCTATTTTTGTATAATCTCCCCACCCCTTCATGTAGGCCTTCTGTATTCCTAACTGCTACTAGTCAAATCCTACACTCTCCAAGTAAGAGAAGAAGTTATTGCCCTGGGAAATAAACCCATCAAACTGAAGACCCACAGATTTTGACATCATCAGATGTTCCCCAATTACATGTCTGTGCCAGACAACCTCACAGAGGGAACCGGAGTCAACAAATCCTGTTCGCATGCTCAGAGCCTCCTAGAAACCATCAGTGCTCCTTTCTTCTATGTTAGTAGATTATTAAGGATATCTGGGCATCTAAAGAAAGAGTCAAACATGAGAAATAGAAAACAAAGTAATTAAAGAAGAGATAATTGGAAGGACTCAAGGATGTAGATTTTATGTAGGAGGAAAAAAGCTTCCAACAGAAATGAAGTTTCACTTAATATTCAAAAGAAGATAAAAGTAGGTATTATAGTCTTTAAAAATAATAATTAATAATTAAAAAGGAATATTTAAAGAACTAAATTTTTGTGAAAATTAATATGTGTATGTGTGTGTGTGTATATATATATGTGTGTATATATATACACACATATATATATACACACATATATATATACATATATATATATGATAAGAGCAATAAAAACTCAAAACCTATAGAAGATAGTTAAGAAAATTTCTCAGGAAATAGAAAAAGCAGACATAAAATAGGGGGAAAGGGACCAGCAAATGGAAGAATGGTTATATTGCTGGACTCCCATGTAGTTGACTATGGTTTGAGTCCTGAGCCCAGAGGCTTAAAACTCACCCTGGGTGCATGTGCGTACATGCTCCAAATCTCAAGAGGAGAATGGAGGAGAAGGGATTGCACCATGACCGTCCACCCTGGGTAGTTATTTCTCACTTTCTTTCTCTGTATCACTCTGTGTCTCCAGCAAGTGCACGTGCCCAATAGCAAAAGTCTCTCTTTAAAAAAAAAAAATGGGGGGAAAATAAGAAAACTAAAGGGTTAGTCCAGGAAGTCTACTATCCAAGTAATTGTAGTTTCAGAAGAATTGAGACTAAAGGGAAAGAAATCTCCCACAAAATGATTTAATAAAATTTTCAGAAATAAATGGCATGAGCCTCCATGTTGAAAGAACCCAGTAAGAGTCCAATCATAAAGAATGCCATTAAATACACAGCAAAGCAAGTCACTAACAAATATTAGAGCATGAGGAGGGAAGCATCCTCCTAGAAGCTTCTAGAAGAAAAAGACAAAGCGAGAATTAGAAGTATTTTGGATTTTAAAAAGCACTAGAGTATTAAAGAAAGCAGAGTGGAACTTTAAAACTTCTGAAGAAAAAACAAAGTTCCAGCCTAGAACTTGAAAGCAAAATATTATTCAGAAAACGATGGCACTTCTTTTCATACGTGAATAATTTCAGACACCATTATTTCCTTTGCCTTTTTTTTTTCTCGGAAAGCTCAGTGGATATGCACTGATAAGATGAGGAAATACACTGACAGAGAGAGACATGGGGACTTAGAAAATCACACAATGAGTTAGACAAAGAAAGGCTAACGGTTTCACATTAAGCACAGAGGACAACCTATTCAGACTTTCAGTCTCTGAAAGAGAGATATAACTAATAACACACCTGATACCCTCAACATATTGGGAAGAAATTTTATCAACCAGAGGAGAGAGTGCAATATAAATAGTAATAAGCACTTAGTAAAAAAAAAAAACAACAACTAAGCAGAAGGAAAAATATATATAAATTTTTGCAGAAAAGGAAAATTTATCCCTGTCTCTCTACATCTACCTATACACAAATATATAAAATAAATCTTAGATATCAATCACATTTGCATATCCATAATAAATACTGCATACTGTTCTGACTCAAAATATAAAATGCAAGATCTGATAGGAGGAATTAAGGTTTTGATATGGAAAAACAGAACAGAAAAAGATAAACTCATTTCTAGAGGTCATTGAGGAGCTTATACCTAGAGCTGAACATTTGAGGAATAAAAATATATACATATTCTGTAGAATATAGAGATAATCGTTAGAAAGTCATTGCTTTTTTGAGAAATCACCCCCCAGGGGGGATGGACACGCTGCAATCCCTTCTCCTCCATTCTTCTCTCGGGATCTTGGGCACACATGCACATGCACCTGGCGTGAGTTTAAGCCACTGAGCCTGGCACTCAAACTGTGATCAACTACATGGGAGTCCAGTGAAATAGCCATTACGCTAACTTCTGGTCCCCAAAAGTCATTGCTTTTTTAAAAGGAAAGCTGAAAGTTGATAAGAACACCCTAAGCAAAATTGAACTATTTCAGTTTCAATATCATAGATAATTAGATATACACCTCTCTATTACTAATTCATAAAAATGAGAGCAAGAGACAAAGAAAAAGACAGTTATCTTCAAGACGAATGAAATTGACTTGAATTTTCAAGAAAGGAAAGATGAGATCTGAAAAATGGAATACATGAGGCCATTCTAACAGAGAAGCCCCAATCCAGCTGCCAAAATATTCATCTATGTTCTTTGATGAAATCTTCAGTTTGTTTTCAGTGACCCTTATTTTTCTCAGTTTTAATTTAGTTTTTAGTCTTTTAATTTCTTTTCTCTTTTTTAGAGAGAGATTTTTGCTATAGGGTCTGTGCGTTCACCAGAGAGACAGAAAGAAAACAAGATATAGCCCCCACAGGGATGGCCTCCATAGTGCTTTTTCCTTGTCCTCCTCTTGGAATTTTGGATACACACACACTCACACACACACATGCACACACATGCCCAGCGTGAATTTCAAGCCATCAGGTGCAGAACATTAATCCCGATTGGCCATATGGGTGTTCAGCACTTTAACCACTATGCCACTTGCTGGCCAAATAGTTTTTCTAAATATATATATATATATATTTACTAAGCCATATTTAGTTTCTAGTCCACCTTCCAAATAAGTTAGTGATTTAGTCTAACTACCCAAAGTTATCTCAATATACCTACTTTTGCTACAATGAGAACCATGAGCAGGTTTCTAATGTACCCATCTAAAAATCTGTTACTAAAATTCTCACTGAATTCCCTTGCCTGAAACTATGAATAATGAGCGACTAATTGCTTAGTTAAGCTAATACTATAAATCAATGAACTATAAGCCCTATCCATTACAATTTGGACCTATATAAGCCTAAGGCCAAAATTTTGAGGAGAAAAGGCACTTTAATACCTATAAGTGGTGTAATAAAATGGACTTGAAAAAGTTCATAAAAATGTTTATTATTTAAAAAATTATGCATGAATTTCAAATGTGTTTGCACCAAAATAAACTCATACATCAATTCCATTTTTTTCTGTGCCCTTTTTGAAGTCCTCTTTTATATGTGAATAATCTCTGTTTTAAAATACCTAGAAAATTGAGAGTAATAATTATTTCAACAGGGCAATTAGAAAAAAATAGTGACATTATTTATTTGAATAGAAAATAAATGCAGTTTTTTAACATTCAAAATACGTTTATCCACTCTTCCTGTGTTCTGAGATAGAGAATACACTTAGACATTCTTCTACCTCCTTAGAAATCAGCCAAAACCTCAGGACCAATAGATGGCGTAATGGTTATGTTGCTGGACACCCATATAGTCAGACGAGGTTTGAATCCCAGACCTGGCAGCTTAAAACTCATGCCAGGAACATGTGTGTGTGTGTATGTCCAAAATCCTGAGAAGAAAATAGAGAAGGGATTGCAGTGGGGCCATCCCCCTGGGAAGTGATTTCTCAGTTTATCTCTCTGTCTCTCTCTGTCCCTCTGGCAAGAGCAAGCATCCTATAGCAAAAATCTCTGTTAAACAAAAAAAGAAAATAGGAAAGGAAAGAAAAAAGAAAAAGGAATTAAAGGAGAAAAGAAAATAATAAAATACAAGAAAAAAGAAGAGAAAGAAAAGAAGAGAAAAGAAAAGAAAAAGCCCCCAGCTTTGCCTGAGGCCCTTGGCTGGTCATGAGGGACAAAAAACGAACCAGTGATTTGATTTTCAGTCTGCAGCTGATCCTATGGATCTAAAAGAGGCAATTCTCAAAATCTGAAATCCGATGGTTCCTTTATTCTCAAAAATGTGCTGCAACTTTGGTAAACAGAAATATACAATGCTTGTGAAAGGCACCTGTTTTATTTTATGAAATGCTATTGTAATATTAATAGAGCAATATAAATATTTAATAAATTAAATAATAAATAATAATGCCATATCCAGTGATTTTATTCTGAGTAATATCATAAAAGTACAAAGAAGGAAAGAAATATAGATTAAGTAGATCCTATATTTTACTTCATTTATTTAGTAAAGTCATGAGAGTTTAAATATGTCTAAAACTAGATACTCTCCAGTCTTATAACTATTGACTCTCAGAATGATTTCTTTCTTTTCTGGACAATAAATCTTTTACTTAGAATTATATTACTTTAAAGAAACTTAGAATTATCTGTAAAGATAGAAAGCCACCAAAAAAGCACATAAGTCACTGATTTAGGCATATTTGTGTCTTTCATGGAAGCTATAATTCACTGTATACTTCTTCAATACAGAATGGTTTAATATTCTTTACCTTAGTGTATGCTTTTATAAAATGGTAAAATGAAAACATAAGAAAGATTGACATGATTAAGTACTTCAAAAGTGGTACTATTGATCTTTACAGCAATTAATACTTTACTTTTCAAATTGTAACTATCATTGTGATTTATAAAAACAACTCAATCTCTAAATATTTTCCATGCGAAGGACATAGGAAATTAAACTGTAATGCAAACAGAAACTGTTCCAAGAGTGTATACAAAGTGAGTTTAAAAGGTGTGAGAAATAATTAATACTGTTAATTCCCCATACTGGTAATGTCCCCCTCATATACACATAGACCTATGCATCTTTGATAATTGTGCAATAGAGACCATAAGAAAACGATATTAGTAATGAAAGAGAACTTTGTAGAAAATACCGATTATACTTGATATGGTTTAAAAACTATCTGAGTTATATATGCTTAGAAAAATGCTTGAAGAGAGATTGTCCTTGGGAGCAATCATAACCAAAAAACTCTATAGACTGGATGTACAAAGAAATAAATATGTACATAGACTATAAAGGCAATGTCTTGAGCGCGATGCTGGCAATTTTCCAGAAGCCCTGGGAACATGCCTAATTTCCATCTAAATTTGCACGCATCTTTATTGCAATCTCATACCCTGTGAAGATTTACTCACATTCATGTCCTTTGGCACAAGGGGAGAAATGAGATGTTTCCTCCCTCTCTTCCTCCCTCACTCCACTTTCCTCCCTCTCTTTCTCTCTTCTCTACACCTCCTCTTTCTCTGTAACATCAGTGATGTCCCTGCAATAATTGTCAGAAGTCTAAATTGCACTTCTTGAGACTTATCCTTTGCATTGATAATATTAAAGATTAGTAAAAGTGTAGTCAGCTTTGGTTGTGGAACTTTCTTCCAAATAACATCCACAATAGGAGTGGAGTTGTACAAATGAATCACTGGAAGAGGCTATTCTTCATTGGAACCTCTCTAACTCATCCCACCTGATCATGAAAAACACATGCTGGGGCTGGCCCCACTGTACAGTGGTTAAGCACTATGCATTGGAAGTTGGATTCCCACATGCTTGGCTATTGTTCGAATCCTAGCCCAGGTGGTTGAAAAGTATGCCAGGTATGTTTGTGTGCATGTGTGTTTGTGCGTGCTTCAAATCCTGACAGGATAGGGAATGAAGGAAAAGGGATTTCAGCATGTACATGCCTCATTAGAGAGTGCTTTCTCCCTCTCACTTTCTTTTCTTCTTTCTCTATGTCTCTGGCAAATATGCACTCTAGCATAAATAAATAAATAAATACATACATACATACATACATACATAAAGTATTGCTAAATAATTTGTTACAAGGCTGCTGAAGTTGACAACTCTTTGAAAGGATCACTTCTGGGGCTGGCAGGTGGCATGGTGGTTAAGGGCGATGTACTCCAACATGGTCGACTGTAGTTTGAGTCCTGAACCTGGCAGCTTGCTTTCTCATTCTCTCTCTCTCTCTCTCTCTCTCTCTCTCTCTCTCATGTGTCTGTGTGTGTGTTCCTCTGGTCAAATTTAAATAAATAAATAAAATTAAATAAAGTAATTCAAAAAAAAAAAAAAAAAGGAACCACTTCCTTCATGTCCATTGGAAAGCATATTTCTCTGCTAATCACTCCGACATTCTCCTTTTCTACTGCCTCCTTCCTCTTAGAGTAACAACATATTCAATGCTAAAGAAACCCTTCCCAACCAATCCCTTTTGTTCCCGGCCTCTGTTCTCACATGCATTATCAAGCTTTTTGGAAAATAGTCTAGGGTTATTTTCCCTACTCCTTTGACTCCTCTCACCCTTTATCATGTGTTCCTGCTCTACAAGGTGTGGAACTACTCCTTTAAATGTCAGTAAAATTCTATGAGTCACCCTCGTGCTTCTTTCAACTCTTATCAGCAATAATGATGATGACAAAAATAATTACGTTATCTGACTTTATTGAGCAAAAACTATATCCCTGGCATTGTGGTAAGCATTTTGAATGTGTGTTAGCACATTCATTCTTACCTCACAACAACTTTTTTGTTAAACAACAGTTTTTAAACAGCTACTAGAAGAAATTGCAGCTTTAAGAAATTGACTTACCTTCTTCCTTCAAGGTTGCCCAGCAGGTATACAATTGGCTACCCCACATCATTTTGTATATTTTTCATTAACACCACTTCATTCCTTTCTTGATGTGCTTTAACTCTTACCTTGTCCCATCTGGCCTTCTTCCTGGCTCTACAAGGCTCTGACTCCTCCTTCTGTGAATTCCCCACCTCCATGCATTCCTCTCAGGTAGCCTCCTCTTCCCCATGACATTATCTACTCAAACCATTTCAATCAACTCTCTAAGAATGAATTCTGGGTTTTGTTTCTGGCGAAGACTTTCTTCTCTCTTTTTTTTTTTCCTGTTTTTATTTTATTTTTTACATTCAATCACTGTATATCATTACAGCATACCAAATAAAGTTTCCCATCATGAATACACTGTATATTGGTTCAGTCAAAGATATTACCATATACATTATCATCAACAGATAATTTTCTATTTTTGTATTTCTTAAAGGCTTTGATTCTTTCTTTTTCCCCTTGATGCCCTCCCTCCCAACCTCTCCATTTCCCACCCTCCTCCCACACTGTCTCTAGCATCACCATTTGTTTTCCATGCTTTTATACCTTCTAATATTTTCAGCTTTTGCCATAGAGAGCCCACATTCAGTACATATTGAGTGAGGACATAAAATACCTCACTTTTGTAGTCTGGATGCTTGGCTTTGAAGTTAATTTTTCATATTTATCCACTTTCAATCAAATGCCAGGGACTCATTTTTTAAATTAATTACTTTTCATTTAAGCAATTTTATGGTTTATTATTTACATTCATTCTCATCTTTTTTTTTCCTAATGACTGAGTAGTATTCCATAGCATAAGAGAGATGCAAATCAACAATGAAAATATCACCTAACCTGAGTCAGAATGGCTAAAATTAAAAAAAAATAATGATAAGTGCTTAAGAGACTATAGTGAAAGTGAACTCTCTGACACTGTTGGTGGGAATATAAGTTAGTCTAGCCACTGTGGAGAACAATATGAAGGTTCCTCAAAGACCTACGAATACAACTACCATCATGCAATCCACCAATTCCACCCCTGACGATCTACCCAAAGGATAGCAAAATAGTCAGAAAACACTTGCACATCCATGTTTATTTTGGAATTATTCACAATTGCCAAAACATGGAACCTACTTAAATGCCCATGAACAGAGGAATGGATTGAAAAAGTATGGCACATATAAACAATGGAATAAGACTTTCTTTTTTTATTTTGGCCCATGTGGACCTGTTGCTCTACTTCTTTTCCTTCTTGCCCACAAATCTTTCTCTTTCTCTCACTCTTCCCAGTTAGCGAATCTTGCAAAGACAAAGAATCTCCTTTTGTATTATACTACTATAAAATCTTTTTCCCCATCCTTTCCACTTCTAGTGCAAATGAAGAATACATTACTTTTGCTGATTAATTGCAACTCCTTTGCAATAAAGGAAACATATAAAACACAGAAACAAGGGCCTGAGGACCTGATGACAGGCGAGCCAGATTTTACGTGGCCAAGCACATAGTTTGAATACTGACCCACCCTGTTTGAAAAGCATGTGTGTTCCAAATCCTGACTGGATGGAGAAAAGGAGAAGAGATTTTAGAGTGACTATGTTCATTGTGGGTGCTTTTCCTTCTCCATTTTGTCGCTCTGTCTTTTTGAGTCCACATACCCTCTAGCAAGCAAGCAAACAAGCAAGTAAGTAAATAAGGACATAAATAAAACACAGAGTTTAGTATTAGAAAGCTCTAAATTTGATCAAGAGCTCAAACACTTACCGTGTGCACTTGAACAAATTACTTTCTTTCTTGGCCTAAATCATTCCCTCAGTAAAGTAGAGGGAATAATAATAATTCCCTCTACTTAATAATAATAATAATAATAATAAAATATTATTATTGTGTACAATATAGCAATAATTCAGCAAAAAAGACATTTTATATTATTAACTATTTTTTATTAATTTTTATTTCTATTGTAATATCTTTCTGAAAAAACAGTTTAGTTCTTTGCCTCAGTCTACCCCACTCTTATAATTACACTATCTCAAATTATTTCTTATTCTAAACTTGTATCAAATAACTCTAAAGTTTAACTTTAAGCCAGTCATATACATTTTGTTCTTCTTGAGTACTTTGTGCCTATAAGTTTTTCATAAGCTAATCAAATTGGTGAGAAATAATCACCATTCAGTTAATGCCACAAATAAATGCACACCTGCTAAATAGCAATTTCTGTGCTAGTCTCTGAGGGGTGTAATAGTATCTGAAACACATAAAAATCCTTGCCTTCCTGCATCCTGTTTTCTAACTGGCAATTGCTTCTCCTGGTTTGATAAAAAAACAAGCCAAACTGGACTCCTTATTTTCAGTTACTAATATAAAATGTAAAAGGGTCACTATAAAGTAGATTTTAAACCTTTTAAGGTCATTTGAAAAACTCTTCACTCTGAAAATATATGAGAAAGTTATGAAAATAATTCCTGCCCTCTTTTGGTGGCTGAAAACTGTAAATTCCTGGTATGTAGGTGGAGCGATTGACAGGCAGAGCTCAAGCATCTTCTGACTGAGAGCCTGACATCAGCTACTGAAGATTCAGAGTATAGGAAATGGAGCAGTCAGAACAAGGTGGCTGGCACAGACGTTCACGGTCAGACAGGGATGCCAATATCCACAAGGGGCTGGGCCAGCAGGTGGTGTGGTGATTAAGGCACTGGATCCCACATCGCTGAATCTGTGGTCCGAGTCCTAGACACGGTGGCCTGAAAAACGCTGGGCATGTGTGCATGAGTGCCCAATGTCCCAAGAGAAGACAAGAGGAAAGCTGCTTGTGTTATGGCCATCTTCCCTGGGGATGATTTCTCACTTTCCCTTTCTCTCTCTTTCTCTAGCAAGTGCACTTACCCTATTGGGAAAAAATAAATAAATAAATAAAATCCACAAAGGCAACATCACTAGGAACGAAGTAGAAGCTTGGGTCAGTTTGAGTTGCTTAGAAACTCTATAAGGAGAGCTCTAGAAATACAAAAAGAACTTATTCTGATAAAGTGTGTATAGAGACCCAAAATCTCTTTATGCTCCAGCCCCCAGGGTAAAGTTTTGCCCATGGAACAATGGCTGAGTATACCATGTGAATTAAGGCATCTGTAAGTTTGAACCCCAGCCTGCAACTCCAGTGTGAGTTGTTTGCAGCCTGGACAATCATGGGCCTCACTGAATGGCAGGGAGAAGCTTTAGAATTTCCAGTTCTCTCAATAAATTTCGAGAAGCTAGACAACTAAATGACACCATGTTCATATTAGCGAAGCCCTTGGGGTTCTTGAACAATTCAGAAGGTAGGAGGAAACCTCTCCTTACAGTAGACTTCCTGTTAATAAGTCTATGTGGGGGTGGAGTGATGCACTGAAATAAGGAAATTGTTACCAGACTTGTAGTCTGAGATACAGCAAAAAACTAAACTGAGGCTCAATTATTCTAATCTCTAATTAGTATAGGGCATTTGTTTGCCCTTTATGTTCAGGATAAGAAAGGTAAAACATTTTTTAAAAATGCTTAAACTTTGAATTTGCAAGAATTCATCCCATTCATCTCATTAAAACATCCAATTTTAAATGGAAGAAGGCTTGTAACAATTCTTCTTCCTAATCCTATAAATATAAGCGAGGACAGAAAAGAAGCCATGTGCTGTTTCCAGGCTCTACTCAACTTTCTGCTGCATTTTAAAACTACTCCCCACTGTGCTATCCTCAGAGGTGATAAAGAAGAGCTGTTTATTACCAGACTTTCCCCAACTTCCATCTTCTCATTCCCCTGGGTCTATATCCTTGAAGACTATGATTGTGTCTTAACTGAAATAAATCTTATATGGAATATCTAAGTTCTATACAGAAGCTGAAACACAACCACATCACATCAGTGCAATCCTGTGATAGAGTGAATAAAATAACATTTCTTTATAAGGATTTTTAAATATTAGAGTGCTAAGAGAGTTTAAGATAGAAAATTCATTAACCTGGGCTTTACACCCTGCAGAATCAAGCACATACCCACCTGCACCCCACCTCACCCCATTTCCTTGAGTGCTCTTAACTTTAGGCATTTTGGTCTTCTTTTTGACCCTTATATGTTTGATGCCACTTTATGGCACAAAGACTTTGTTCATACTGTCACTTCTGTATACAAACTTTTTTCTTCACCTTTACATTAGTTAAATCATCTTTCAGCTCTCAACACAGTTGTTATTTCTTCTTTTTCTTTTTCTTTTTTGAGAGATTTTTGCTATAGGGCACATGTGGTTTCCAGAGAGATAGAAAGTGAGAAATCATTCCCCAGGGGAGATAGCCATGCCTCAATCCCTTCTCCTTCATTTTCCTTTAGGAATTTTGGGCACACACACATATGCACCCAGTGTGAGGTTTAAGTTGCCAGATCCTGGACTTGAACCATGGTCGACTACGTGGAAATCCAGTGATGTTACCATTATGCCGTCTTCTGGTCCCCAGTTGTTATTTATTAAAGACATATAAAATCTTCTATTATATGTTCTTATGATAGAAGGCGCTACTGTGATTAAATGTTAATTGTATCACATTTAGTGTTAATGTAATCACATCATGATTAAATGTTAATTTCTGTGTTTTCTCCAGGATTTCAAGCTACAAGAGACTTGCTAACACACTTGCTTTCTGTTTGTCATTGTATATCCATGCCTAGTGCATGCTAGATATTTAACAAATACTTAATGTTGGAATGAGTGGGAGAATGACACTCTCAATAACCTGTAATAACTATGTCAAATATAGTAAAATCTAATAATGCATGAATGAAAATTCCAAGATTTATACCCATAAAACTAACTGCACAAGTGTAGAATAGAGAGCATGAATCTAAGGGCAGCTCATATAAAAATGTATTTGAGTGTTTTACTTAATTATCATTTCCATGTGTGTCAACAGCATAGCATGACTACCTCAAGACAGAATCACTGAGTATAAAATCCAAAATCTTGATGGTGTTTCTCTCTTCACACTCTAGATTGAGCAAGCTGTATCAAGAAAACTGTAGCATACTGGTTTCATAGGAATATCAATTAATTGATGTATATTCAGAGAATAGCAATTGGGAAAAGAATTGATAAGCTATTATGATCACCGAATAGAGCTATCTTGTATTCATTTATTCCTTCTCTCACTAATTCAATTTATTCATCAAATATGATTGAGTATATTGTACCAAACACAAATCAGGGCACTTGGATGCATTAGCATATAAAATAGACAATGATCCGTTCCTTAGGTACCTTACCTTTATTAAGGGATAACAAACAATAAATATAATAAGTAAATCATCTAGTGTGTTAGAAGATAATAAGCACTATGGGGAAAACATTGAACAAATAGAGAGATACGGGGCACTGGAGTGGGAAGGGATGGATAATAGGTTGCAGTGTTAATATTGTGATGAGACTTGACCTTATTGAAAGGTTTTATCTGATCAAAGAATGGAAAGAGATAAGGAGGTCAAGCAAATTAATATCTGAGGGCAAAAGCAGAGAAAACACTCAGGCACATGCCATACTACAGAAAGGAGATTTCCTTGTATATCAGAAGGACAACAAGGAACCCAGGTAGCTGAAGCAGAATGAGTCAGGGAAAAGAGTTCAGGAGAGCCTGCGTAACACGAGGACCAGATTCTGGAAGACCTTTGTCAGCCATTGCAAATTAGCATATTACAATGATCCAAAGAGTGGAAATTATAAAGTAGCAAAATCTGACTGTATTTTAATAATATTGCTAAGAATAAACATTAATTGAAATATAAAGTAGACTATCTCACTAGAGGCAATTTAATTCATAACTTTATGAAATGGATTTTGATGTATATTCCTGAAATTATATGTATTTTCTTTATAGAAAAAAAAAATGGAGGTAAAGGTAAAAAATACAACTGAAATGTGATTTCAAAACTTTATAAGTTATGGGACCAGCAGTTAGCATAAAGGCTATGTCGCTGAACTCCCATGTAGTCGACCGCGGTTTGAGTCCCAGGCCCGGTGGCTTAAACTCATGCCAGGCACGTGTGCATTTGTGCCCAAGATACCGAGAGAAGAATGGAGGAGAAGGGATTGCGCCATGGCCATCCCCCCGGGGTGGGGGGGATTTCTCGTTTTCTGTCTCTCTTTCTGCCCGATAGCAAAAACCTCTCCAAAGGAAAAAAAAAAAAAAGAAAAATTTTGTAAGTTCTTATTTTTTTATTTTGTCATTTTCCAATGTATAGTTTTAATGATAGGCTTCATGACTCATCAGAAAGGGAAAAGTCCCAAAATAACAGAATTTTAGTATAGTTAGCATGTTATCAATAGTATGCAATCATGTGCAATACATTTTATTTATTATGTTAAGATACATTTATAATCCATAAGCATAACAACAAAGTATGAACTATACAAATATTCAACTCTAAAATAATATTAATATGTAACAATATTTTAAACATTTTACTGAATACATTGTGGATGTATGCCATTCAAAACTAAACATGATTTGCTTAATACCATTTTTAAACCTGGTAAATAAGATGTAACATAATGGGAACATAAGATTTCCATGATATGTATTCATTCCTCACTCAAAAATTTTTTTAGAGTCAGTTTTTTTACACTTACCTTTTGAAAATTTAAAAAATTGTTTTCTATTTGTTTTTCTAGTTGAAAATAACCAGGGGAATTTTACCTGACAACAAATCAAACTTAATACACTAGTTAGACTTAAAATAAAGCTACTCCTTATACTCAAGCTGTGTATCTATCCTGCAAATTCTTCCGAAGGATAAAAACATGCCAAGAAACACACACCCACAACACGTGCACGTGTACACACACACACACACACACACGTCATTGTAAAAATGTTTCCATTACCCCTCAGAAGTCACCAAGCAGCAAACCTAAATGATTAGTCTAACTCACTCAGCTCACTAGTCAGTTCAGGAAGAGAGAAGGTCTTCAGAGTGAAGTAAGTGGACAGATTGAAGAATGGGGAGGGGGGTAATGTTTTCTGGAAGTAGCTCTTAGAAATCCTGTTCACAGCCTGGAACTGCATAAATTTTCTCTGCATATGTTATTGCTACCTTGGGGGCCATGATAGCATATGCATTTTGGGCTTTTCAAAAAATAGATATATGTACATGAATATGTGTGTTTAATGCATAAATATTATGATGATTTTCCTTTCATGGGACTCCATAGTCCCTGTAGACTATAGTACATTCAGTCAATAAACAGTAATCTTAGGAGAATGCATATATTTTTTGAAAAACCACTATGTGGGGTTGAAAGGGGACTGAATATTATTGCTCAGTTTAGACTATCTCAGAAGTGAAAAATTATTAAGCTAAATAAACTCAGCAAGACAATACAGACATTTGGTGGCAACACTGAATCCAGCAGAAAAATCAATATGAACATATAAAGCAGAACACAGAATCTTGGAAAAGCATAAAAATCACACTTGTGCATTAGTGTAACAGCTAGAAAAGTTTTAAAAAGTGAACTAACATATTGTTAAAATTCATTTTGTAATACCTCTGGTCAGTTGACTTTAATAAAATCAAGAAGTTCAGTTTCTTGAACACCTGTAGGCTATTATTGTGAAAAGAACGCTATTATTTGATATGGATTCAGTCCTTTATATACTTTGTTTCTCAGGAAAGATATATGTTCAGTGTACTTAGTCTTACTGTTCTTTGTATACATGATAGAACAGCATGAGAAAAGCAAATGATTGTAATATATTTTGTTTCCCAGTAAGTTCCCTCAAACACAGACTGACAAATCTAATATGAATCCCCAAAAACTCAGTTACTTCTAAGCTTCAGTACTCTGAAATACATAAAATAAATACATGATCAATGAAATGAAATATGACAAAATGTTTCATATTGATGTTTTCTTCTTTCAAAAATGTCTCTTTGGTTAATGCCCTAAGTCACTTTTTCCATACATTTTCTTTTTCACAATGTATAGATTTCGTAGTTCTGATTTCAAGTTCAGGGAGCCTAGGGAGAAGTGAGAAGTGGGAGATTTCTTCAAACCAGAGCTGTTCTTCAGCCTTTCACATGAGAAAATTGTTAGGAGCATTAAAGTATTCCTGACTATGCTGCATTCCTTTGTTCAGAGTGAGTTTTGGGAACACATCCTTTTCTCATTATATTTCCATAAAATATATTTGATCTATTCTATTCTTAGAATACCTCTGATGTGGTCTGTGAGTGGAGCACAGTATAAAAATATTTCTTTTTTATATGAGACAAAATGTTTCCATTTCTTAGACACATAAAAAAAAATCACTATATAGCACTCTAAGAAAGTAAAACTTGTCCAATACATTTTCGTAGGGCTCAAAACAGACCACAGAAGCCCCCTCCTCTTCCATTGTAGTTCAGAACCTCACCCAAGGCATGGAGTCCTTAGCAGAACAAAAGGAAATCAGAAAGGGAGAAGGCGAAGCAGGACTTGGAAAGGTCCTGGATAATGCAACTAAGAAAGCAAGTTTATATTTAGAAGAAATGAAAGAAGTTAACCCTCTTTCTCTAAGACAAAATGAGTTCTACTAAATTTATGCTGGGAACTAAAACATGGTCAAAAATTTTAATAATCTAATGTGAACAGTTAATGTTTCCAAGTAGTGCTGAATAGTTTAAATGTTTGCTTGGTTAATTCAATTTAGAAACCACTGGAAGTCAAACCAGTCTTTCTTGCAGTGTTCTAACTCATGCCCGGGTACACAGCACAAACCCACACCTCTGCAGCCTGGCTTGGTCCGGGTTGTTGACTCTTCTAGTAGCAAGTCATCCTTTTCAAGAATATGTCCTTTAAGATACTTGTCTTTGGCATTCCCTTGTGAAAGAACAGCTACCTAACCCTCATGCATCAGGGTTCAACTGAAATTAAAACTGTTCCTGAAGGATGGCAACACACAAAGTCACTCCAAAACCAAAGCTATAGAAGATATCTACCATTAATTCTATGATTACCCATACCATTACATATTTATAAATTTGATGCCAATAAAAACTCTATAAGGGCAAACACTTCTTCTACCTTACAGACCATAATATCCACATGTCTAGAACAATGCATAATATACAATATATACTCAATAAATATTTGCCAAAATATAAATAAACATAAAGAGAAACTGGACCTCACTCCTTCTTCTTATTGCTGAAATGTTAATGTACAAAGATATTATAACTGGCCCTGTTAAACTGAAAACATACTATTTTCCGAGAAGATCTTGTCCTTTTCTCATGAGAAAGCTGCTTAAGTATTTGGGAAACAGTTGCTCCTTGCAACAAATACTATCCTAGTTACAGATGTATCTTAATTCTTTTTATAAAAGATAAGTGCAATGTCGTAAAAATTCTAAATAATTTTGTACCATATTGGAATATAGCATAATGCTACGGTTTTAACCTTCCATACAACACCCACGATGTCATAGACTTAACATCATCAGTATTATTACTGCTGATATTGGGCCAAACTAAGTGGACTTATGTACTGTCAGTTTTGCCATAATGAGGTATATGCAAAAAGCATGCAATAGAAACAACAGAGCTTATGGGGATAATGATGTTAAGATGAAGCACTCAAAAATTTTGTTACTCCTTTTCTACAAAAAAGATAGAAACCTAATAAATATAGTAGCATAATTCAAATGTCATTATACCTTGAAAGGGTCCTGAAGTTTGCATGTGGAGGTGAGCCTGACAGGGGTGAAAGTTAGTGACTTATTGTGAAGGGTGAGAGTGGGATATATGAAACTGGAAAGCGAGTTGAAATGCCGATTGTGGACAGGTGTGGCTCATAGCATGCTGAACACAATAGCTAGTGTAAGTTTAGGAGGGCTAAGTGTGCATTTTGTTTATTTCTAGTAGCTCCACCCTACTACATGCAGTTTTCTGCTTATCTTGCATTTCTTACAGACACGATTGTGCATAAGCAAATACAAAATTTATAGTATGCAAAGTGTTCCCTAACATGTAGGTCACACTGAGACAAATTCATGTTTTCAAAATGAGTTTTATAGTACAAGTGCCTCTATCATGTGCCAACATAATGAAAGAGAAACTACATAAATTGAGCCTGATCGAGACCATCCTCACAGTTTGCAATTGATTCTACACCCTAAATAACATCTGTTTTATCTAGATTTTAAATTTATTAAAACAGATACTCAATGTCAGATCTAGGAACTATTTTTCCAACCACATTTAATATAGAATTCAGTAAATGCTGTTTAGTGGAAGAGTAGAAAGAATGATTGTACTATATACCACTTCAGTCATAATGCCTTTAACAGCTCAGGTAGCAGGGTAAAGTGAAGAAAAGTACAAAACAAAGGTATCATCAGCTATTGTGATTTAAAATAATTTGGCCCTTAAGAGTCTAAAATGATATGCACATAAATGTATCTAATGAGAAAAACAGATGATTCTTAAATTTCCATCATTCTGCATAATATTAAAATTTAACAACACGGGACCAGAAATGGGCGTAGCGGCTATGTTGCCGGACTGTAGTCGACTGCAGTTCATGTCCCAGAGCTGGTGGCTTAAACTCATGCTGACTGCATGTGTGTATGTGCCCAAGAACCCAAGAGGAGAATGGAGGAGAAGGGATTGTGGCATGGCCATCCCCCCGGGGGGTGATTTTTCACTGTCTGTCTCTCTCTGTCTTTCTGGTGAGCGCACGTGCCCTATAGCAAAAACCTCTCCAAAAACAAGAAAAAATTAATATCACTTTTTAGGTTCTGCTGAAAATTGATTGATGTAGTACAATACTTTTTTTTATACATTTTTTATTTCATTTTCTTTTATACATTCAATTACACTGCTTAGCTTACAAAGTGAATATTTCAACAGATGAGGTAGTATAGTACTTTTACTTCTCTGCTTACAATAAGTTAAATAGAACCTCTGTTCAAAAATGATACCCAGTATATTGTTTCAAAATCTGTTTTTGCTTTTATATAACCTATTTGAGTTCATTATGTTCTCTCCACAGTTCTGAAGATATGAAAAGTATCTTTCTCTTCTTTCTTTACCACATTTGTTGCATTTTCACTAAAGATATATTTACCCGTACACATAGAAATCAGTCACCAGTTTCTTACCCTACATAGATTTCACCTATCTAAACAAGACAGAATAAATCTAATCTGAATACATACAACGTAACAGTCAGTGCAAGACATTATAGTAGACACCTGAAATTAAAGAAACTGTGAGAACTATAGAAACTATTTTTAAATCAATTTACACAAATATTGTTTCAGTAGACTATTAAGTCTATAAGAATAGATGAGGTTCAAATGAGATCTTAGAAGGTCAGTAAAACTGTTTTGTTTTGTTTTTTTTTTCTTAATAGATCTTTTTTTCTAGCTATATGTGACATTTAGTCATCGAGGCTTAAAGACGAAACTGTGCAGATCTTTGAGCCTCCTACAACTTAGCAATTTCTCTTCTGCATATGTTAACTAAATGTGTATTGCTAACACAATAGGTAGAAACTAATAGAGTGAATGAATATTTGATTTATTACCATTTCCATTATCGTATGAAAAAGGAACGCAAAATCAGCACGGTAGAAACGATGTCCTCTGCACCCCGTTTCACATTGTTTTCACAACATCTGCTCTATCGTTACATTAGCTGTCTTACGATTTACTTAGTGTTTTCTCTAGCATTTGGTTCAAAAAACAAATGTATTTTTAAAGTAAACTTTATATATAATGGTAAACCAGCATATAAAGAAGGTAACTGTAAAATTTATTTAATGAAGACCAGTCGATGGCATAGCAGTTACATTGCTGGACTCCCACATTGCCAACCGCAGCTCGATTCCTGGATCTGGTGGCTTGGAATTCACCTCGGGTATGTGTGCATGAGTGCCCAAGATCTTAGGAGGAGGATGGAGAAGAGATTGTGGCATGGCCGTTCCTCCTGGGGGTGATTTCTCACTATCCATCTCACTGTCTCTGTCTCTCTGGTGAGCACATGTGCCCGAAGGCAAAAACCTCTCAAAAAAAAAAAAAAAAGTACTTCAATGAAAACCAAACCTTTTTATGAAATTCTATTCAATGTCCAAAGAGGACTTAGAGGCTGAGTAGTGCTCTCACATTATTTTTTCAAAAAGTATATTAGAAAAAATTAGAAGGGAGTTAAAGACCCACATTTAGACACTCTTGCATGAGAGTTTTTTCTTCCATTAATAAAAAGAAATGAAAAAAGAATTGAAAGAAAGATTAATTTTCACTTCAGGTAATTTATTATTTAAAGTAATACTATGTTATCTAAAATCACCTTATGTTAACCGTTGGTACACATCTCAAATTTAGGAAAACACTGAGTATAGTGGAAAAAAGGAATATACTACTCCATACAGCAGATACTAATTCCTGAATTGATTTCATCTCTTTTGTAACCAGATAAGGGCTCCAACATGTCTGGGCCTCAACTGTGTCTTTGGTAAAATGAGGAATTTGGATTTTATATCAAGCAAGGTGGTTTAGGCTGTGCTATCAACCTATTTCACTGGTTGTTTTTGTTCTAACAGCAATTTTTACCTTCCTTTCCTTTAGATATTCTGCACATATCTGGTGGGGTCACTTTCCTGCTTTGTCATCATCTGCACTCCAAGTCTCAAGATAACTATTACCAAGGCCAGCAGATGGTGTAGGAGTTAAGGCGTTGGACCCCCACATGGTCAATCACGGTTTGAATTCTGGACCTGGAGGCTTAAAAATCATACCAGGCACATGTGCATACATGCCCAAAGTTCCAGGAAAAATATGAAGGAGAAAGGATTGTGGCATGGCCATCCTCCCAGGAAGTGATTTCCCATTTCCCTCTTCCAGTCTCTCTTTCTCCAGTGAGTGCATGTGCCCTATGGCAAAAACCTTTATAAAAAGATAACTACTATCACTAGCTGGAGTATCACTGATCATGATGACATAGGAAAATAACCCACTGCTTCTTTGGATTTTCACACAGTAAAAACTTAGCGTCCTATTTCATTGTCTAAAATGTGCCATGTGACCATACCTGTTGCTACTTTCATTCAGTAATGAAGCACAATTCTGTGCTGGATTCAGAAGGTGAGAGCACCAAAATATTTTTAGATAGTCACAGTATTTTTCATCAAGGTAGTGTTTTCTAAAGTCCTTTTATTTATTAAGCTTTTTAAGTAAAGACCACTTTGCATTTAACGTATATTTTTTAAATCTGTGAGACCACTAGTTTGAAAATTTTTCTTATGTGGAAAAGATATTATAGAAATGTATCATATCTTATCCTTCAATGATTCAACATGGCAAAAATTTCATGGGTTTAGAACTTGATATAACCTGCCCAGTAAGGACTTGGAATGGTTAAAAGTGGAGAAAGGGTTTTTTTTTTTTTTTTTTTGGTTTTATCTTTGTATGTTATTTATAGATAACACAAAACATATTATCTAAATCACTTCAATAGTAGTAAGAATTATATATAATAGGAGAAAATAAGTGTGTTCAGAAACACATAAATGTTAGGAAAGTTTTGGGGCCAGCAGGTGGAGTGGTGGTTAAGGCACTGGACTCATCCACATGTCCGACTGAAGTTCAAGTTCCAGAATCAGCAGATTGAAAATCATGTCAGACATGTGCACGCATGTCCAAAATATCAATAGAAGAATGGATGGTAGATTGTGGAGGGGCCCTCCCTTCAGAAATGATTTCTCATTTTCCCTCTCTGTCTCTCTCTGGCACACGCATGCATGCCCTATGGCAAAAAACTTTAAAAAAAGTTAGGAAAGTTTTATAATCATTTATTAGCCTAGGTCTTTTGATAGCAAGAAAATATGGTTTGATCTCATTCATATGCCCTCCTATATGCACAGGCTCATATGTTAGCTACAGACTTACTGCACTCGGTCAGTGTCTTCTTCGGTTACCACTGGCTTACTAACTAGGCTCGGTACCTCCTCCCCAGCATGTGGCTGTCACATGTAAAAGTGATCTTGATTAGCTAAACAGAATATTTTTTTTTAAAAATTGTTATTTATTATTATTTTTATTTTTAACCTGCTATAGGGCACATGAGCTCACCAGAGAGAAAGGGGGAGAGAAAGAGAGAGAAAGAAGGAAAGTGAGAGAGCAAGTCACCAGGTTCAGGACTTGAACCATGGTTGGCCATGTGAAAGTCCAATGCCCTAACCACTACCACAAACTGGCCCCCAGAATATTTTCTTACTGTTCTCTTTGTTATTTTATATCATACTAGAAAGCTTTGAGTTAATAAACCAGCTTTTTACCACTACCTACATATTATTGTAAAATAAGTCACCGAACCTATAAAGAATCATCAAATCGGAAGATTGGTAATCACCTTAGCTTGAGAAGTACATGTTGAAATGTGACCATCCTGTCATTTAGTCTGTTGCCAATATATTCTCTATTCCATAAGTTTTTTGTCCTTTGAACCTTAATCTCTCTTCTACAAATTGATTGGAAATTTCTTTCATTCAGAAGTCAAGCTATATACTCCTACACAGTAGGTTTCTGAAAGTTTTGTTTTACTGACATCTATTCAAAATAAAAAGAAGAAAGAGGATTTGTTTGTTTGTTTGTTTGGAGAGGTTTTCGCTATAGGGCGCGTGCGTTCGCCAGACAGACAGAAAGAGACATAGAGACAGAAAGCAAGAAATCACCCCCCAGGGGGGATGGTCACACCCCAATCCCTTCTCCTCCACTCTCCTCTTGGGATCTTGGGCACGCATGCACACGTGCCCGGCGTGAGTTTTAAGCCACCGGGTCCAGGACGCGAACCGCGGTCGACTATGTGTGAGTCCAGCGACATAGCCATTACGCTAACTGCTGGTTTCCAGGATTTTTTTTTTTTAAGAGATTTCTGTTATGTGTAAGACAGAGAGACAGGGAGAAACAGAAAGACAGAAATCAAGAATCACCCCCTCCACAAGGAGGGTGGCCAAGCTGCAATCCCTTCTCCATTCTCCTCTCAGGATTTTGGACATGTGCACACACATGCCCAGCATGGGGTTAAACCACTAGGGCCAGGTCTCAAACCATCGTCATTACATGGGAGAGCAAGGTAAACATTATGCCCTCTATTGATCTCAAAGAGGACTTTTTTTTTTTTTTTTTTGAGAGGTTTTTGCTATAGGGCACGTGCACTCACCAGAAAGACAGAGAGACAGAGAGACAGAAAGTGAGAAATCACCCCCCCAGGGGAGATGGCTATGCCGCAATCCCTTCTCCTCCATTCTCTTCTCAGGATCTTGAGCACGCACGCACACGTGCCCGGCGTGAGTTTAAGTCACCGGGTCCAGGACTCGAACCGCTGTCAACTACATGGGAGTTCAGCAACATAGCCATTACGCTAACTGCTGGTCCCTCAACGATTCTTTAAACACTTCACTTTCTTAAATGAATTAGCAGAAGGTACACAGAAATGAATAATTATCTGTTGATGACAATGTGTATGGTGTCTTCAACTGGACAGTGCAAGGTGCATTCATGTTGGGTAAATTCACTTTGTAAGTAGTAATGCAGTATAGTGATTGAATGTATGAAATAAATAAATAAATATAGAAAGAAGAAATAAGATAGTGCAAATTTATTGGCAAAAATTAAAAAATTGTTTTCACTGGGATTCTTGATGTGTTCTCCAAAGCAAAGGTGTCAAAAAGTCAGAGGAAATCCTTGCCCCGTTCCTACCTCATAGATTGCATTCCTCTAAGAGCATCAAGCCATAGGGAGAGAAGGCCTCCAAAGGACACAAGGCCTGGGGGAAGACTGTGGGTTCAACGGCAGTTCTGGGTCTTGTTCTGATGTGCTAATCCTGTGACTGCTTCTTGGCTTCGCCTTACCCTTGGCTCTAAACTCCTGGCTTGGATCTTGGGCCTTGGCTTGGTTAACTCTGTGACTTCTGGTTCTGAACACTGGCTATGACCCCAGAATAAATACTTGCAGCAACCTCATTAGAACTCCTGGTCTGTGGTTCTATCTGGGTTTCCTGGCCCTAGGCTGCTTCTTCAATGCCAGCTCACTGACTTGAGACTTTGTCCAGAAAAGTATGGGAAAGTTTTAGTAAACTGTGAAGGATTATACAAACATAAGAGATTAATAATATTTTTATCTAACCTCTAGCAAAGGCAATAATAAGGAATACAGGTGTGTAGAAATAAGGGGAAAAGATACCCAACGTTTTTAATGATACATATCAAGGACTGGGCTAGAGACCCTTTCCTCCTGAATTCAAACTTGAAAGAATGAGCTTCATATATGTGCAGTGTATTCGTTCCATTGGAAAAGAGCAGTGATGTCTCCTGAATGTATCTACTGTACTTGCCTCTCTCCTATTTCAGACTCATATAGCCAGTTGTCCCTGGGGATGCCCACCAAGAAACTCAAATTGAATTAGGCTAAGACTGAACATCTATTTTTTTCTTTCCTACAGCTCACAATCTGCTCTTTCTTCCATACCCTCTACCTTAAGAAAAGATATCATCATCTTATAATTGTCCAAGTTTGAGACATTGGCTACAGCCTGGATTCTCTAGCCCTTCTCCTCAACTAATAATACTTTGTTCATCTCTTTTAAATTTCTTCTGTCTCACTCCTATTATAAGCCAACATTATCTCCTTAAGGGATAAATACTGCTGTATTCTAGTTGGTCTCCCTGCTTCCAGTCCTACTCCACTGTTGTATTTTATGGAAAAAGAAGTGAAATTTTCAAAATCCACATCTGATCCTGTCACATTTTGGATACTACTTCCCCTATTGGAATAACCATTCTTCACATTCTTCCAAAGATCTTTGTATTCAAGTCTTCACATAAAAATCTTCAGGAGTTTTTCCTCAAGACCCAAACTTTTCATGACTAACTTAGAGTCTTTTCTCTTTGTTTTCACAGAACTTCACTTCTGAGATCAAAGGGTTTGTCACATTGTATTACTTTGCCAGATTAATGTCTATCTTCTCTAAAAATGATAAAACATGTGAGGGTAGTGGCAGTCAGTGTTTTGTTAATTGTCATATCCCTAGTACCTAATATGAGGTAGGAGGACAGCAAGTTTTCTATAATAATGTGTGAAATAATTGATTGAATGAATGTCTGAGCATTTAAAATGAAATGCAAAATTACTCAATTACAAAAAAAAGGAGGAGATCTGTTTAGTTCTTGAGAAAAGTCCGTTGAGTGAAAGAACAAAAAAAAATGCTCAGAGTAAAAGCAAAAGAGATTAAGATATATAAAGATAAATAGATGAGGACTTTGCAAATTCTACTATAAGTAATGCAGAATAAGAGAAAGAGAGAAGAATGTGACCAAATTCTACTTTAGGTAAGGCAGAAAAAGAGAAAGAGAGAAGAATATGACCGCTCTCCTATTTTCTAAGATATAGAAAATAAAAAAGAGAGGGAGGGAAAGTGGATGACATCCACCCACAAAGATAAATAGCTTTGTAGATTTAGCAACTCTCATGTAGGAAAGAGATGCAGTGAATACCCTTTATACTTTCTATTACGATAATTCTTTAAATCTCTGATGGAAATAAAGAATTAACATTTTACTTAAGTTTTGCAATAGGATATTGCTTTTTGACACTTTCTTCATGAGTTACACACAATCAGGTTGTGCACGAGAGGATTTATCAACACTAGCCCTGTACTCGAGGTTTTATGTCAAGAAAAAAATGCTAGTTCACTTTAACCTACAGAGATTATCATTTCAAACTAAACTTTGCAATAATTGGCAAGAGGTTAGCCTAAAAACATTCTAATGCTTCTACCTTATTAAGATTTGTCTTTACCTGGTTAAAAAATTCCCATAAGTGAACTGGTTATTGCTTATTCATTTGAAATATTATTATTATACTGTGTATTTATTATTGCATATAACATTATTGTACATTATTTTTCTTCTCAAGACCCTTGAACAAAGAAAATTTGGCTCTTATCCAATCTTAACTGATTTCAAGCTGTGGAGTAGCCCTTGCAGTTACTGGGGTTTCAGAAACACAATGGCAGTATAAATATAGCTCTTCTAAACTTAACCTCACCTACTATTATCTTCTTTATTTATTTTAATGAGGAAGACGTTAATTCTATTCTAGGGAAATAATAGAAACAACTGTTTATATCTCCATCCACAAAAGTATTCTTAATAACACAAGTCTTCCTAATAACTCCTTTTTATAATTTCTGTTATGTGTATGCACCTAGAGTTGTCATTATCAGTGTTACATTTGTTTAGTAAAATAAAAATATTGAAGTTATTACCTTTCAGAACAGTGGGGAGAGAAGAAACCATTATTAAAAGTTTCTATTAAAAATTGCCTTGGAGGACCAGCAGGTGGCATGGTGGTTAAGGCGCTGGACATTCCCACATGGCTGACTACAATTCAAGTTCTAGACCTGGTGGCTTGCTTTCTCACTTTCCCTCTATCACTTTCTCTCTCTCTCTATGTGTCTCTCTCTGATCAAATTGAAATAAATAAATGAATAGATAAAATTAAATAAAGATTTAAAAAAAAAAAAATTGCTTTGCACTCCTGGCTACTCCATTACAATGTTGGGCAGGGTCTCTCAACCTGAGCCAGCTGACTTTTTTCTTGTGGAGGCTGTCCATGGCATTGTGAAATGTTTAGGTCTTTCTTTGCCTCAACCGACTATATAATAGCAGCAACTCCATCTCAATTATGATAACCAAACTGTGTTCAGATGTTCCCAAATTGGATTGTTTAAAGAAAAGATGTTCCATGGTATCTATGATAAGAAAACATTAGATAAACTGAAAAAAAAATGGAAGGTATAAAAGCAGAGAGAGAGCAATTATAGATACTAGAGACAGTGTAGAATGTGAATGGGCAATGAGGGGAGAAAGGGAGGGAATGTTGGGGGTTTCCAAACATGAAACCAGACATGAAAATGGAAAGTTTTCTGTTGATAACATGTAGTGTAATATCTTTGACTGGATTAATATACAATATATTCACTCTGGGAAAAAATAATTTAAAAAATTAAACTAGAAGATATATCCCCAACAAAAAAGAAGAAAGAGAAGAAAAGAAATGCCAGAGAGTGCAGGTACTTGCCAGAGAAAGACCAGGAGAGAGATAAGCATAAACCATCCCCCAAATGAGGTATAGGAAGCCACAATCTCTTCATTTCTCTATTCTTTTGGGATTTGAGCTATGCACACATGTACCCAGCATGTTTTTGAAGCTGCTGATGTCAGGATTTGAACTGTAGTCAGCTATCTGGGGTTAAGATCTCTTAACTACTAGGCTATAGGACTTGCCCTACTGAGTATCTTTTCATGCATTTAATAGCCAAATATGAGTTTTAAGCATTCATTGTCTGTATTGAAGTTTTGGAGTTATATTAGCTGTTAATTTCTAGATCTTTATGACACTAGGTTTGTATCTACAATGTGAGTTGTGAGTACTTTTCCATCAGTTGTATTTTATTTTTTATTTTTATATAATGTTTAGCTACATACAATTTTTTAAATATTTATTTTTCAAATTTATAATCTAGTTCTGGTTTCTAAAATGTCAATAAAATAAATGCATAACCTCAAGATGATAAAAATATATCTTTTTCCCAAATCTAGCATCATAGTTTGTGGGAATATGGAAGATAAAGGAAAAACAAGTACGTTCAATAACACCGCTATTATTACCAGGGTATGACAAATACTCAGCAAGAGAAATAAAAAAGAGAATGAAAATAGAAATTAAAAAGAAACAGCCTTGAGACCACCTCTTTCCAATTTCTTTAGTCATAGTGAGCAGAGAAACCATCCCAACAAGAGGGAGTTCTTCACCCAAGCCCCCTGCCAAGTTAACCTGTGGGGCTAAGACCCATTTTGATTCTTGAGTCCGCTCCCCTCCCATTCTTGTAGCCATAGTGTAAGAAGGAATAGAGACAAAGCAAGTCAGACCAGTGGGCAGTGCTTCCCTGCAAGCCCCCTGACAGTTAAGGTGTGGAATAAGGATCTGTGCTGTTTCATGCAGCACACTATTTTGGGTACTATCCCTATATTCTTGCTTCTCAGGTCACACAGTGACCCAATAGGTACATAGGAGCCAAACATCTGAACACTCTGAGAATCTGGAATTCTATTCCATACTTAACTCAGCAAAAGAGGAAAGAAATCCCTCTCTACATATCTGAACCCAAAACTTCCACTGTGTGTACCACACTGTCACAGTTGAAGAGGAAAACTGGCACATAGCTGTCAGATCAAAGGGAAGCACAGGTGCATACAAATACAGAAGTCCACTCCTAAGAATTAGCTAGAACTGAGAACACCACCAGATAACTAAAAATCACAGCAGAGCCTCGGGAAATATGAGAAATCCATGAAATACTCCCCCACACTAGAAAACACAAGAACTCACCTCCAACAATAGAAAAACAGAGGAAATCACCAAGATGTCAGAGAAAGAATTCAAGAGTATTTATTGTAACTCAAAGAGATGCAAGAGAAAACAGACAACCAAATCTAAATGAGAAAATCATTCCATGATTTGAAGGAGAAACTCTATAAAGAGATTAGTTCCATAAACAAAGAGTCAAACAGAACTTCTAGAAATGAAGACTGTAATGCAAGAAATCAAAACCTCCCTCAAAATATTAATAGCAGATTAGACCATACAGAAGATAAAGTTTCTGACTTAGACAAAACCCAAATGCCAAATATACAAATTATAGGTATTCCAGAAGGTGAAGAATCTGATAAGGGCATAGGAAATTTATTTCATGAAATATTTGCAGAAAACTTTCCAAACCTAGATAAACATTTAGAGATTCAGACCGAAGAAATTCAAAAGACCCCAAGTAGAATCAACATAAGATTGTCTTCAATCACTTCATAGCCAGATTAGTCAAAATCAAAGACAAGATTCTAAAAATGGCAAGTGAGAAACATCAAGTTACTTACAAAAATTATCCTATTAGGTAACATCTGACCTCTCAACTCAAACAGTGCAAGTGAGAAAAGAATGGGAAGATACATTCAAAACACTAAAATTAAAAACAACTTGAGCCAAGAACACTATACCTAGAAAGATTATCCTTAAAATGGGAAAAACAAAGAAAATTATTCTCAGCTAAACAAAAAATGAAATAATTCACCAACACTTGACCAGCTTTTCAAGAAGTACTGAGAGGAATTCTACATCAGAAAAACTAAGAAGACACAAACAAAAATATGAGGAAAAAAATTTTTTAAATGGCTAACAAAATGGCAGGGTTAAGTCTACAAATATCAATAATAACATTGAATGTTAATAAATTAAATTCTCCAATTAAAAAACACAAAGTGGCAGAATGGAAAAAAAAAATAACAAAAAAAAAAAAAAAAAAAAAACCCTCTATATGCTGCCTACAAAAAATACACCTAATGGATAAAGACATACAAAGACTGAAGGTGGAAGCCTGGAAATGCAAATGGAAATCAAAATAAGGCTGGAGTTGTGATACTCAAAATGGTCAAAATAGATTTTAAGACAAAAACTGTAAAAAAAAAAAAAAAAAAAAAAAAAAAAAAAAAAAAAAAAAAAAAAAGATTGACAGTACATAGTACTAAAAGGGCTAATTTGCCAAGATATAACACTTACCAATATCTATGTACCCAACATTGGACCACCCAAATATGTGAAAGAAAGATTGCTAGATCTAAAAAGAGAAATGAACTATAGCACAGTAATCATTGGGCATCTCAACTGTCTCTTTTGGACAAATAATCTAGCCAAAACGTAAGGAAAGATATACAAGATCTACCATAAATCAAATGGACTTGATAGACATCTATAAAGCTTTCCATCCAACAACCACAAAAATATACATTTTTCTCACCGCACATAGAACATGTCTGAAGAGTGACCACATGATAATGCACAAAAAAAGCCTTTACAAATTCAAAGACATAGAAGCTATATTCATCATTTAATTCAACCACAATGGAATTAAAACATGAAATTAGCTGCAGGGGAAAAAAAAAAACACAAAAATACACAAACTTATAGAAACTAAACAACCTATTTCTGAATGACTTCACAATCACTGAAGAAATTAAGACTAAAATAAAAAGAATCATTGAAACCAATGATAAGGAGCACATGAGTTTTCATAACCTATGAAAGACAGCAAAAGCAATGTATTCATAAGAGGGGTATTCATAGCAATTAATGCATGTAAGAGAAAGATGGAAAGGTGGCAAACAAACAACTAAAATCTCACCTCAGGGAACTGGAAAAACAACGATAAAAAATATCAGGAGAAATAAATAATAAAAAATTAGAGCAGAAATAAATGAAATACAGAATAAAAGAGCTATACAGAAAATAAATTAAACCAAAAGCTGATTTTTTAAGGAGACAAACAAAATTGAACACCATTAGCTAGAGTAATTAAAAGAATAGAGAAGAGAATCAGATAAATCAGATCAGCAATGAAACCAGCAATATTACAACAGACATAACGGAAATACAAAAGAAGAGAGAATACCACAAGCGACTATATGCCAACAAACAAGAAAA
This sequence comes from Tupaia tana, assembly GCA_026018925.1. NCBI lineage: Eukaryota > Metazoa > Chordata > Mammalia > Scandentia > Tupaiidae > Tupaia > Tupaia tana. Next base: position 101,983,175 of record JAKSZU010000001.1, read on the forward strand.
TCTGGATGAGATGAAAATTTCTGGATACACATAATCTACAAAGATTGACTCAGGAAGACAGAAAACCTGAATAAACCAACAACAAGCAATGAAATTGTATCAGTAATAAATAGCTTCCTAGCAAAGAAAAGCCCAGGTCCAGATGGCTTCACTTTTGCATTCTACAAAACTTTTTTTTTTTTTTTTTTTGGAGAGGTTTTCTCTATAGGGCGCGTGTGCTCGCCAGACAGACAGAGAGAGACAGAGAGACAGAAAGCGAGAAATCACCCCCAAGGGGGGATGGTCATGCTGCAATCCCTTCTCCTCCATTCTCCTCTCGGGATCTTGGGCACGCACGCACACGCGCCCAGCGTGAGTTTTAAGCCACCGGGTCCGGGACGCGAACCACGGTCGACTACGTGGGAGTCCAGCGACATAGCCATTACGCTAACTGCTGGTTCCCGCATTCTACAAAACTTTTAAAGAAGAGCTAATTCCCATTTTACTCAAATTATTTCTAAAGATTCTAAAGGGAAGAACACCCCCAAATTCATTCAATAAAGCCTCCATACTCTGATATCCAAAACAGACAAGGAGATAATGACAACAAAAAAGAACACTACAGACCATGTTCTTGATGAATACATATGCAAAAATTATCAAGAAGATACTAGCAAATCATACCCAACAACAAATTAAAAGATTATGCACCATGAACAGGTAGACTTTATTCCAGGGATGCAATGGTGATTTAACATAAACAAGACCACAAATGCAATACATCATATTAACAGAAGGAAAGACAAAAAAAAAACACATGATCACATCAATCAAGGTGGAAAAAGCATTTGATAAAATAGAACATTCCTTCATAATTTTCATGATTAAGACTCTCAGTAAAATTGATATAGAAGAGACATTTATCATCACAATAAAAGCCATCTATGAGAAACCCATAGTTAATATCACATTAAACGGAGAAAAGCTTCAGCTTTTCTATGAAAAAGTGGAACAAGACAAGGCTGTCGAATTTCTCCAATTCTTTTCAATATAATACTTGAAATCCTAGCCAATGTAATCAGACAAGAGAGTAAAATAAAAAGCATTCAAACAGGAAAAGAAGTAAAATTATCTCCATTTGCAGATGACATGATTATATACATATAAAGCCCAAAAGAATCTACAAAATCTTCTAGAAGCAATAAACCATTAAAGTGGCAGGATACAAAATTAGCATACAAAAATCTGTACCATTTCTATATACCAACAATGAACAGACTGAGGAAAAATTGAAGAAAGTAATACCATTTGCAATAACCACAAAAATATAAGATATCTAGGGATATTAGAGATAATACGGACAGGGGTAATGTGGGGGTGGTTAATAAGGAGAGGGAGGGAGGGGAACAGGGGAAAAAGCACTATGTTAAATTAATATGAAAATGAGAAGTTATTTGCTGGTGATTATGTATATGGTAATGTCTTTGTCTTGACTGATATGCACTATATTCATGCTGGAAAATTCATGTTGCACACTGTAAAGATTTATAGTTGTTAAATGTAAATAATAATAAAAAAATAAATAAAATAAAAGGAATAAACCTAACCAAAAAAGTCAAAGACCTGTACAAAGAAAGCTACAAAAATCTAAAAAACAAAATTGAAAATGACACAAAAATGTGGAATGACATCCCATAGTCCTGGATTGAAAGAATTAATATAATCAAAATGTCAATTTAACCCAAATTAATTTATAAATTTAATATGACCCTGATTAAATTACCAGAGATATTAATTTGAAAAAATATAATATATAATTTGAAAATATAATTTGAAAAAATAATCATAAAATTTGCCTGGAATCATAAAAGGTCCCATATTGTCAAAGCAATATTGCACAAATAAAATAAAGTGAGAGGAATCTCACTCCCTGAACCCAAAATATATTACAAAGCTGTGATAATAAAAACACCATGGTACCATGTAGTCGACCACGGTTCGAGTCCCAGAACCAGTGGCTTAAACTCACGCTGGGCATGTGTGCATGTGTGCCCAAGAGCCCAAGAGGAGAATGGAGAAGGGACTGCAGTGTGGCCATCACCCCCCAGGGGGTGATTTCCTGCTTTCTATCTCTGTCTCTCTCTGTCTTTCTGGTGAGCGTACACGCCCTATAGCAAAACCTCTCCAAAAAATTAAAAAAAAAAAAAAAAAAAAAACACCATGGTAACAGCACACACACACACACACACACACACACACAGTGTGAGTTTAAGCCACCAGTTCTGGTCAACTACCTGGGAATCCAGTGATGTAACTATCATGCCACTTGCTGGTCCCAGAAGTAAACTCTTAAACATACAGCCAACTTATATTTTGTAAAAGGCACAAGAGAGTCCAGTGGGGAGAAGAAAATCTCTTTTTAAAATGGTGCTGAATAAAATAGATATCCAACAGCATAAAAATTAAACTGGACTTCTATCTTTCGCTATTACAAAAATCAACTTAAAATGGATTAAAGTTCTAAACAGAAAACCTCAAGCTATTAAACACAGGAGAAACCTTTGGAGACATTGAAATAGGCAAAAGACTTTTTAAATAAGACCCCAAAACACAGGAAATAATCCTAAAAATAAGCAAGTGAGAGTACATTGGGTTAAAAAATCTGTACAGCAAAAGAAACAATAGCGTGAAGAGACAACCCTCGGAATGGGAGAATATATTTGCAAACTATTCCAAGGATAAAGAACTGAAAATAAGGACGTACAGGGAACCTAGGCAACTTACCTTGAGGGGAGGGGGGAAAGTCCAATTAAAACATGGGTAAGGGACCAGGAGTTAACATAATGGCTATGTCATTGGACTCCCATGTAGTCGACTGTGGTTCGCGTCCCGGACCTGGTGGCTTAAAACTCACGCCAGGCGCATGTGCGTGCATGCCCAAGATCTCGAGAGAAGAATGGAGGATAAGGGATTGCGGCGTGGCCATCCCCCCTGGGGGGTGATTTCTCGCTTTCTGTCTCTCTGTCTCTCTCTCTGGCGAGTGCACGCACCCTATAGCAAAAACCTCTCAAAAAAAAAAAAAAAAAAAAAATGGGTAAATGACCTGAATAGACAACTCTCCAAAGAAGACCTACAAACAACCAAAAAGAATATGAAAAAATGCTCAACATTCTTAACATAAGAGAGATGCAAATCAAAACCACAATGATATCCCACCTAACCCCAGTGAGAAAGGCTAAGATTAAAAAAATAATAATGAATGGTAAGTACTTATGAGGCTGTGGTGAAAAGGGAACTCTCCTACACTGTTGGTGGGAATGTAAATTAGTACAACCACTGTGGAGAACAATATGGAGGTTCCTCAAAAACTGCAAATAAAAATACCATACAATCCAGCAGTTTCACTCCCAGGTATCTACTCAAAGGATAGCAATATACTCAGTTAGAAAAAGGCTTGCACACTGATGTTTATTGCAGCAGCATTATTCACAATTGCTATGACATGGAATCAACCCACATATTCAAGAACAGATGAATGAATTGAAAAAGTGTGGCAATACATGCTATGGAATACTACTCAGCCATACAAAACAATGAGACCCTGGCATTTGATAGAGAGTGGACAAATATGGAAGATTTAATGCTGAGTGAAACAAGCCAGACTATGAAAGTGAGACATTGTATGTCCCCACTTAATATACACTAAATGTCTGCACTCTATGGCAGAATGGAAAGTCTGGAAGGTATGAAAGAAAGGAGAGCAATTGTGGATACAAGAGACAGTGTCAGGGAGAAGGTGGACAATGGGAGGAGGGGGTGGGAGAGAGGGACTCAGGGGTGAAATAGAAATAAAACACTTAATGAACACAAAAGTTGAAAATTATCTGTTAAAAAAAAGGCAATCACACACAAAAGAAAACTAAAAGAAGTACACTTAAAATAAGATTGAAGAAAAACATTTAATCAAAAAAGGACATGAGCATTATGCATTGCATTTATGTACTGAAAAATCACACTGTACTCCATGAATATGTACAATTATTATATGTCAATTAAAAGTTTTTAAGTTAAAAAATAAAAGAAATAGTATGCCTATGAAACCACATGTTCAAGAAAAAAAAAAAGAGAAATAGAGGAAAGAAAAAGAAACCTAACATAACCAAATAATAATAATAATAATAATGCAAGACCAGGGACCAGCAGGTGGCATTGTGGTTAAGGTGCTGGCCTCCCACATGGCTGACCACAGTTCGAGTCCTGGACCTGGTGGCTTGTTTTCTCACTTACCCTTTCTTTCTCTCTGTCTCTCTCTGGTCAAATTAAATAATAATAATAATAACAACAACAAATAAGTCATTCTTTTTAAAAGATGTTTAAAAAATGCAAGGCCCATATAAAAAAAAATTGCAAATGTTAAGGAAAGACAAAAATGTAGACTTGAGGGACCAACAAATGGAGTAATGGTTACTTAACTGGACTCCCACATCGTCGACCATGGTTCAAATCCCAGACCCAGCAGCTTGAAACTTATGTCAGGTGCATGTATGTGCATGCCCAAAATTCTGAGAGGAGAATGAAGGAGAAGGAATTATAGCATGGCCATAGCCCCAGAGGGTGATTTCTCACTTTCTGTCTCTCGATCTCTCTCAGTCTCTCTAGTGAGCACACACACCCTATAGCAAAAATCTCTCTTAAAAAAAAGTGTAGGCTTGAACTAATGTGAAAACTTACCATTCCTTGGACTAGTTGACGTGAATTCCTTGCTATTCTTTCAGTTGCCAACTTGCTGTTGATGAACTCATTTATTTTATGTACACTCCTCCCCAAAATAATCATGGGAATTTTTGTGTGTTTGTTTGTTTGTTTGTTTTATCCTTATTTTAAGAGCTAGGTAAAATCACTATAAAGTCCATTTGGAAAAACAAAAAAGTAAAAATATTTAAAATAAAAAACCTTTGATACAAAAGAGCAATAAAAGTAGCTTAGCACTATAATACAGTAAAATATATTTTAAATCCCTAACAATTAAGAGTATGTTAGTATCACATGAATACCAACAGACTAACACAATAGTATAAGAAATCCTAGAATGTATTCAATATATACAAAAATCTAGATTATGGTAAAGATGGCATCTTAAATAGTAAGAAAAGTAAATTACTTCATAAATGTGCAGAGATACTTAATAATCACTTAAAATAAAATATTAGGTCTACTCATCATTACTTCAAGCACCAGGTAAATTCAAAATTGATTGATATTTCTTAAAATGAAGAGGGGCAACAAGGAAGAGAAAAGAAAGGATGGACAGACTTACTAAAAGTGCATTGTATATGAAGTTTTTTATAACATTTTTTTGAAAAAAATTATTTTATTTTATTCATTATTATTATTTTAAATTTTCTATAGATCACATATACTCAGCAGAAAGAGACAGAGAGATAAAGAATAAGGGAAAGTGAAAAAGTAAGTCACCAGGTCTGGGATTCAAACCACAGTTGGTCATGTGGGAGTCTAGTGCCCCAACCATCATGCCACTTGCTAACCCCAGTTTTTTATAACTTTGCAGTTAGAAAGACTTCTAATTATAAAGAAAAAATGCATGTTAGTATTTTTAAGTGTTCTTTAGAACTCTAAAACTTTAAGACTTGTTGTTGTTGCTCAATAAAATGTCAGCCTGTGCCAAACCTTAAGCAGATATTTTGAGAAATAGATTAATAATCTATTTTCTTTCAAGTAGAAAAACATATAGCAGAGTATCAGAGGACTATAAACAGAGAGGGATGAGATTTTAAGGGGCCTCTGGTTGAAATACTAAAACGAAAATTCTGAGAAATCTTTCAAGTTAAGTATGTTAATCCCTTGTATGTTTTAGAAAGAACAAGGATTACAGTGATTTACAGTCAAAAGATATAGGTTCAAGTTTCTGTTCTCTCAATTACCAGTCACATAATGTTTCTAAAGTATAATGTTTTAATCAACAAATGACATTATTTAAATAATTCCTCTCACTGTCACCAGGATAATTTTAATCAAATAATCTAATGCATCTGAAAATATTCCATAATCTATTGGGTAATTGGAAAAGTCATGATGTATTTTTGTTTTTTGGTGTTTTTTTAATGCAAACGTGTGCCATGTCTTTCCTGATAACCCAGTAAAGTCTATACACTCATTGCTGCTTGATAAGTTATATGTTTAAGCACAACATCTATACCTATTTTACTATAAAAATTTCAGGTTAATTAAGTTTATTAGGGCACTCTACATGGTATCCTAGCAATCTTGGAATTCACAGATCAGAAGTTAGGACAAGTTTACTGCTGTCTGTATGCCATTTCATTTATTTTAACCTTATTATTTAAAATTAAATTGGATGAAAACTGTATGTACAAAAATTACTGTTCCAAATTGCAAATTACCTTTTGACAAAAGTCAACGGAGGGAAGTAGTGGCAGGTACCATGAAGAATTGAGACAGAAGCAGACCCCTGATTCCCATTGCTGAAGCCAGTCCACATAGCAGAGCACACAATGGATGTTGGGTAGGAGAACCTGAGCCACAAAAGTAGCCCACAAGAGCAACCACTGCCCTTTTCAGGCAGAACCACCACTGCTTTGTCCAAGCCTCTCTATCAACAGTTTTCAAATGGTCATGCTAGTGGTAATATGGAAAATGATAGCCTTTTTTCCCCTCTGGGTCTTAGAAACTCAGAGGGCAGAATTTTCAGGTAGTGTGTGACATACCTTGATCAAATAAAACATTCTCCAGATAAGTATGCTGGGGAAAACGTTTTGATTTTGCTTTATGATCTTCACTCTGATTGGCAGGCAGGGCCAATTCAATCCAAATAGTCCTGTGTAGCAATATCCAGAGAGACTCTTTATATGCAGACAAAATAATGCTTTTCTAAGAATGATTAGGCGCACCATCTGTAATGAAAAAGGTATATAATTGACTATCCAAACTTGCATACATAGAAAAATAGAGAATATAATTTGATCTCATTGTCTGTTCACAGGAACAAAGATAATTTAAAATAAATGACACTTCCTCCTTTACCTCCTAGTAAAAAGAAATAAAGTGTGATCAAAAAATATTTTTGATCAAAGAAGTATTCATCTTTTCATGATGTTGTTCAGTTTTCACACCACACAGTTTGTTCCTTTAAGTCTACATTGCTAATTTTATAAAATTATTCTTCTATACTTATTTGCCCAAAGAATGGTTTTTATTAAGGCATTATTTGAGTGGTCATTGGCAGAATTTTATAAAAGATTAAGCTTCCCTGAATATTCTCTTCAGCTTGTTTGTGCCTATGTGGGCACAGAATGATTAAGTGTAGCTCCAATTTGAGGATTCTGCATCTTGTTTCCATTTATTGTCACGAGTATGGTGGAGCTGGCTCATACCACTTACCACAGCTGATTATGTTTATCTCTTCCCAACCCTGAAACTGGTGATATCATGGTGGTACCTTAACATTGGCCATGATAGGAGTTTTTATACCAGGGAAACTGAAAAAGCCAAAAATCAGAGCCCCATCCCTCCAGAAAGTCATTTTTAAGCACACTCAACTATCTACTGTGTACTCTCCACAGATCTACTGTGCGCTGCCCAGTTGTGATTAAAGGATCATCCTAAATCTGTATTAAGATTACTAGGATTTTATGGTAACTTATTGAGGCTGAAGTCAATAGACTGAATGAGTAAAGGCAACAAATTCTCTTGATCTTCAAGCTTCTGGTTAGGTTTACCAGCATAGGATTGACTTCTTTTTAAATCATTTCAGAGTCTTTTTTTCTCTTTTTTGTATAAAAGAAGTCCCTGTCCTAGCAATTTCTCCATGTTATTTCCTTCTAACCTTTATCAGATTCTGAACGTATTTTTATTAACCCAGTTTTGTTTTGTTTTGTTTTGTTTTGTTTTGAGAGAAATTTTTGTTGTAGGGTATGTGAGCTCACCAAAGAGAGAGACAAAAAGTTAGAAATTACCCTGGTGGGGATGGTCACAATGCAATCCTGTCTGCTTCATTCTCCTTCAACATTTTGGCCATGTACACATGTGCACCCGGTGTGAGTTTTAAGCATCTGGGTCCGGGACTCTAACCATGATCAACTACATGGTAGTCCAGCGACATAACAATTATGCAATCTGCTAGTCCCTTAATCTAGTTTTGTCTATTTTCCACCTCTCTCCTATAGACTCCATAAGGTTAGGGATCATTATATAATACCACATCTCTATGGATGACTATAAGACCACCTCTCCAGTGATACAACTGTGCCTTGGACATAGTAGACTCTCAGTAATCACATTTATCCACTTATCCATTACTCTCTACTCCTTTATTTTCACTCATACAAATAAACACCCTCATACACACCTCTTCACCATTCATATACACATTTAAGATTATTTGTAACCCATTTTTAATAGCCAATTTCCACAGCAGATTACCTGCAACAATATTTTAATTGAATTACGTGTGTATAAACTATTGGCAGAAAACAGTGAGTATACAGTTCAATCACCCTACCACTTAGGTCTTTCAGGTTTTCTAGAAATATTTCTGACTAAGAGAGGGAGCAATAAATTGTATTACTAACATGGAGCATTTCATTCCTAAGGAGACCACTGGGCACTGGGGAGAGGTAATCTCATTCATTCATTCATTCATTCAGCCAATTTCTATTTCTTGAAATAAAAAGTGGTACATCAAGAAAAAGTTTAAGGACAATGATAGAACAGTTAATATTAAGTGAAAGAAAAAGCAAGGAGATTTTAAAGACTTTGAAGTCAGTATGAGGAGGGATTTGTTTTTTTTGCTTTTTACCTAGAATGCATAATATTTGTTTGGAGAAATTTTTGCTATAGAGTGCATGCACTCACCAGAAAGACAGAGAGAGACAGAGAGACAGAAAGTAAGAAATCACCCCTCAGGGGGGATGGCCATGCTGCAATCTTTTTTCCACAATTCTCCTCTTGGGATCTTGGGCACGCACCCACACGCACCTGGCATGAGTTTAAACCATTGGGTCTGGGGCTCATACCATGATTGACTATATTGGAGTCCAGAGACATAGCCATTATGCCAACTGCTGGTCCCTAGAATGCAGGGTGACTGCATTCTAAGTAAGATGACTTTGGCTTTACTGGGGCTTGTGGGAACTATGGAAGGATTAAACATTTTAAGGATTTAGAACATGTCTTAAGTTGTCTCTACCTTAACTACATAAGGAGAAATCTTTCATTTTAACTCTAGCCAAAAAAACCCTAGTCACAAAACTGTTTTTATTTGATGAAATGTTTACTCTCACAGGAAAGAGGCAGGACTGTGCACAGTTGATTAGTCAACACGGAAGCAGTTACACATGAGAGGAGAGAGATATCCAAGGAATAGGCAAGAAAAAGTTGCCAAAATTATCATGATATTGGGGTCATAGGTCAAATCCATGACCTTGTAAATCTTGAGAAATTTGTGTTTATAAAATGTATGGCGGGGTCCTGAAACTTCTGAAGACATTCTCCAAACATACAACTACTTCAAATTACTAAATTGTGCATCACACAAAGGAGATGTTATTGTTTCAGAGATTTTGAAGACAAACATACATATATGTATGCTGATTTCAGTTATGGAGAGAATGTTGTCCTAAATCAACTGTGCATACCTGTTCCTTGCATAAATGTAGCCAAATGGCCAAGCAGCTAAAACATAAAGACAAACACTGAGAACAAAGCATAGCACTAGATCTAAAAGCCATGTGATTCATGTCTGAGGGTTCTTGCCACTTCTTACTGCCATGAGCTGTTTATGCTTGTGAAGGACAGCGGGAGTGAACATCGATTAGAAGCTCACTTGAAAGTCTCTCACACCTAATAAACTCTGTTGCTTTAAGAGGGTCTGGTTGAGAATGACTGAGACTGTCCTATCAGTAGGACTGCTCTGGAAGTTCTGAGATAATCTTGCATGGTCACAAATATTACTACTTGATCAATAAAAAACCTCATTTTGTAGTGCAAGAATGATGAAGATAAATAATACATGCACAATTAATGACTATTGCAAGGGTCTGGAATTTAAAAGCCCCTTGAACACTAGTCTTAGTGCATTTACTATTGTACTATGAAATCCAGGATATTGAGGTCTTTCCCTCAGTTCTCTGACTCAACTTTATTACCCTACTATGTACAAGCCACTTTATTAAAAAATGGGAGATGTCAACATGAAAGAAATTCAGCATGCGCTAAGAAGTCTAGCCTAGGCACAGCAACTTAATACTGACAGCATGGGAAACTATGTAAGGAGTCACTAGGTTAGAGGCAGAGTGAAAACAAAGGATTTGTATATCGAAATCTCTTGTGTTGAGCTCATAGACTTCAGTATGAATTGAGCATTCCTTATCCAAATATCCAAAATTTGAATGTTCCAAAATCCAGTATTAAGCACCAATATGACATTAGAAGCAGAAAATGTCATGCCTGATCTCATGCCTGGGTCACAGTCAGAACACTCTAACAGAAAAATATTGTATAAAATTAGCCTTTGGGCTATGTGTGTAAAGTGTGTATGAAACATAAATAAAATTTATGTTTAGCTTTAGGTCTCATTCTAGGATATCTCATAATTTATATGCAAATATTTCAAAATCTATCAAAATTTAAAATCTAAAATACTTCTGGTCCCAAGCATTTCAGATAAGAGTTACTCAACCTGCACAAACTAAACATTTTTCAACTCTAGATTTGTATTTAGCAATTGTTCACATAAACTTGACACTTTCATGAATGCATGGTTTACATCTTTATATAAATTTAAGTCTAATGACCCAACCTGGATTTTGATGATGTGAAAGTCACATCATTTCGGAAAGAAATTGGGTTCAGGGATGAAAAGAACAATTGAAACTGTAAAGCAAATTACGTACCCATGCAACCTTGGAAATTGCGACCCATTCTCCTTTGGCTTATTTCACCAACTATAAGTTCTCAGAAGACAGAAGTCTGAGATTTACACTGACACGTTAAGAACACCTAGCACTGGGAATTAAATACACCTTTTCAACAGTGTTAGGTTCTTGTAAAAATCTGCGGCTGCCATTGTTCTCTCTGATGATGGTGAAAGCAAGAAAAAGTGTTAAAGTGAATAAAAAGAAATTTAGTAAACACATACAGAAAAGATGATTAAAAACTAAAAAAATCGAATGGTAATATTTCCAAACTATGAGCCAGCTCAGTGGCACAATGGTAATGTACTTCCCAAGAGAAGCCAAATCCACACTGTGACCACTGTTCAAACCCCGAGTGCGGTCAACCTGAAACACATGGGACCTGAGTGTCCAAGATTTGATGAGCTGGAGGACTGGGAGAAAGTGATTGCAGTGTGACCAGGGTTGTAAGAGTACTCATCTTCCTTTCTACCTCTGTCATGCATGCACACGTGCTCTATCATGAATAAAGGGGGAAAAAAAAAAAAAAAAAACTCTAAACTATATCTCTATACACACCACTGAGGTCAAAGACCTAGAATCATTAGTATGTATGTAACCTGCAAATATTTATTCAGCAGGTTAATGTATCCATCTCTCTCTATGGTAAAACTGTAAACACTAAAGTCCTCAAATATCAGGTAGTTTGGCCATGCCCCGAGAGAGAGGCAACTTGATCTGTTTGGTACAAATTAACAATATGAAGTCATTTACCCATAACTCACATATCTAGAAGAGATCAGTGAGGAGAAGGAAGAAAATGAGTGAAAAGAATAACTTCATAGAGAACTATTTCCTTAGTATTTGATAGGTCTTTTGCATGAAAAGTCTCAATTATTCTTCAAAACAACCCTATAAATTTGATACTATATTTCATTCTAAAGATAAGAGCAATAAGTATAAACAGCAGACTTATTTAAAATAAATGTACACTGACAAGTAAAATGTGTTGTTCATTTCTGAGATGTAATGCATCATAAAGTAAATTATTTAAAATACTGAAATATGAATTTAGCATTTTTACAAAAAATACAGTAAGCAAAATGCTTACTTAAAAATGTCTATGTGTATTTTCACATGTATACACATTTAAACTAAATTACACTTTGGAAAAGTATATTGAACAAATCCAAAAACGATTTCACCCAATCTATAAATGATCTCAGTTCTGTTTTGGAAGAAACTACTCTCTAAGGAGAAATAAAATAAGTTTAAGGTTCAACATTCACTGTCTTTTTCTGTTGTTCATGAATAAATTTGGCTAATTGTTGAATGTGAGAAGTGATGGTTTTATGAGATTATATATATATATATGCCCCAAAATTATTGGTTGCTGAATTCGTCATCTTTAACCAACAAGTTAGGCTGATGATTCTCATTGTGCAGTCTCCTATGTTCTGTGCAATCCGCATATGTATGTGTAACAGGTAACTCATTGCACAAACCTGAAACACTGAAGGAGTTTCAAATATCACATAACATTTCAATATTTAATACATTTTTTAAGCATATCAATTTCTGCATATAAAGAATGACTAGCACATCATGCATTACAATGTCATACTCATTCTGAGGAACAACGGCTTTCAATTTAAAGAATAAAACACCCTCCAGCTGAAGAAAATTCTCACATTACAATATGTTTAAAAGAATCTATTCCAGTTGTGGTTGGTTGTCTATGAGAAGTCTTTTTCACAGGGGGAAAAATTGAGCATTCCCATGTGAAAGTCTTTCTTGCAAGAGAAAAAAAAAAACTGTGCATTGCATTTTATACAAACTAGGTGAATTCGAAATGATGGATCATTTCAAAAATATTCATTATACTATTTACTTACATAAATGTGGTTGTATAAAAAGTAAAAGAGGAATGCATTCACAATTGGTTTAAGTAATTTTCTCTTGGCAAACCACCATCTAAAACAGGGGCGTCATGGCGCCACAGAATTCTCAACTGTGGTGGAGCATCCTCAGTACACATGGCATTAATCTTTGTCTCGTTGCAGGAGACACCCTTGCTTGCAGGCTGTGTCTAGAATGTAAGATGGTGTAATGTATCTCAGGTTTAAATAACACAATAAATAAGATGTATTTCTCTTTAGTCTTTCTCACCAATCTCTTCCAAGTCCTTTTCATTGAAATGCTTCATTGTTTACACATTTTAATGCAAACAGCAACTCTTGGGTGGGGGGAGGGAGTTGGGGAGACATTTCCAACAGAGTATATTAAGGAATGAAGCTAGAGGGGATAATATCAGCTTTTTAAATGTACTATATTAAATAATCAAAGAAAATTATTTTTAATCATTTAATGTATGTGAAAATATAACTACTTACCGTGCTTTCTTACTTGTCTTTTTGCAAACTGACAGTTCCAATATACTGGGAATCCCAGTGTTTTATATCACTGCATGGTCCCCATGACAAGGAAAACTTTTAACTGCCTTTAATGTGTTCTAATTTAATACTCAGAACATGCTTAAAATCTTCTTTTTCCAAATATAGATATATTTTAAAATAACAGACTTTTCCAAATGCATTTTTCTATTGAACTGAGAAGCTTTCAGAAACTGTCCCCACTGAACATAATGACTATTTAAGGAAACAAGCTATTTATGTGGAAATATTAAGAGGGATGATTTTGATAACCCACACTCAAGGCCAAAATAAGGATCATTGGGACTTTTACAGAAGAAGTTAATGGAGGCCAGGCCATTGGCAAATGACCTTGAAATCCCTCAATGTAGCCTCAAATTGGCTTCAACACAAGCTTATTATTAATGCAGACAGCTAGTTTATACCATGAAAAGCACATGGTACCTCTTTCTGAAACCATAGCTGTCACTCAGGCACCCCGAGATACAATAAAAGCATCAGTGTGACAACATCTTTGCACTTTTACATGTTTTTAATAAATGCCGCTAGTTTTTTAATCAGTATTCTTAAAATTAGAATTCATCTGCTTAATAGCAGCTTTTGAAATATATATTAAAGAATTATCATATACAGGTATTAAAATGAAACATACCACCCTACCACACTTGATTCATATTTTAAATTGTATTTTCTTCTCTAATTAGTAAGCCCTAGAGACACATGTCAGAAACCCTTTATTTTTAGGGACCTCAACCTGTTAGAACTATTTTCCCTAATGTTTTAGAAAATTGAGATGATACATTTTAGAACTACACACACACATACACACACTCACATTACCCCATCAGGAAAAGATTGTTTGCTCAGTTTGCAGATACAAAATCATTAGGGACTGAGTTTCACTATGGGAAATTTGAGTACCATGTATTGTTCACGCAAAATGAAAAAAATAAAGCCTGGGAAGTTAGAAGATTATTTTTTTGAGGGGGGGAATGCATGTTTAGAACTTAAAAAAGAAAAAAATATCTTAATGGTAAAGCATTAACAAATACTTTTTCATATGAATAAAATCTGTAATCAGTTAGATAAGAGCAATGTGCCTTTTTTTGGCATTTAATCAAACAATGAAATCATATACACATTTCCTGACACAAAAGACAAATGATGTAATAATCTGAAGGAGTTTCTCTATCTCCTTGGAACTTTGCATACTTGACTTGTTTTCCATATTTTGTGACTTTAAATGGTGGGAAAATTATATTAAAATGCTTGTAGCAGTTCCTCTAAACTAGCATCCTTTTTGTTTTATTGTATTTAATATAAAAGCAGCAATTATTTGATTTCAAAGTTATGAAAATATGTACCTTATGAGAAAACAAGCAATTTAAGCTTTAATTGGTGTCATTTTTCACAGAACTGGCAAGATTCTTGCATCCCTGGCACGTTGTTTTTCTATAAAACTGCAGAGCTGCCTTCAATGAATGTTTTACGAACGCAAAAGTTGTTATATGAAGGTATATGCATAGATGCCTGGAAATATAAGATTTCTGGTGGGAGTTATTTACAAAAGATGTATTTCATTTGTTACTGTGCATGTAACAACTCCTATTATTCTAAATGTTTCTCTCTTCTCAATAAGACTGTTCTTAGCTCATGTCTATGAAACATTGAGGTTTATATCTAAAGTAGAATAACAGTGGATGCTTTGATGAGAGAAAAACAGAACAGTTGTGAAAAAATATATAAAAAATTATAATTTTAACATAAAGGAAGCCTATTATAATATATTGAAAGGCTAATTCTGGTTTTGATCAGAAGAAAAACAATATAGAATATACTCTGGGAGACTTGCCTTATAAAAATTACATATAGAAACCACAAAACTTTCTATTTTCTGCAATGTTGGCTTTCCATAAATCTCTGGACTTATTCTATTCAGATGATATATTTCCCATGTATTTCAAAATTATATTTTTTTTCTGAAAGACAGCAGTTTCATAAATTTAGTGAGAGATTTCACAATCTACCATCTGTAAAGACTTCAGTGGTTTCTATACCTAGAGAGGTGTTTATTTGTTTTGAGAGGGTCTTTTGTTTGTGTGTTTAATTTATTTCTTTCATTAGTGTGAGAGACAGAGAGAGAAAGAATGAGAGATCCAGATCAACACCTTCAATAGAGTCTCACACTATGACCCACCCACCACTCCCCAGTCTTCCCAGTTAGCCAGGAACGGGGGGACATAAACCCTACGCATGGAGGTCAGTCAGGGAACTAAACCCATGGCCTTCCATGTGAATCCAGCTACACTTGGGCAATGCATTACTGCTCTTCTGTAACCAAGCTAGCTCTTGTCATTTTAAATGCAAATACCTACAGCCACTGCCAAGATTTCTCATATAAGAGATTAGAATAAAAGTAGAGAACATTTTGGGATTTTGTTGTTATTGTTTTTAGTTTCTAGATGGTTTCTGTGATCAGCCAGACTTGAGAAAAACTGCAAATTAGTGGACTTTGTGTAAGAAGTCTTTGCTGGGGATCTGGAGATGAGGATTAAATAAGTATTTTTACATTGTAGTTATATCTTTGGCTTTTTCAATGTTGGCAATTTTTGTTACTAATGATGGCTAATAGAAAGTCAGTGTTACTATATGGTAGGCTCTATGCTAACTATTTTGTGTAGTTGTATCTCAAGAGTCATATAAGGCAGAAAGGATTTATTTTCTCTTCTTTAGAGATGAAGAAATTGTTTTGAGGGAAATAGTTTACTCTGCTTGCACAGCAGGGAATGAATCCAGGTTCATGTAACTCAAAAGTTCATTTCTCTAACCATTGTTCTATACTAGAAGATTTAAACAAGAAAGAGAATTGTGCATGTTTTGAAAGTCTTTTCATATTTGCTCTCCAAGTACAGTATTAATACCACTAAAGATGATTGACCCAAACTACTGATAGCCGCCTATTTATCATCAGAATTTATCTGATTCAATGATTCAAAGTGAACTATCCAGGCTCAGCTGGGGTGGCATGTGCTGCTGAATATTGTGCTTCACAGTCTGGAACCTCATGAGAGGTCCTGGTTCAATACTCAGTCTACTCCAAAGGCCAGATACTGTGATATGTGCTTGTAATCCTAGCTCTGTTGGAGGCAGTGGTGGGAAGACCAAAAGTCAAGGCTGGCCTGGGCAACACAGCAAGACCTGGTCTAAATAAAGGACTGGGAGGGTGGCCTGTGCTTCAGTTCCAGTCAGGAGGTTAAGGCGAGTGTATCACAGCATGGCATGACTCTAACAACAACAAAAACACTTTGAACCACCAATACTCATGAAACTGCATCAGAATAAGCATTCCATTGCTGCCACTTTCCATGAACTCTATATTAAGAGATTTGAAAATAGTTCATTAAAAAAATGTGTCTAATATGTTCAGCACATGTGTAACTGCCATCTTTTAACTCATTAATGCATGTTTGCATTCAAACTTTCTTCCAAAATAGGACGTTAATTTTTTCTTCTGGGAAACCAGCAAACACTATCCCAAATGTATATCAATGCGCCCTGAATCTTTCAGAGAGATGTTCTTTAAGCCTAAAAGTTTACTATGATTCTTCTGGTTTGGATAATGGATTCCTTTTTGGTTGTCCCCAGCACTTTGGGTTCACCCCATTCAGAGCATCAGCCTCTGAACCACTGAAGGGCAGGGCTTCTTTCACTTTTCTCTCTGTCTCCAGATGAGGGAACATTGCTCTAGACATACTTCATATGACAATCTGTAAACCTTTCCTGTAAAGTATCAGAAATTAAATAAATAGTTTCAACTTTTGTGGGCCATACAATCTCTGGGGCAAATACTCAATTCTGTTATAATGATACAAAAATAATCAGACAATATATATTAATACATGTAGGTGTCTGTGTTCCAGGAAAACTTCAATCATAGACATTAAAGTTCAAATTTTGAATCATTTTTCTATGTCATAGGATAGTATTCTTACTTCAATTTTTACCAACCATTTAAAAATTACAGAAATTAGTCTTGGCTCACAGGTCATGTAAATAAAATCATCTGGCCAAGCATAGCCTATGTGCTGTAGTTTGCTTACCCCTGCTTTCGGCAACCAATACACACTTGTTGACTGGTTGACTGCCTAGATAATTGTAAGAAATTAGTTTCTGTTTAGGCTGAACACATGAAGAGGATACGCATTTGTTAAATGAAAGCCTGTGTCATGACATTCAATTTCCAATTTAGAAATAATTATAAAGAACAGAAAATACTTCTGAGGTAGTAATTAGTAGGCAAAGCCAAAATGACGCAGAGCTACATAATTAATATCAAACTAAAGAATATCTGGACAAATTCAGAGTGCGTGCAGGTTCATATAACATAGAGCTATAGCACTTGGTCCTCACCAACAGGTATGGACTTTGGTGGTCTGTAAGCTGCTTCAGGGATATCTTGATCGCCATCCTGTTTAAGCTGCCTTTGAGACTCAGGAAGCGTCTGTTTCCACAGAAACTCTCACTCTGTGCTCCCTACTCAGGTCCACATTATTTCATGCCTTGAGCACACTAGCTGCCATGCTCAAACTGTTGCAGTATGACTCCTCAAGTAGATGTGGTGTTTTTCACAAATAATTTCACTGTGTTCTGGCATTTTTTTATGTTACTATGTTAGGACAGTAGCAGTAAGGAATTTGTAGCTTCTGATGAGAAAATACTGGCATGATATAGAGTTCACCCAGGTGGATTAGGATGGTATCCACAGGTCCACGCCAGTGCCAAGGGTAAGGAATGAGCACTGGAGCAGAGATGGAAATGGTAGTTTGTCCTTACCTTCTGAAATCCCTCACTTAAGAAGAATAATTTGCTCTTCATTTAGTAGAAATTGACACTTATGATCCCACATACCACCAAGCCAGGTAAGGTGCTCAGTCCTGTTAATTTCGGCTAAGAAAGTTAAGCAGTAGAATTTACATTACTATACTGCAACTTTTTTTTTTTTTTTTTTTTTTTTTGGAGAGGTTTTTGCTATAGGGCGCGTGCACTCGCTAGACAGACAGAGAGAGACAGAGACAGAAAGCGAGAAATCACCCCCCAGAGGGGATGGCCATGCCGCAATCCCTTCTCCTCCATTCTCCTCTCGAGATCTTGGGCACGCACGCACACGTGCCCAGCGTGAGTTTAAGCCACCGAGTCCGGGACTCGAACTGCGGTCGACTACGTGGGAGTCCAGTGACATAGCCATTACACTAACTGCTTGTCTCTGCAACGTTTTTTAATATGGATTTGTTAAAATGGTCAGTCCTGACGGGCATAATACTCTTTTCCTATTCTGATGTGGCTGCGATGCTCAAAGTCTAGTAGGCCAGTTAGTCAAGTCCCAGTCCTCTCCATACTGGTCAGATAGGTCACCCATGTAAGCAGATGCCATCACTTGTTTTGCCTAACCAGACTCATTCAAAATTAGAAAATGTATGAAGACTTATGGGGTTTACCAATTAGGAAAAATGATGCGTATTATTTTAGAAGTCACTCTTTGAAATTTATGAGCTGGTACTTACTGTTGTTTATAAAATATATTATTAAATCTCCTTTCTAGCCTGAAAATATCTAACTCCAAAAGAAAATGGTCGATGACATTGTGATTAGGGAGACTCAAGGCAAGTGCTCTAAGCTGTCATAATAATATTCAATGAAATATTTATTGTTACTGTACTTATTCTACTTATTCATCATCACCCATAAAAGCTGTGAGCCATACAGGAGTTAGAACTGAGTCTGCTTCTATGGTAGTGTAAACTAAAGTCCCATATATAGCAAGTATTCAATTAAAATGCATTGAAAAATAGTGGTTAAATGATCAAAGCTAACTTAACTACAGAGCAAGGTAGAGCTCTCAACAAATGCCTCTGCCTTAGTCTGAAGTCTCTTCTCAAGCATATGGTGTCAACTTCTGCCAACTAGTCACTCATGTGATTGTGAACTACTGCTCCACTCATCTCTTACCCCACCTTTTTACTGAAGCCATATTACCTCATGGGCTTTCGTTCCCCCTACCTCAGCCTTAATGACTTCCATAACTCTTCCATGTCTAAATAATATCTCCAACTCCCTGAGGTAACTCTTCCATGGTTTTGATATTAGTGGTGAGGGTATTACTAATTGTCTTAACTGCTATTTCTCTTACAATAAATAAAGAGGATGATTTTTATGCAAAAAACATCTCATTATCTTAAACACTAAGATAATTCTGACACATGACAGATCCACCTACTTCTGAACATGGTTCATAAAGCCTAAGTCTTCTGCAATATGTGAGGAGTTTAGGAATACTGAGCAGTAGTGACCAGATTCCTCAGGAGCTTTTTGGTTTTTTCCCTTCCCCTGGGAGTTGTCACCATCTTTTAAATATACTTTACTTATTTTTATATATTCAATCACCATATATCACTACTGCATGCAAAGTTAATTTTGTCATCATGAATCTACTCTATATTAGTCCAGTTACAGATGTTATAATATACATTATCATCAGCAGATAATTTTTCATTTTTGTGAACCTTAAATGTTTTTCCTCAAGAGCTTTTGAATACCTATATTCAAAACACAGTTGGGCCAGCAGGTGGTGTGGTGGTTAAGGGCACTGGATTCCCACATGGTTGATCATTGTTCAAGTCCCAGACTTGGCGGCTTGCTTTCTCACTTTCACTTTCTCTCTCTCTCTGTCTCTCTCTGGTCAAATTGAAATAATAATACTATTTATAATAACAAATATAATTAAGTGAATAAATAATTCTTTTCAAAAAGCAGTCATAGTAGTATGTGGATATATACTGAATAAATCATAAAGAAAAATACTAACATTTCCGAATTATCAAGTTAGATTATTATGGTTAGCTGCTAGAAATCCAAACTTAGCTACCTTATATAAGAATAAAACGTATTATAAAGACTTGAGGCTATCCTGTGAAATCTAAGGCTAGGATACAGTTAGGTAGCAATCAAGGACTCAAATATTAAACCTTTCTCTATTTCGTCTCTCCTCTATTTTGTACCCCTGTATTTAATTTTTCTCTGTTTTCCCTAGTCTCTTAAACATGTGGCCTATTTTTATGACAGTGTAGAAAAAGTAACCCAAACTGATCCAACCACTCAAGTCCCCAAATCCAAATTTGTGGAAGGGGATTCCTTAGACTCAGTGCTTATCTCTGGACTAGTCTACTCTAAGGAGGCAGCCATGTAGGAGAATGTGAATGAGTGAAGGAAAATTTCTGGAAAAAGGTGCCAGTTGAGGAGTACCTCACAGACAATCTAATGAAGAAGGTATTCCAGAAGGGTACATATGCATGAAGTATGACCCACAAACCCCTGATTTTAAGATAGGAATTCTTTCGATTCTGTGAATTGAAAAGATTAATAAGCAGGAAAGATCACAAGAGAGAGGTGAGTAAATCTCTCTGACCCATGTCCAAAGTGAAGGGAAAATCTAACAGATTACTCTAAAATATCAAGAGTTGTTATTGGATGAGTTATTAGACTTTTAGGGATTTTTTTTTTTTTTTTGATATTTTTGCTGTGGGGTGAGTGTGCTCGCCAAAGAGACAGAGAGCAACAGAGACACAGAAAGCAAGAAATCACCCACCAGAGGGGACGGCCATGTTGTGATCCCCTTTCCTCTCAGGATTTTGGGCATGCACACACACACATCCTGTGTGAGTGCCAAGTGGCTGGATCTGGGACTCAGCAATGTGGGAGTCCAACACCTTAACCACTATGCCACGTGCTGGCCCCCAAGGTGCTATATTTTCATTTCCCATTCTATATATTCTAAGTGAAGAACAGAAATCATGGAGAAACAAATATTAGTTTGTATTTAAATTGGGGGAGATCTGGACAACATATCATGGACTATTGTATTGTAACCTTAAACTGTACAGCCAACAGATTTTATTTATTGACTCCACATTTATGTACCATGCTCAGGCACTATGTTAATGGCTACCACTATCAAATATGAGGCCTCTCCACTAATGACTCTCAGATCTAAGTAAATGTCTATGAAATAGCATTAGCTGACATAAAGAATTACATATACTGCTATGGGCTCATGGTAGAAGACAATGTTAATTCAACTGGAACATCAAGGAAGATATCATAAAGGAATTTCACTTTCACCTTAGCAAGTGAGTAGGAATTCATTAAGTAGGAAAAGTGAAGGGAAAAAATATTCTAAGCAAGTGGTGCAACAAAAATAATATTTGGCAATATTATGTTTTCTAGTTTTGTTCACTCTGGGGACCAGAAATTTGACAAAGATTTATTAAATCTGGTCCATTTAAGGTCATCAGGTCTCAGTCCAAAAGAGTTCTTGGTATTTTTTCAAGACAACTAAGAGGTAGAATAAGTGCTTAAAAAGTCATTCCAACTCTGGACTGGAAAACTCTGCTTCCATGTACGCAAATGCTTTGGATCCTCATTTGGGCCTGGTGCTATTCATTTTTTTTTTTTTTTTTGAGAAGTTTTTGCTATAGGGCGCCTGCGCTCGCCAGACAGACAGAGAGAGACATAGAGACAGAAAGTGAGAAATCACCCCAATCAACCCCCAGGGGGGATGGTCACGCCGCAATCCCTTCTCCTCCATTCTCCTCTCGGGATCTTGGGCACGCACGCACACGCGCCCGGCGTGAGTTTTAAGCCACCGGGTCTGGGACGCGAACCGCGGTCAACTACATGGGAGTCCAGCGACATAGCCATTATGCTAACTGCTGGTTCCCAGGGCCTGGTGCTATTCTTGATCTTCTCTGATATAAAGGAGTCTTGTATACCATTTGTTGATATTGCTGTCGTTTTTCAGTCTTGCCATAGGACATCTGCACTCACTGGAGAGGGAGACAGAGAGAAAGAGAGGGAAAGTGAGAAATCACTCCCTTCCCAAGAGGTGGTCGTGTCAGGGCTGGCTGAGACTCGGGATGGATTGTAGCAAGATCTCATTGGAGGGTTGCCTTTCCCTCTTTTTCGCTCTTCTCACTCAAGGAAGAAATGAATAAATAAACTTTAAAACAAAATCACACCTGGTGAAACATTTCAGCAATATATTTTGCCATTTTAGTCTTATAGTCATTGTCCTACTTAAAAGATATCTCTGAGTATTTGTGATTGACAGAGGAAGAGAGATGTTCCAGAAAGAAAAGGATATACATGGTGATTTTCATCTATAGAGAAAAAGAGTGGTAATGTGACTCTTCAGATCATTTATTTCTTTGAGGGACTGGTTCTTCATTCCAAAAAGACACTTATCAATATTCAATATCAAAACAGTTGCACTGTTGGTTTTCTCCCAACTGGTCCCAAAGAGAACATACCAAAGGAGAGTACAATTTAGGTCTGAAAGCTACAGGATGTACACCTAACAGACCTTATGGAAACCTCACCAAAAAGTGGGATTGGGTGGGAAAAGAAATTTTAGATCAGCACACTGACAGCCCACAGACTAGAGCTCTCACAGTGAAGTGGGTGGCCAGGGAATCCCAATCTCAGAGAAGCTAAGTTTCAAAATGATATAAAATTTAAAAAGTTTTGTACATAAGCTAGTCAAAAGCTCTCCAGCACTGACTGATAAAAAGCACAATGAGATGACACTTTTAGAGGCAGCAGCTTCAGACCCAGACGAGGATGATGAGATGAATTTCATCTGTGGCAAAAACATCATTAATTTCCTTTCTTTCCTTTTTTTTTTTTTCTCTCTCTCTTTCTTTCAAGGAGGCAGGAGAGCAATTAAGTCATCATCTTAAGGGGCATGTGATCCATCCTGTGAGGGGCTGGCTTGGGTTGGGAAGGAGGTAGAGATGGGATAAAAATTTGGTCTCAGGGTCTCACTATCTTAGTTTGATCACTTCTGATGGCAAACATTAACAACAACAAAATGATGAAGTTGTAAAGCTGAAACCTGAATAGCACATTTTTTGTTTTTGGCTAACTCCTCCTGGAATCATCCTTCTGGTTTGGCTCGTATTTTGTACCGAGTAAGGAGGTTTCCCACAGCAGAGTCTTGCCCTGGGCTCTCGCTCTCAGTAAGGCAGGCCCATATCTCTTTTCCTCCTCCATGGAGGCAATATGCATTAAACTGAAAAGTTTCCTTCCAAAAGTGAGAAGAGGATTAGACCCCTGCTTCAGAACTGTAGGATTATTTGAAATGTTTTACAAATTGTTGCTACGTAACAAAAAAAAAAAAAAAGGTAATTATAAAGTGTTTACAGCACAACATGCTTTTAAAGACACTGTGCATTGTGCTCACATTCCCTGAAAAGTTGTTCCCAAAGGTGCGCAGCCTCTAACCCAGCTGCAATCTCTGGGAAGAGGAAGAGACGGTTTGGCTAAAAAGACAAGGAAGATAGAGGGTGGAGGCGAGGCAAAGGAAAAAGCAGCCTTCCAGTTAAAGATGGCCCTCAGTTTCAAGGTCAGCTTAGGGCAGGCTGGCCTCAGGAGGAGTTGGGGTGAGGGAAGAGCAGTGGCAGGGGGGACTGGGGTGTTCTTTATCTTGTTCAGGTCAAGCAGAGTCTGGTCCAGCATCCTTTGTGTATAGAGGTGAGCCTCTTTGGTGCGTTTCAGTTTATCTTCCAAATAATCAATTGTCTTTTCCGGCTTGGCTGCCCATTTCTCAGCGAACTTGCCACAGGTCTCTGCCTCCTTGAGTTTGTCAGTAAGGATCTTTATCTCTTCTTCACACTTGTCTTCTTTCTGAGAGTACTTTTCATCAGTAGCACTCAGACACCTCAGGTTCTGGTCCATCTGTCTGATCTGGTCATCCATCTCCAGGCAAAGGGACTCTGCCAGTTCAGCTCATTCTTCTGCACGTTCCAAGTCTCCTTCAATGATCACCAACTTACCAGCCACCTCTTTTTTTTTTTTTTTTTTTTTTTTTTTTTTTTGGGTGGGGGAGAGGTTTTTCGCTATAGGGTGCATGCGCTCGCCAGACAGACAGAGAGAGACATAGAGACAGAAAGCGAGAAATCACCCCCCAGGGGGATGGTCACTCCGCAATCCCTTCTCCTCCATTCTCCTCTCGGGATCTTGGGCACGCCCGCACAAGCGCCTGGCGTGAGTTTTAAGCCACCGGGTTCGGGACGCGAACCGTGGTCGATTACGTGGGAGTCCAGCAATATGGCCATTATGCTAACTGCTGGTTCCCTCCAGCCACCTCTTCATACTTCCTATCTGCCTATTCTGCAATATGCTTTGCTTTTTCGAGTTGGAGTTCCATCTTTTCTTCATCTTTTAAGACTCAGTTTTCCATAACCTTCCAGCCTCTCTTACTCTCATCAGCAGCTTTTTCCGACTCCAGCTTTTGCAGGGTATAGGCCAGACGCTCCTGAGCACGGTCCAGCTCCTCTTCAACCAGCTGGATCCTGAGGTTCAAGGAGGCCACCTCAGCCTCAGCCTGTTCCCGGGCTCGCCTCTCCCGCTTCATCTCCCGCTGGTGGCACTCTGCCCTGTCCTCTGCATCATCGGCCTGCTGCGGCAGAACCTGAATCTTGCACTTCACCGCCTCGATGGCGGTAGTCGCCGCCATGGTTCCACACAGCTCCTGCTAGAGCTGGAGTTCCTGCCTCCACCGCTCGGCTTTGCAGCCGCTCCTCATCCCTACTTCCGCTTGCTCCACCCTCTCAGATTATTTTAATATATTTACTATTAATATACACCCAGAGTTGACTACAGCTAAAATTAGTTTTTGTGTGTCTTTTTTTAAGCACAGAGGTACTATTGTATGTGTGCACATGAATCCACACACACAAAAAAATTTTTTTAACTATTCAGAGACTTTTCAAATTAATTCTTTTGGGGAAGGAAAAGCTCTCATTTCTCATTAGATTATGAACAGTGTAGGAAAAATAAGTTCTACTTTTTAAATTAACACTCCAAAAAATTTAATGAGAAAAAAAATTAACTAACTAAAAAAGCCTTGCACTGAGATTTGAAAGAGTATGAAAAGATTTAGACTGCGTTCTGTTTTGCTTTGTTTTTGTTTTAATAGCCATTTTTTTTTTCTATAATCACTGCCATGAATCTATATGCATCTAGCGGTGAAATGCTGTATGTATTCAAAGCTCTAAAAATTCCTCAAAATAGCTCCAGTGGTTCAAAATATGCATGCTGATCAAAATATCCACCTATAAATACTGTGGGTCTATCGCATGATAAATAAACATTATCAAATATTTGTACATTTACATATGTGTGTATATGGAGCAAAAAGAAGAGGCAGAGAGAATATTTCTGTTAATGCTTGCAACTAGTTGGCAAATATATACCCCACAATATGACTACATTGCATGGGACTTATGGGAATATATCCTTCTGTATTGTATACATACATATAAACATAAAAATTGGAATGTTCACATGTACACATGCATACGTATTTTAAATACCATTTTAAATGCAGTTTGAAAATACATATGTATATACATACTCACACACATTCTGAAATGCCATCATTCAACATAATTCATGATGTGTATTGAAATGTATCAAAGCAGAAACACATTCCAAAAAGAAATACTCACTGGTGCAATTAAATCATAAAGGAGTTTAATTTGTTCGCTTAGTAGCTAAATGTTTATATCAACATTTTGGCCAGCAGTTTCTTTAATGAGAATGTACCTGGAATGAATTAAATTTGGTTATTATTTAAGCTCATGAGTTAAAGCATTTCTTCAGGGAGTTCACTTATGCTTTGAAGCATTTCAATGATTACTGTTCTTGAAAATGCCTGTTTCAACTACTTTGAACTTGAAACCTGAAAATACTCATGATAGTCTGGTCTATGAAACCAATTGTAATATGTATGGACATAAGATGCACAGCTCACTCTTCTTTATGGAGATATAATTTACATACCATTTACCCATTTGAAGTGTACACAATGTTTTATTTGTAGAGTCAGAGTTGTGCAACCAGTACTACAGTTAGCTTTAGATCATATCCATCACCCCAGAAAGAAACTCTGTACCCCCCAAAAGTCATTCCCTACCCTGTCCCATCCCCAGTACTAGGCAACCTCTCGCCTGTTCTGAACATTTCATATAAATGGCACCACACAATGTATATATCTGTGACTAGCTCCTTTCACTCAAAATGTTTTTGTTTGTTTATTTACTTATCCCATGATTGGGCAAATGCAAGAAAAAGACAGACAGACAGAGATACAGTACCCCTACAACCCACTCTCAAGAGCAGCCAGGCCAGATCACGGGTATCATGGTGTATAAGGAGGTCCTAGACGTGAACTGGCAATCTTCCCATGTGGATTTGCATCACAGGGTGTTGCATTATACCTTGTCTTACCATCCACCCCCCAAAATAATGATTTTTTAACATTTTAATGTATTCATCTATTTTTTCTACAGTAGATAGATGGAAAAAGAGGCAGAGAAGCAAGTATCCCAAACAGAATGTCCATGCTTCAATTGCCCCAGCCTCAGCCAGCCTGAATCATGGGTGTGCACTCGCACATACACCCCAAATACTCAGGGAGGTCCCAGGATGAGACACCATGGCTTTTCCACTTCATTTGAGTTGTGTTACCACTGTGCCATTCCCTGGGCCTGAAATAATGTTTTTAAGGTTTGTCCATATTGTAGTGTATATTAGTATTTCATTTATTGATGAATAATATTTTACTATGCATATATGTGGGGTCTTCTTCATGGAAGTACAATATTATGAAAAAAAGTATTCATGAATTTCAAAAACTTTTGTATAAAGAAACATGTACTTTTCTTTTTTTTAGCTATTGTTATAGGGCATGTGCACTCATCAGAGAGAGACAGAGAGAAACAGAGAAAGAGAGAGAAAAAAAGAAGAGAGAGAAAGAAAGGGAGAAAGAAAGAGATGAGAGGCCATCATCATGTGGGATGATGGCCACATTGCAATCCTTTGTCTTCCAGTCTCCTCTTGGGATTTTGGTCATGCACACACATGGCCCCAGCATGATTTTCCAGCTGCCATGTCTGGGCTTCAAATCATGCAGCCCACCAAGTCAGATCTAGAACCTGACCCTCCATGCCACATTCTGGCCCCAAAACTCATACTTTTAATTCTGTTTTTTCCATAAACTTTTTGAAGTCACCTTATATGTGACATTTTATTTATCCATTCATCAGTATAGGGACATTGGTTTTGTGTCCACTTTGGGGCTCTTACGAATAATGCTGCTATGAATATTTTTGTAAGTTTTTGCATGAATATATATTTTCATGTATCTTAGCTGTATACCTAGGAGCATTGTATACACAATTGCAGGGTCATATGACAACTCTAATTATTCTTCTGAGAAACTACCAGACTGTTTTCCAAAGTGGCCACCCCATTTCACTCTTACCAGCAGTTTATGATGATTCCCATTTCCGTGGTCATTTTTGTCAATTTTTCAACTCAAAGTGCTCCTTCCATGCTGGGATCTGGATTCTCCTGTACCTTCCTGATAGATGGATGTAAGCATAGCTACAAAACAAAAGATATGTGCCTCCTTTTTTGTCTTCTTAGATGCAGAGCTAACGTATGCTGTAACCCAGAAATACCAGCTCCCCCTTCAAGCACGCTGTTAAAGTTGTCCCAAGGAGTCTGTATACATTGAGTTTTATCAACTGTAAAATGAGGGGCATTGGTCTAGAGTGAACTAGGCCACTTCCATGGTCATTTGTGGAACTAATTGTTTCGGTTTGAATCCTATTTGGCACAGCCAGTTTCATGAGCAAGTTAGGCATGTAAGGAGACACAGAAATTTAGACCAATGTAATATACTTTGGATACATAAACCCTAAGACTGCTCAGTGTCCTTGAGAAATGCACTGATCAAGCAAGAGAATATAATCCTCTAGATTGTTTAATATGGTCTATAAATGTCCTCCTCAATGTTCTCAGAAGAGATTTCAGTCTTTCACTGCTAAATTAATTTTAGATGCACTATTGTTCTTCCGTAAAATTATTATATGTCACATGCTTAAAATATGGGACAAATTCTCTTATTAGATTATGTGAATGTTTCAGCTTCTTTCACTATATCCAAAACAACTTTGAAGATTGTATAATGAGAGAAACACTAATTAAAGTCAATAGACAATTTAAATCCTGAATTGTTCACTTTTCCATGCTTTTAGTATACTATGAACATACCATTTCATTGAATAACTAATATACATGTCTATGTATATACCAACCCTTAGCATGGCAAAATAATATTATTTTATAGTTAAGTTTAGGTTTTGAATAACACACAAAAAAAATTATTATTATGTATGTACATATAAATCATAAATTAACCTTCACAATAACCCACTGAAGTATATATAAAACATAACTTAATCTTCACAACAACCCATTCATATTCCCAACGTATAGATGAGAAAACAGATTTAGGTGTATTAAATTCCCTTTTATTATGCAGAGCAAATGCTGGACCGAGACTAAAATCAAGTGTTTTTTTTTTTTTTTTTTTGGGTTTTTTTTCCTGATTCCTATGTAGCCTCCATGCCAAGTAATATCCAATTAAAAGAGCTTTAGCCACCCAAAGTATGAGAGTTTAGGAATTTATTTTCTACAGTAGCTATACTCAGCATATTTACCCTCATTTAAAATTTCAGTATTTCACTTGGTCACTGGGAATTTAAGAGAGGATTTTTAAAAGTTTATAAAAAATGCTTATTATATATAAAAAAAAAAAAGCTGTGCATGGATTTTTTATTTTTTTAAAGGTTTTGCCATATGGTGTGTGCACTCACAAGAGAAAGGCAAAGAGAGACAATGATAAGGAAAGTGAGAAATTACCCTCTGAGGAGATGACCGGGCTGCAATCTCTAATCTTTCTTTCTCCACCTAAAATTTTGGCCGCATATTCACATGCGCCCAGCATGATTCTTTAGCTGCCATGTCTGGGACTTAAACTGAGGTCAGCCATGAGACTTCAGAACCTTAATTACCATGTCACCTGCTGGCCCTTGGATTTTAAATTTTTTATGCATCAAAATATTTTGTACTTTAATTCCATTTTTCCACAGTTTTTGAAGTCCCTTGTACCTATTAACTATTTTTAAATATGTGTAGAACCTGTTACATTTAATAAAACACAAATTCACTACTAGTAAACTATACTGGCCTTTCTACAAGCATGTAATAGTTCAATCAACAGATAATCAAATTACAACAGATATCAATATGTTAGGATTTAAAAAATCATATTTTATTAGAAAGGGACTTCATATTTAATAATGATAATTCCTATAAACTAATGAGCTTTCATAACCTTAATAAATAAAATATACTTCTTAGCATAAGAAAAATAGCTATATACATAAATGTATATGTATTAATACTGACAGTAATTGATTATGAGATAAGATCTATAAGAACACGTGTGTTTGAAAATTACCTACTTGCTTATTTCCATTTTGAAAATTTGGAATTTAAGTTCTAAAAATCTATTTTTCTTGGTGTAGAGTGAATATGGAATTATAACCATTACTGCATCTTGGCTATTTACTCAGACTCCAGTCCTTGGAACCTACTAAAAATTTAATCAATATTTGTAAATAAATGTTCAATTTGTGACCTGTACTATGCAACCTTCCAGAGATCTATTTATTTTACTAAACCAAAATGCCTTTCCAGCTTCCTAAATTTGGAGCAGTAGTATATTAACACTGTCCTTAATTAAAATTCAATAAAACCCTACAATTTAAAAGTTATCATGGTCAAAACTGTGGGTGAGCTATGACATCCAGAGATAAAAGCAGTTAGAGTAAATTTAACCATGTGTGAGGTGCGATAATCATGCTGAAATACATAGCCTGGAGTATTTTCATTGCTATTTTAAAACTAAATATATAAAAAGAGTAAGTGAAATATTCAGATATGATTATTAACACATTATTACATAATTGACAGCAAATAAGGAATCATTCACCAATCCAGTGCTACACAATATTCCAAAACAAATTTAAAATTATCTCTCAGAAAATTTATTTATCCATCCATCATATGCCTATAAGAATGTTACCATGGCCTCAATAACATATTAACAAAAAAATTTTAAAAGACTTACAAAGATAATTAGATAGAAAAGGGACCTATTGTGGAAATATTCAAAGGTATGTGTATAGAATGTAAGATTTAGTTATAGATAAATACTTAAGTGATTCTATGTTATATTTTGAGACTCAGTGTACAAAAGTATTACATTAATTTCATCTACTAATACTCAGGATATTCTGTGCTAGATATACTCATGTTCTAAAAGATTGTACTCAGCTTTGAATAACTTTCATTAACAAATACTTACTGAGTATCTAAGCGTAGACTGAGTATCTAAGCGTAGTGCCATGCAAAGAATGATGTTTGCAAGACAATGGGCCAGAATCCAAAGTTCCATTTCTGTACCTAGCTAGTTCTGGGTATTCAAACACAAGTGTGTATATGTGTGTGTGTGTGTGTGTGTGTGTGTGTGTGTGTTGGGGGTGCATCTGACTGTGTTCCATGTTGCTAACCTCCTTTCTCAGCCTCCAAAGTAACTGGGACTATAGGCATGTGTCATCCTATCCAGTTTTTTAGGATGGGTAAGAAATAAACCCAGACCTCTTATGTGGCTTAAGCCTGTTGGACAGCATCAAGCAGTGTGCACCTCTGCAACTAGGCTGGAACCCAAATTTGTAATAATTTGGTTTCCTCCTATGTGAAATAAATTAATTTTACTAATCTCATAAGGTCATTTGGTAATTAAGTTGAATAATAAATGTAGGTGAAAATATTTTGTAAACCATGAAATAAATTACATAATTGGCTAAATCAGTTGTGTCATCTATTTACAATGATAGACATAATTGCCTGATTTGATTGATTGATTGATTGATTGATTTTGATAGACTCTTCTTGATATGCCACCCAACTACTGTCTTGGCCTCTTGCAGTGCTGGAATTCCAACCATGCACCATCATACTCAACTTTTAAGATGAACAAGGGATCAAACCCTGGCCTCCCATGTTGTCTTTGCTGGCCAAATAATAGCATCTACCTGCGTGTTCTACCAGTGCTGAGTCCAAAACTTTTAAGATACTTTGTAAACATCTATTCTGGTAAGCATAGAATCAAATATATTTCCAATAAGATAAAATAGTTACTATTTATAAAAATTAATTAAGAAACCAGTTGATGGTACAATGGTTACATTGCTGGAATCCCACATAGTTGACCCTGGTTTGAGTCCCAGACCCCACAATTTGAAACTCACACCAGGAGTATGTGTGTCCAAGAGGAGAATGGAGGAGAAGAGATTGTGGTGTGGCCAACCCCTATGGGGGTGATTTCTCATTTTCTGTCTTTCTGGCAAGTGCATACACCCTATAGAAAAAATATCTAAAAAATTATTAATTAAAGTGTTAGTCTCAACTTAAATAAGTAAGAGTAGAACAGAGTCAGCTAATTCATTGTTCCACAGTGTTTTGAGTACCTACATATCTTATATGATCACATGGTATGGACAATTTCCTTACTTATTCCATTTTCTTTACATGATATCATAATGACCAACTGTTTCTCTTTTTATTTCATATGACTAAAAATTAAATAAAAATAATTTCACTTCTAACAATTAATGATAAAATTTTTGTAAGAATTCACAAGCCTAGGTTACCAGAGTTGTGAAATCTTCTCAAGAACTCTTATTCTCTATGAAAATTTATAAATTTTCTTATAGAGTTATAAAGATCCCACTAAACTGATTCAACTTGAGGAAAATTTAGTATATAAAACCTCTGTGTGACTTATTAGATACGGCCTTTTGAAATGGAACTATAGAAGACTGAAAGATACAGGTTCTTGACACTGTTTACTAGAAAAGGATAGCAACTGGAATCATCCGGAAAACCTTTGCAAATGCATTTGAGATATACAAGTGTAAGCATATTCATTAATCCATTAATGGATTAACCATACTTATTAACCCATCCAATGAATATTTGAGGGTTTTTATGAGTTAAACAATATTCTAGAAGCTGTAGGAATATATTAACAAAAGTAACTTACACAGACCATATATTTAAGCATCATTGAATAATGTAGCTAAGAAACACACATCAGATATAGATGCAGATAGAAATATAGATTCAGATGTAGCTATATAGGAGAACTATAAGGTGTAAATTGGTGTACCACAATCATGTACAAATATAAAATTTCAAAAGTGATTTTACTTTTATGGAAGGACCAGGGAAAACTTCTTGACATAGGGTCTTAGAATAGCATGGTCCCAAGAAACAGCACAGTGGGGAAGGGAGGCTTACTCTGTTAGTGAAAGCAAAGAGAGGAGAGTAAGAAACTACGAGCTAAGTTTAGGTAACACTGGACCCATTTGACTAGAGTAAAGAGACTAATCATTAGGAGTTACTTTTGTAAATGATTCAGAGTTTGAGAGGGCATTACGTATCAAGTCAAAGATAGGTTGTTCATGGGGCAAACTTTTTGAAACTTTTGGAGCATGATATTTTATGTTATATAAGGAATTGATCAGTAGTCATAAGATAAACTTAAATGAGAAGAGCCTAAAGAAGAAATGAATGGAACTACTATGGCAAAAAGAAGCTGTGGAAATGGCAAGCAGGAAATTAAGGCAGTCTGACCTTAGTTATAAGAATCACAGATATAGTGATTAAGTTGCTGGACTCCCACATGGCTGACCACAGTGTGAGTCACATACCTGGCAACTTGCTTTCTCAGTCTCTCTCTCTCTCTCTCTCTCTCTCTCTCTCTTTCTCTGGTGAGCACATATGTCCTACAGCAAAATTTTAAGATAATAATAATAAAAATAAGCCATTGTTTTTTAAAAAATGACATATACATAGGTATTTTAGGAAAAAAAAATTGGCAAGGTGCCATAACCAGTTGGATTTAGAGTTAGGGAGTCGCCCCTATCCTACTGCTATTACCTGGCATTTATCCTGTAAATGTCCATGTCTATTAAATTCTTAGGATAGCCTGTATGAAGGAAAAACAGCTACTGGTTTACTTATTTTGCATCTTTTGAGAAACATTCAACAGGGTGAACAATCCCGCATTAGCATGTGCTCACCTTCCACTTATTTTTCCATCTATAAGCTAAATGATTATATTCCCCCTAACCCACCTCTCACTTTAAAAACACTTATATTTTCTTTTGTTTTATTTATTATTTATTTACACTTAATTATTGAGCATTTTTACAGTGTACAACATGGTTTTTCCCAGGATGAATATGGTGCATTTTAGTTAAGTCAAAGACGTTATCATATACATTATCATCAACAGACATCTTTTCAACATTGTGTCTAATAAATGTTTTATTTTTTTCGCTGATCCTCTCCCTTCCATCCCCTATAACCTACCCTTATTATCCACCCCTCTTTATACTGTCTGTAGTATCTACAGTTGGCCTCCCTACTATTATAACTTCCAATCTTTCAGTTTCTGCTATAGAGTACAGCCATTCCGTGTATATTAAACAGGGACATACAATGCCTGTCTTTCACAATCTGACTTGCTTTACTTAGCATTAAATTTTCCATAGTCGCCCACTTTCTATCAAATGCTAAAGTCTCACTGTCATTTATGGCTGAGTAGTAGTCCATAGAATATATGTTCCACATTTTTTCAATCCACTTGTCTATTCTTGGACATTTGAGTTGATTCCATGTCCTAACAACTGGGAATGATGCTGCAATAAACATGGGTGTGCAAGTGTTTCTCTTACTGAATGTTTAACTCCATGAGAATGGTTAAGACTAAAAAAATAAAGAATAAGTGCTGGCAAGGCTATGGTGAAAAGGAAACCCTCCTACACTGTTGGTGCGGAATGTAAATTAGCACAACCACTGTGAAGAAAAATAGGAGTTCCTCAGAAACCTGCAAATAGAACTGCTGTACGATTCAATATTAAAACTTTTCTGATAATGAAGTTGAGTATACGGAATCCCTAGGAAGTGATTACGGGTGAGGTTTCTATAAGTTGAAGTTGAAACAGCAGTTTACAATAGCACTTATGAAAAATTAAATCACAGTTCCTGGTGTTTTCTGAGACAGAGTCTTGCTATGATGCACAGATTGGGTTCCAACTTCTGATCCTCCTGCCTCAGCCTCCTGAGCAGCTGAAACTACAGACATGCCTCACCAACACTGACTTAAAGTGATGAATTTTCAAAAGTATATTGTATCACGAGTAATGAATTGAATACAAAAAAGGGTTAAACAAAGGTCAGCAAATCAATGAGAAGAAAAGTAGTGAGATTCTACAGAAGTCAGTAAATGTGGACAAGTGTCAAGCTGACTTCATTACGTCAGTGCATCTCCAACCAGAATGTGTGCACATGCACATTTTTTCTGCCACTCGCATCTTAACACTTTTGCGTCCTTCTTTTGCTGCTTCACCTACTTCCTTTGTGTGTTCTAATTTTCTATCACTTGTCCCCTATTCTGCACTTACTAATTGGTAAGACTGGAATTGAGTTATCATTTCCACATTTGTACTTACTCCTCTTTGCCCAACATAAGCCTTTTCAAATGACTCATTCCAGATAGGCCATGAACACCTGAGCACAACAGCATCAGTGGTTTTGAACAGTGATTTAAAGGACCAAGGTGCCAAATGTATGGTCCATGTGTCCCCTTAGGTCTAACAGCCTGGATATCTATCAGTCTTCTGTATTCTTTCAGTCCTTGGGTTGGAGGATTTCCTTTATTTTTTCTTGGAAAATATTTCAAGTTCATGATATTTGAAGATAGCTGTGAGTTCAGAAAAGCCTTGTGAAGTCTGAAAGATATACTGGCACTCCAAATGATAGGGAAAATGACTCTTTCAAATTGAAAAATGGAAAATAAATCTAAAAAAATTAGAAAGGGGAGTGTAGGGCAGTAGAATAAGGTAAGATAACTTGGTAGACAAAAGGAAAATGATGCTCTAGCGAACTATCTTAAAAGTATATCTTGTTTAGATCATGTGAGTTGAGCAGAATTTGGGGGTTAGTTTTTGTTCTACTTTCTCCCATTTTTAGAATCGGTTTGCCCAACATTATGACACACATGTTCCCAGTTACCATAATAGACTACATATGTAACGTTAACTACATCATTTTGGAGCTCCATTTGCAGATTCTACATTTTATTCGACTCATACTCCCCCCACCCTAAAGGAGACAGGCTGTTAATCCCCATCCTCTGTGGGAAGCTTATGCTATGGCTGGCAAAATGTGAGAAAAAAGGCTTTGTATTCCAGTTACCATGTTAGCTGTGATACACACACATATACATTTCATCTCCAGTGTTGTTCTTCATTAATTCACTTTGGAATTCATAATGCAGCATTTCAGCATTGTCTTAGGAAAGCTCAGAGCAGATTTTTCTAG
This sequence comes from Tupaia tana, assembly GCA_026018925.1. NCBI lineage: Eukaryota > Metazoa > Chordata > Mammalia > Scandentia > Tupaiidae > Tupaia > Tupaia tana. The sequence continues at coordinate 102,018,939 of JAKSZU010000001.1, forward strand.
ATGTGCAATGTGCTCACTTTTCTGTGGAACTTGCAGCTATAGGGAATAGGGGCATCTAAATTTGTACTCTCTAGGCTGAATCTTGAACTTTTGGTAAGCCCTGCATAAAAACACAAGCTCAGAACTTGTCACAGAGAATCTGTGTCTCATAGAGCTACGGGGAACAAAGAGTAGAAATTGGCTCATAGTTCTGAAGAGAAAGTTTTAGACCACTTGATTAATAGAAGGAAATCCGTCATAGAAAACAAAGCATTTGATTTTAATACCACTACTCTCTAGCTATGTTAAACTTAGGGATATGCTTTGAGAGTTAGTGAAAATGTGTGTTTCAGTGTAAAATTGGTAAAAATTGTGGTCAAAGAGACATATGTCAGGAAAATGGAATATAAAAGTCAAATGATCACTGAAGGTTTTACTCTCACATTAAAATATCAGCTCTTTCTATTTTGACATTTTAGAAAGAGATCTAATTCACAAAATAAATGTTGTTTAACTAGTTCTGTTAGAGATTTGTTGCAGGAATAATGGCTCATTTATGACCTAAAAAAGAAATTTTATAAATATGGGAAGACAATAAGAATTATTCAAAATAGATTTCTTCCTCCAACTACAGGGGAAAAATATATATATGATTTTATGTATTAATGCTTTCATATGCCAGCTATTTTTCAGATATAATAAGTGCAGTTTTCTTTTTAAAAAAATGATTTCATGAGATGATGTCTTTGTGTTTTTTTTTCTCTAACAGTGAAGAAAAGGATCATCAATTATTTTCATCCTTCTTTAATCTTTGCCTGCAAGTTCACCTTTAGAAATTCTTTCAGTGGACAATAATGACAGTCTTCTTTTTAAGTAAAACCTTTACAATTTCTAAGTTAAAAATACTCTATTAATATTCAATTACAAATTGGTATGCAAAGCAGAGAAGAGACTATACTGAAAAATCTGTTCTTTACTTACTTTTGCTTAATTTGTAGAGGACTCAAAAATGAAATCATTATATTAAACAGTGATTGCTGAGACCTCAAAAGCATAAAAATAATTTTTCTTCTTTTAAAATTATAGATGTCACCATAAAAATGTAAATAATTCTTTTCATTTAAAAGTCACACTAAAAAATAAGTAAAAATACTAAGACAGTTTTTTTAAATCTTAAAAATGAGTAAAATTGAATAGTAACTTTCCAAAAGAAAATAAAAACTAAAAAGCAATTGTGAAACATTAATTTTTTTAAACTAGCAAAAAAGTACTGAAGAATTGTCTGAAGTTTTTTTACTTTCATAATTTATTTGTCATATAAACAAGAAAAAATAATATGAATGAACACACAAAAGTCACATTTTTTAGGCTAACTTTACTCTCAAAATGTATATATCACACCATTATAGAATCTGATCAATTGCATATGCATCAAGATCTGAGAGACCCCCTATATTTAAAGTTATATTATACTTTTTTGTTTGAAATGTTACTTGGACTTACAGAATTCCATCCTATACCATACCTTAGATCTATCATTCTCATCTATCACTGCATTTCATATCAAATTGATTTTGACACATCACAGTTGAATAAAACAGTGGTAGAACATGCATACTCATTTACACATCAATATTAATTGTTACACTTTTAATGCACTAAATAAATGTACATAATTGGTAAAATGCATGGGAATTAAGTCAAACTAGCCAAATATGCAGTGTTAAAAAAAAGTATTTCCCTATCTTATGCATTACTTCATATTAAGATATCTGATTAAGATATAGATTATGTCATTACAGAAAAATGATTTCTCTCTTTCTCCAGATGTGTGTGTGTGTGTGTGTGTGTGTTTGTGTGTGTGTATATATATATATATATATATACATAATCATTTCAATAAAATAAATATTTCCCCAACCTATTAATAGTAAAGCAAATAGACTTCCATTGAGTTTCATTTGGAGTTCAGAAAATATAGTTTGTTCCTATTTGATAACTGAAAGAAACGGTTTCCTAAATTAAGCACCATTAAGTGAGCCGGTCAGAACTTGAAATTTTTGTAGAGTTCAGGCAGACCCAAATCTTAGGAAGTAATATTCCTTTTAGAGTCAGTGACTCCCAACGACTAGAAGCCTTTAAGAGGGGATAAGGAATGATGAGATTGCTGGTAATTAAAACTTTCAATGGGATTATCTTTAAAAATAGCTGTATCTCCATAGATATTTTACCCTTTTGTTAATCAAAATCATGTTTCCTCAAAGAATGAGATTTTAAAAAGTAGGGAAGGAAAATGTTCAGTAAACCACCAAGCTTCCCAATATTACCAAATAGCAGCAGGAAAATGTCTTAGGACTTAAATGATTTTGGTTGCAGTTAACATAAAACGTGGTTTTGAATAGAAATTTAAAAATACCTTAGAATCATCTACATACTATAGTATTTATATCAGAATAATTTTTTAATGTAGTAGTAACATTTGAGCCAAATAATTCCAGAAGAGAAAAGAATGCAAACCAATTTTCTTTAAAGGAAAGCAGTTGTGTGTGCACTCAGGTGTTGAGTACGTTAACGAGGTCATATAGCAATTCTTCACTCTGTTAGAGGTCAAAAGACCTCAATCTATGAGAACATTTTTGTTCTTAAGAAGTAAACATAACTGCCCTCTGACCTAACAATGGCTGTGGGCCACTGTACCCTTTTCAAGTTCACTTATTTATTTCTTGACTGAGAGACACAGGGACATAGAGAGAGAACAGCAAACCCAAACAAGACCTTCACACCACCATCCACACTCAACTTTAGCCAGTCTAGATCATGGGCATGTGTAGGTCTGGTGTACCCAAAAAGGTCTCTGGACTTGAATTGTGAATCTTCCCATGTGAATCTGCCTCAAAAGAACTGAGTATTATTACTGTGCCATTTTCCAGTCACTGACTTTTTTTTTTGGTAACATTAAAGAAAGCTACTGAGTCTTCCCCTTAGAACTAACATACTTTTCTATAATCTTTGAACAGTTTTTCTCAACCAGGGGACTAGTAACTTTTTTGTTTTCTTTTGTGATCAATTACAAGTTTACATGAGAGAGAAAGAGAGAGAGAAAGCACTTTTGATAGAGTATAATTACTCTACGATACCCTTTCCTCAGCCCTCTAGTTCCTTAGAATATTGACCACCCACCTGTGTTCTTGGAGTGCTTGTAGGCCTACCCAGGGATCTGAACACATGGTTTTCATGTGGTTTCTAGTATTCTAGTTCAGTATCCTAACGACTTTGCCAATGAGGTTGGACTTCTACTGACATTTTGATGCAATAATTATTTGTGTGGAAGAGTGTCTTATGCATTGTAAGAGGCTCAGTACCATCCCTGAGATATCTTGAGATTTCAGTTTTATCCTTCCTAAATTGTGACAATTCAAAATGTCTACATATGTTGCAAAGTGTCTCCTATTAGGCAAATTGCTCCTGTTATGAACTGAGAACTGCTCTTATAGAAGGAGAAGAATAACCTTTGTAAAAGGCAAGCTTACTGAATAAAGCAAGAAACAACCCCTGGCAGCTTTACAGTGAAGGAAAAGACTAAGAAATAAGACAGTTACAACTGGTTGTGTAGCACTCCAGGATCATTTAGTGTAGGGACTTCCACCACTATCCTAAGTGTGAACATCATTACAATAAATATTAATAGTAAATATTTTATTCTGCATTAACATAGAGATGCCCTATAATGAGGGCATCCTTAAGTTATGCTATTTAAGATCTCTGAAGCCCAGCTATAATGGTGTACATTGATAAGATTTTGTGCTCTACAGGCTTGGACTACTTGGTCCAACCTAAAGCCCGGACATGGTGGCACCCACATGTTGCCCAAGTGAATCAAGGTGACCAAAGCAGGAGGATCATAAGCTCAAAGCTGATTTGGGTGACATAGCAATACCCTGTTTAAAAGAACCAGGTGTGGTAGTCCCTTTTGTGTGTGTGTGTGTGTGTGTGTGTGTGTGTAGGCCCCATTGGAAGACTGAGGCAGAAAGATCATGAAATCCTGTCTTTTAAAAATAATTAAAAAAGGATTATTGATGTTTACCATGTTGGTGATCCAGAGTCATTAAGAAATTACAGGAAGTTGGGACCAGCAGACGGCATAATGATTATATCACTGGACACCTAGGTAGTCGACAGCAGTTCCAGTACTAGAGGTGGTGGCTTAAAATTCACACAGAGTCTGGGTGCGTGCGTGCCCACGACCCTGAGTAGAGAATGAAAGAGAAGGGATTGTAGCGTGACCATTCCTCCTAGAGGGTGATTTCTCCCTTTCTGTCTCTCTGTCTTTCTCCGGTGAATGCACACATTTTACAGCAAAAATATCTCTAAAAAAGAGAAAAAAGGAAAGAGAGAAATTACAGGAAGCGTTAAAGAAAACACATCTGCAGAATAGTTCCATCAAAAGATGAAACTTTTCAAAATTCAAACAAATTCATGTTTATCTGAAAAAAATGCCTCTGTCAACATTTCAATCAGCGTTGTCACATGTTAGATACATATGTTAGATTTTCCAAAACATTGTCGATAACGTCAATCTGGAATATTTCTTCTATTTGTGGTTCGGAAAAGAGACACCAATGCCTTATCCCCCGGTAAAATCCTACTGTACTATGGTATATACAGTATATAATTTGGCTTACTTTTTGCCAAAGATGAATCTTCTAATTCTGCCTGGTCAGAGATACCCTTGAGAATACTAGCATGGGGACCAATTACCAGAACCCAGGCCAAAGAACTCGATATGGAAAGAGTCTCCAACACAAAGCCAGGGTGCAAAGTAGGAGAGAGGAACAGGAACAAAGGAGATGATTTTAAAGAAAATAATGGAAAATGAAAAAAATGGGGACAAAAGTCAGAATGGGAGAGGCCATAGACCAGTTGGGTATATATAGGTCAAAGTCTTATTTTGCAAGATTTGAAAATTTGACCTACAACAATTAAAGAGAAGACCAATTCTCAAGTTTGAATGGAAGTCTGAAACAGATCATGAAGGTAAGAAAAGAGCTAAGGCAAAATGTCAACATTTTCATCAGTGTATTTTATAGATTTCACTCCTCCCTTGGGCCTTAACAAAAGGTTTGGGAATAAGGGGATTCCACAGAGAGCAGCAAAGGGGATTGGAAGGAATCAATAATGATGTTCTCTATTCACTTGTGTTTTAGGTGTTATGGTCAATCAGCTAACATATTCAGAGACAGACTTCACTCTGGACCCCAGCTCAATCACTTACTAACTTTGTAATTTTTAATAGGTTAGTTATCTGATACTTAGTGTGTTTTGTTTTGTTTTGTTTCATTTTCTGTAGGAAATAAATATACATTCTAAGTAAAACTGTGGTAAAAAGAACATTCACATTTTTAAAAAAATTTGCTAGTAGGAGCATTTGCTCACCAGAGAGAGATAGAAAGAGGAGAAAAAGTGAGAAAGCACCCTACCATGGAAGATGGTCATACCGTAATCCCCTCTCCCCCACTTCTCCCTCCTTTCATGTACTGGTCGTGGCCACACATACAGCATGTTTTTCAAGCTATGGATCTAGGATGAACCACAGTGGTGGCCAGGTGCCATCCAGCCACCTTAACCAACCGGCCTCTGGCTGTCCCTATTTCCTTAAATCTCAGTAAAAGTATCTCCATCTTTTAAAAGGTGAATTTATTTTACTTTTTTCAATAAAAGAAAGAAGTTAAGATAGAGTAGTTATCGGTTAACAGCGTCTTAATACACCATGACTCTCCCCACTCCCAGACTTCTGGCTAGCCAGGATCGTGGCCTATGCCTGTGATCATGTTGGGCATGTTAAGGACTCAGAATCTGAAACCAGAACTTCCCAAGATGATTCTATTATCACACAATAGTATCCTACAACCTGCACCACCACAGCTGGGCTAGAATATTCACATCTGATCATTTTGCTGACTCTTAGCTTCCAGTCTTCACCTAGTCCCAGTTCATAAATGAAAGTGGGCTAGAGAGGACTGGGGTTCCTTAAGAGATTGCTTGGGGTCATTTGGGATCTTTTCATGTCAATGTATTATCACATGTCTGTAATATATGCCCTAGTGTCTTAAGTACTGTACTTTTGTACAGAATAGAACAATTAAGGATTTTGCTATAATACAATGCCACGTTTTCAGTGATTAATTTTTTTCTGGATGTAGATTTGGTGTTAGGAAGATATTTTACAGTACCTATGTCATAGGGTCAGTTAAGGAAGATCTAATTTTTTTTTTTTTTTTTAACCTAAGGCTAGTGCAATTTAGGGGAACTTTTTTTTTCTTTTTCTTTCTCTCTCACCTTTAATTTCCAGAGGGTGCATGTGCTTGCCAGAGAGACATAGAGACACAGGATCAGAGGGAAAGTACTCCCCAGTGGGGCATGCTCACATTGCAATCTCTTCTCCTTCATTTATCCATCCTGCTGGGATTCTGGGCACACATGCACATACACCCAGATTGTTTTTGCAAACTTCCTGGTCAAGATTCAAACCATGGTCAGCCATGAGGGATCTGGGATCTGGGATCTAGTTCCCTTAGCCACTAGATTGTGAGACCATCCTGAGGGACCTTTATTAAGAAAAAAAAATTATATATATATGGAGAGAGAAAGACAAAATTATTCATATGAATTAGATATTTAAGATAACATTTGTTTAGAATGAGAAAGAGAACTATATATAATGTATTTTTGCTTTTTAAATTTAGTTATATTTTAAATTTTCTACATTTAATCACTATATCATTACAGCATACCAAATGAATTTTCCCATCATTGATACACTGCATATTGGTCTAGTCAAAGACATTATCATAAACATTGTTTGATGAGAAATTTTAAAGCAAGGTTTTGAAAGGAGCCCTTGTAAGTAAAGCCCTCAAACTTAAACTTCATTAGCTTCATGGTACATCTGCCTCTGGGACTACATGAGGATTAAAGAAGATCGTGCACAGAAATACTTAATACCTGGTATTAAGAATGTATTTTCAGTAAATGTTAGGACTATTATTACTGTCAAAACAATCAATACTAGTGATTATCTAGCATGTACTAAGTCACATGACACGCAGGGACTTGTTTGGGGGAGGCTAGGATAACAGATCACAGCCATCCCATATCATGTTCTTTGTCTTCTCCCTGACAAAGCTGCCCTTGGTGTCCTGGCATGCAGTACAAGGCAGCAAGGCAGGGAAGGGACCCCATCTTAATCAGCCTGATTGACAGAGCTACTTTGAGAAGTCAGCTGTCAAAACCAAATTTTCTTCTGGGGCTATAAAAAATAAGAAATTGAAGATACACTATTTTGTAGGCACACATACAAGGGGTTTGCAAGGAGTTCGTGGAAAATATGTATCATATAATAAAAAATATTATCCATGGACTGCAAAATTTTATTTTAATTGCCAGAGGGCATAAACGCTCACCAGAGAGAGACAGAGAGAAAGGAAGAGAGTAGCCTCAATAGGTTATAGTCACACTGCAATACTTTTTTCTCCATTCTTCTGTCCCCTAAGGATTTTGAGCATACACATACATGTGCCTAGTATGTTTTTCATCTGCCAGAGCTAGGATTCCAACTGTGCTTACCCATGTGGAATCCAACTCTCTTAACCACTATGTTGCAGGGCTAGTCTAGATTGATTTCTTTTTTTACATCAAATAAACTTGTACTTTAATTCCATTTTTTTCATGAACTTTTTGAAGTAGCCTCATGTAATTGTTAATACAATATAATCAATACAGATTCATAGATATATATGTAGAGTTAGATGACAGATAGACAATAGAAGGACCAACAAAATCAAAGCAGGTAATAATTTTCTCCAGCAATATTAAGGAAGGTTCTTAGAGAAAAAAATATTTGAGTAAAATTTCAGGCAAGTGGAAAGACATTCTGAGGGAGCTTGAGTGTGAACAGGTGTGGCCCCTGTGAGACAACAGTGCCCTGGACTTGAGTGGGGTGACAGAAGATAAAACTGCAGTAGTTTGGGCTAGAACTGCCTACTATGTTAAAGTTTTTAGCCTGAGAGAAATGGGGACTAATCAGGCATTGGATTTACTTTGAGCTTTGTAATGGCAACTGTGGGGAAGTTGTGCAAGGGCCAGTCCTAGAAAAGGAAAGACTGCGTTCGGATGAGCACCCTGTACAGACACACAGCTGTGCAGGCTCAGCTCTGAGAGTGCCAGGTTTATTGCTTACAGTGGGAACACTCTCTGGAATCCTCCATCACTTCCAAGGATCATGACCCAGGTGACGGTCACAAGGACATTAACCAAGCAGATGCAAAGAGGACGAGAGGCAGAAACCAGAACCAAGACACAGTTCTAAGAGGCAATGAGCAAGTATGGGAGATGATACTTCTCTTCAGTTTCTCAGAGAGTTGTTGCTGACTTAAGAAAATACAATTGAGGTTGGAGTAAACCTGAAAATAGAGACCAATTAAATATTAAAAGCGTCTCAGGAAAGAATCATTTCTCCTTAGGACTTCATGTTGACCAGCCCATCATTAGTTCTAAATAAATGTTCAGAATTAAACTGCACAGATGGGAAGCTGGAAATTCAGTATGTTTCACATTGGATGCTCAGGATACTTATGAACACTTCCCCACCCAGACATTTCTGTTTGGAAAAACAAAAACAAAACAAAATAAACAGACAAATGAAAACATTTGTTTCCATTTACAGGAAGTTCAGAACAATTTTTTTTTCTTGTTAGTTTCATTTACTATAGATTTACAGAACTCATGTTCGTATTACCTTTAGACCCAAAGAAATCCACTGGTTAAAATAGAATACCAAAACACAGAAGGAAAATGTCAAGTGCCTGTAAGATACCAACCATACACAAAATTTATCCTACTAATGCAATTAAGATGAGAGACCTTGGGACCAACAGATGATGTAATGGTTACATCGTTGGACTTCCACATAGTCAACCATGGTTCAAGTCCCAAACCTGGTGGCTTCACACAAGGCATGTGTGCATATGTGCCCAAAATACAAAGAGGAGAATGGAGGAGAAGGGATTGCAGCATGGCCGTCCCCCCAGGGGATGAGTTCTCACTCTCTATCTCTCTGTCTCTCCAGCAAGAACTCGCATCCTATAGCAAAAATATCACTGGGGGAAAAAAAAAAAAAAAACAGAGGAGAGCCCTCTTTGCTCTGTCTGTAGTCATGTAATTCATAGCAATGTTCTGGTCAACAATGGCCTGCCTATGTGATGGTGGTCCCAATGAGGAGCATCTGGGCTATGCATACATATAGTCAAGTGTGCAGTAGGTTAGCTATACAAGTTTGTATAAGTACACTCTGTGGTGTTCACACAACTAACAAATCTCCTAGCAGCACATTTCTCAAAATATATCACTATCATTCAGGCACATATAACTGTGTTTGTAGTCAACACTTACCTAGACTACATTTTAACTTCCAACAAAGTCCCAAAGCAAAAATATGCCACTAGTTTGAAATTTTCTTTTTAGGGGCCAGCAGTTAGCATAATGGCTATGTCACTGGACTCCCATGTAGCCACCCGCGGTTTGAGTCCCGGACCCAGTGGCTTAAACTCATGCTGGGGGCGTGCGTGCCCAAGATCCTGAGAAGAGTATGGAAGAGAAGGGATTGTGGTGTGGCCACCCCCCTGTGGAGTGATTTCTTACTTTCTGTCGTTCTGTCTCTCTTTCTGGCAAGGGAACACACCCTATAGCATAAACCTCTTCAAAAAAAAAAAAAAAAAAAAAAAAAAAAAGAAGAAGAAGAAAAGAAAAAAGAAAAATTTTCTTTTTATAAGGGATATTTATTTATTTAAAGTTTCTTTCCTGAGTGAAAGAGAGGGAGGAAAAGCAAACACCCAGAACAGGCTCTCATGCCATGATCCCCCCATGTGTCCCAGCCTTTCCAGTCAGCCAAGGTCACTCAGTTCTTGCCCTGCTCTTACAAATTGACTGGAAACAGCCCTGCAAAACAAACCTACAATTTCCATGTGGCTCTAGCTTCACATGAGCAGTGTGTTGTCACTGTGCCACTGACCTGACCATGACTTGAGATTTTTCTTGTGACATTTACATTAAAATAGAATTCTTTTAACTTTACCTATCACCCAGACCCGAAATAAGACTAATCTGTTTATCTATAAATCCCAAGGTAAGTTCATGGTTCACATTCTGTCATTTCTTCCTTATCAGGTTAATTATGAACACGCAGAACACATTAGTCTCTCACCTTCCCTCTGTCCTGTCGTACAGCCTTTATTTCCTAGTATCTAGAAGGTCTCACAGACTTTGTGCTGCTTACATTTTAATCTTCTGGGAGCTTTTCAGAAATGCCTCATCTCGGGTTCTACCCAGACGTACCAAGTTAGTCTGTGTGAACAACTCCAGAGGATCTCTTGTGTGCATTGGAATTGGAGAAGTACTGTTTCAATCTGCTACATGGTAAATGAAGCTACCTTATTAACTATTTTAGTAAAACTATTCTAAATACACACATGATTAATAAAATGAATGAAGTACACAAGTTTTTCAAATAAAAATAATTTGACCAGAGGAAGTATCTAATAAAAAGATGAGATGAGATAGTCACTGGAAAAGGCAAAAGGCCACCAAGAACATGGGAAAATGTAGACTGATTCCTTGTATAAATAAATGCCTTCCAAAGCAGGCAGTCCTCACTTCAGATCCTGTTTGAGATGATTATAGCCATCTCAGGTGGTTAAAGTCATTTAGCCCTCAGCTTGTACCTCATACCCCACCTGAGGCAGGCTGTGTATCTTGAAAATAAGCCGCCCGTTGTGCCTTACTGCTTAATTATTATATTAACATATTGAAGCCTCCTCTGAATGAGCTCTTCTCTGTGAGTGTGTTTATTCTATAGAAAAGCCTTTCAGTGATTTGCAATGAAGGTAATTTTTCTTGTCAGCTTACTTCAAAAATCCAATAAGTATAAATCCAATGCAATTTGAGTTTTGCCAACATTTTGCTTCCATTTCATTCTGTTTTGTTTCCTTTGCATCTTTTTCCCCAAGTGCAAAGCATCATTTTGTGCATGCAAAGCAGGCTGCCACCATTCCTAAAATACACAGTGCTAGTTAGCTGCTCTGGCTCCTCAGATGCAGGGCACCGTGGCCCACGGTGGGCAGCATCTGGCCTGCCTAGTAACTCTACGTCGGAGCACACTGTGAACTTTGGTCCACTTGGCAGAGGGTTTACGTGTTGACTAATTGAAAACTGATGGATGTCCATATCTTTAAGCAGAAAGCAAGTGAATAAAAATTTTCTGGAGCATTGTACAGGTAAGACTGTCATTCTTGAATTCACCATCATCATTTTTAAACTGCTCCCTAAATCTAAGCCTGTGGGATACTGGAAAAACAACCTTGGTGGAGGGGGGAAGGGGTAAGGGTAGGGGTTAGAATATTCTATGGCATTCCAAGTTAACATTCACTTTTTCTCTGGTGAGAGTTCTTGCAGATATTAAATCCTGTTTCTAATTCTTTTAGCCACACCCCCCAATTGTGTCTCCTTTTTAAAATTTTAACATGTGGTAAGGACCAAAGTTAAAGAATAAACATTGATTTTATTTGAGCTACATGGATGCCCTCGCAATTACTTGCTTTATAAGATTCAGGGAAAGAACTCTTCCCCTAAAAGGCTGTAAGTTTAATCAAAGCACAAATTATATTTTATTCATGTATGTAACCTCTTCTCACTAATAACTGGGACTAGAGTTTGTTACCTAGTGCATGAGCAAAGAAGCTGTTGAATTGTGGACCTAGTCTTAACTTTGCATGAAGAAGCTCAGATTTTTTTATAACTGTATCTGGCATGAGAACAATAAAGAAAATAAATAAATAAATAATAAAAGCAAAGACCTCTACCTGCCATCAAATTCAGGGCTGGATAGATAAGGTATCTTTGCTCATTAACCTGTGTTCGCCACTCAGAAAAAGCTTCCTAATTGTTCCTTCCTAATAAACTCTGTGAAGCTTTTCCAGAAGCCCTCTCTGGGAGAGAGAAAAAAAAAAAAAAAAAAAAAAAAAACTCCTAAATAAACTATAACCTTAAGATGCTTTAGTTTATAGATTTTTTTTCCCCCACTTTTCAGTGTTAAAAATTCAGCCTAGTGTCTCACCCAAGTGGGACAGCACTTTGCTTTAGAGGTACAATGGCATTTGCATGGCTAAGAACTATTATGGAGCTAAACAAAAGTGACTTTCATAATACAAGATCTCAGGGGCCAGTAGAAGAAACATGAGCAGAGCCCCAGAACCACAATGTAACCTCACTTTAATCGCAAGCACTCACCCCTCAATGTTCCCAGCTGATAGGTTGGTGGGTGGACTCAGAATAGGTCAGTTCCAACGAAGTTTGAATCCAGCAGTGGCAGCTGTAGACGTGGGTGGTAGATTTTAGTGGTTAACATCACTCACTTTTAACTCAGACAAGCCTTTAGTCCCTGGGTTATCTTGTGTGGCACTTATGAATAAAACAGAGGGAGGTTAAGGGACAGAGCCCTCAGAGAGCAGTGTTTCAAAGGAAGAGGTAGCATTGGGGAACATAGACAAGATTCTTCCTCAACTCTGATCATCCTCCTGCAGGTTTCAATTCACACTTAATTTTTATTCCTATTTCACTGTAATTGAATAACAACTGAATCCCTACTTTGTGCTAGGTACTAAGGCCACTGAGCTTCCCATAGTCTGGTTGAAGAGAGATGCTAAACTTTAATAAAGTAGCAACTGCAAAGCAACACAAAACTTGAAAGAGAAGATATGGTTGAAGTGTGAAATGAATGAAAATGTAGGAAATACGACATTCAAAGTGGGCATTCAAGCAGAGAAGTTTACCTTACAAGACTAGGAGGAAACTATTCTAAGTGGAAGAACTAAATGCAGAATCTGAGAAATGACAAATACCAGTAATTGTGAAATGTCCTGCTCTATTCAGAGCAGAGAGAAAAGGCAAAAAAAGAAGGGGATGGAGTAAAGGCTTTTACAGGAAATACAAAAGAATACTGACTCTTTTTAAGGTTATAGCAACTGTTTAAGTAAAAATAATTATAGGATCATATCAAAATTTTTGTCTTTTTATTTTTCTACTTTAACTTTTTTCTTCCAAACTTTAATCATTTCCAAACCTTCTAACATTTCTCTTATAGAACACACTGTGGTCATCAGGACCCTATCTATGTTTAGAGGGTTGTGTTTTTCCCCGCTAAGGTCATTACATTTAATGATGATGCCAAGTCATTCTTTTTCTCTACAAAGCTCTCAATACTGGATTTCTCTCTTTATCTCTGTCTCTCTCTCTCTTTGCACTACTAATACCAGCAACAGCTTGGCCTTCACTGTCTTCAGTTGTCTAGCATACCCTTCTGCTAGATCACCTGGCTATTCATCTCTGAATACAGTCTTTGCACAGGGGCCAAGCATTGTTTAAACTTCAGTGACTTCCCAGGTCTTAAATTAAATTACTTTTTTTTCCTTAATAATCATAACTTTACTAATACACTTATGAAAGCTTATATGAGAGGGCTACAAAAGTTCATGGAAAATGCACATTATAAAAAAAACTATGCATAGATTTCAATTTGTTTTGTACCAAAACAAACTCATACTGTAATTCTGTTTTCCACAGACTTCCAAATTCCTGCTATATGTGTGTGTATAGGCATATATATATATATATATATATATATACACATACATATATATATATATATATACATATATATATATATATATATATATATATATATATATATATATATGTGTGTGTATCTATGTATCTCCAGATGCTTCAATCATTTGGTGCCTGTGAATGTTACAAAGTGGGGAAAGAATCTGCCTACTGCTAAGAACAGCAGCCTGGAATCCTACTAGAAGAGTCTAAAATTCCCATTAGGTCTTGGTTAACTCCTAACCAATTATAATGAGTCTTCTCCTAGAAGGTCTTAGCCACCTTCTTTGCACCAATTTCTCATTTATTTCTCTATCAGAGACTTCAAAATGTTGTGAGGAAAAAATAAAAACAATTAACATGTCAGTTTATCATCATGCAAAAATATTTTGAAATCCATGTATAGTTTTTTCATAATACACATTTTCCATGAATTGTTTGAGGACCCTTTGTTTAGTCTCCAATACAAAGTATTACTTAGTTTAATATGAACAACTATCATAACAGTCCCATAATAAAAACGAATTTAGTCAGAAACCAGCAGTTAGCGTAATGGCTATGTCGCTGGACTCCCACGTAGTCGATCATGGTTCGCGTCCTGGACCCAGTGGCTTAAAACTCACGCCGGGCACATGTGCGTGCGTGCCCAAGATCCCAAGAGGAGAATGGAGGAGAAGGGATTGCGGCGTGACCATCCCCCCTGGGGGGTGATTTCTCGCTTTCTGTCTCTATGTCTCTCTCTGCCTGTCTGGCGAGCACACGCGCCCTATAGCGAAAACCTCTCCAAAAAAAAAAAAAAAAAAAAAAAAAATGAATTTAGTCAATGTAACTATTGTGTCTCCCACAGTAGCTTTAAAAGATGTTTTTTTCTTTGAAAGCAAACAAGCCATTAGCTGAAACATCATTTTCTTTCTTCAATTTTACATCCATACATCAAATGTTTGGTTGTTTTTTTGTTTGTTTGTTTTTGCGAGAGGATTCTGTTTTGGCCTTTTTAATGTTTTGACTTTGGGGTTTTTTTGCAGGGACTGGTAGATGGTATACTGGTTATGTCACTGGACTACCATTTAGTAAACCACAGTTCGAGTCCCAGACTAGTAGCTTAAAACTCACACTTGGCACATGTGCATGCATACCCAAAATCCCAAGAGGAGACTGGACCAGAGGGGTTGTGATATTGCCATTCCCCCTGGAGGGTGATTTCTAACTTTCTGTCTGTCTCTCTCTGTCACTCTGGCAAGAGCACACACGCTAAAGCAAAAATCTCTCTCTCAAAAAAAAGATTTTTCCTAGAGGGTGTGTGCATACATCAAAGAAAGATGGAGAGAGAAATGACCCGCAAAGGGGGATGGCCACACCACTATCCCTTCTCCATATCTTCTCAGGATCTTGGCCATGCATGCATACATGTCTAGCATGATTTTCAAGTCACCAGGTCCAAGACTCAAAGCACACAATTGCCCAGGTGGGGTCCAGAAACTTAACCTCTTCTGCATCTGCTGGCCCAGCAATATTTCTACTATAACTTTGATGAGCATTATCATGGAAAAAAACAGGAGAGTGATGTTAACCAAACTTGTCAAGTTTGCAAGTATTCATTTAAAACTACTGTTTCTTAAAGGATGAGAATAATGTGCCCTTGTTTCCAAGGAAAGCAAATGTTTCATTCTTCTACTTGTGTGTAGGAATATTTTATTTGCACAGGCCATAACATAGACTGTATTAGTCTCCTCTTAGAGAATAAGTGTAGTTTAGTTGGTATTAAAAGTAAAGCAGTCTTTTCATTTAATAAAGACTGAGATAAATTCAGATTAAGTATATACTGTATAAAGATAATGGTTACAACATTTATTACAAAAGCAGCCCATCAAACTATGACTTTTCTATACTCTGTTTTCATACACACATGCACACACACACACATACACACAATTTAAAATCAGTGGACTGGATTGAACTCTATAGAGTACACATTTTAGTTATACATTTTTCTTTCACAATGTATTATTAATCTTCTCTAACTGCAGTTTATTTTCTTGCTCAAGTTCTTCCTCGAGCACTTCTTTATCAATTCAGTCCAAGCTTTTATGACTACCCTTTCTCTGACTTACAATATAACAATATATTCTAACACATCAGTCCATGACATCATGCCCATCTCTGTCCTAAATATCACACTTCCTCATAATACGATTCAATTTAAAGAATCCTTCAAAAGACCAGTCTAAATAAATAACAAGTTAGCTTTCTGGCACACAAATAAATTTGCATTGTTTCATATTCATCATAAATATTTCACTTAATTACTGAGGTACCTTGTTCAGAAACACAAAACAACATTATAAATTAATTAGCACTGTCCCTGATGATTTTTTAGAAGTACTGTGGATGTAAAAGCCAAAAGTAAAAACAAGCTGCCGAGTACAATGAGAGCACATGACATATGCAAATGTTAAAGTCCACAAATGTGTCACAGTATAATTTGTGGTGTACATTTTGAACCACCACAATTTAATCTTCAAGGGTAGCCCTATCTATTTTCACACTGAAAGTCAAAGAAACTGCCCCCACTTTTTTATTTCTTTTGCCTTATGCAATCCAGACAACAACCTATATCATCTTGGAAGTGATTAAAGGAGCTATTTTTCTGTAAATGACTGCATAACAAAATTGTGCATTACTAAAACATAACAACATATTTTCAAAGATGTGGAGATCATCCATGTGAAACAAATGTACTCTCAATACAGAAATGTTAGAGAATTTAGAATTTAATATCAAAATACTAAGTTCATTTAATATCTTTAAAAGCAAAGGTAATACATTTTAACTTAAAGTTTTGTGTATTTTTCCCTAAATTATTGTTTATGAAGAGTTGATAATATATAGTGTTTCCAAATGGTATAAAATAGCCTCAAAGGAAATAAGGAAAATTCATAAATTCTGAGCATAGATCTAAAACAGCAAGGTGTTCATATTTTATTAAAGTATAGCTATAATAATTTGTGAAAATGAATTTAAACATAATTCTTATACAATAAATAATAGAAGTATCAAATATGTTGTAATTCTTAATGCTTAAGCCCATTTAAAATTTTAACTGTGTCATAATGTAAGTAGTATTTAGTTTTTACAAATAATTTTAATTTTATACATCAAAACATCTTTGAACTTTTTTTATTATTAGACATTAAAATATCAGGTAAATTTTTACTAAAATTCTCTGCTAAAGCAAGTTGTTTTGCATTCTTTTTGAACTAACAACAGCCTGAAGAAATTAGTGCTTAGAAGAAATAGTCAAGAAAACAAAAATATTTTGCTTAACCAAGTAGAAAGCACCAAAAATGATTTCGCTTAAATGATGCACTAATTATTAAACTAAGTCTTATTCTGCTTGATTTAACCAGCTGGGATATATTTCTGAATAGCTGGGGAAACCACTTAAATTCTTCTAATGCATACATTGTATCTTCAGCATGCTTGTTTTTTGGCAATGCTAGTGAATGTTTTATAAAATAACTGTAGGAAAAACAATGCCAATTAACATTTTAAAATATTTACTATTTTTTTGTATATCCTGTGTACATGTGACAGAAGTGAATATATGTGCAACGTTACGACAAAAGTAAGAAGTAAATTATAAACTCTGTTCTGAATCAAGGACTGAAAATAATAACACAACATGTGAATAGGAGCCCTGGGTGACACTCTTTGCTTGACACATTTCAGCTTCCTGAAATAAGAAAGAGGCAATGGTTGAGTTCTCAGCTGCAGTTTCTTGAAGGTCTTTCCAGTTGGCCATCGGTAGTCATCATGCTAACAATTTTAGAACCATCTTTCTGGACATACATGGAGTGAGGAAACTAAGTGAGTAATTTATTTAATTAACACATTCCCAAAGTTTTCTAAGCAGAAACTAGACTTCTCTCTGAACTATCAAAAGAACATTTCCAGTGGTGGGGCAGCTGATAACTCAGGAACCTGTCAGCACGTGCTTCTGAGAGCCGCAGTTCACAGCTGACGGTGTCCGACAGAACCGCCCTCGAGACTGGTGAGCGGCAGTCAGGGTGTGATGGTGCATGATCTCAAGTTTTCAATCTGAGACCTCCCCACGCCTGAAAAAAAATAAAAAATAAAAAAAAAAAATAAAATAAAAAACATTGCCAGTGTCCATATCATCTGACCTCCAATTCTTTATCCTGCCACGTCATGTCTCAGGCATGTGGCTTCTGCTCTATCAGTGGTCTATGTGGGGCTGCTCAGTTAAACCCAAGTCATCCTGTCCTAACCTTTCTTAATTTGAGTTTGCTATTACCCTTCCAGTTGTTTGCACAACATAATAGCCTGCCCTAACAGAAAAACTGAACTCATAAGAAAGATAATGAAAATATTGAATAAAAAGCCAGATATATATTTATACTAATGATTGAGATGATAGACATTTTTGTCTATCAGTGCTATAGAAATCTAAATTTGTATTAGTAAAATTTTACACTCGTACTTATTTTTCAAATGTTTCCATGTTTACTGGGCTAAAGTCTAACCTACGTAACTGAGAGACAGTAATGACCAGCCGATAAGTAATATTCCTATTGAAAGGTAACTAGTCAGTGAATGAGTTATCATATTGATTATGGGAAAAAATTATGGATTATTTTCTCTGAAAAGTGTAAACAGTGATAGATATGTTACAAAATACTTTTTAAAGACCTCAGGGTATAGGTAGTTTTATGCTATGTAGGGTATTATCAGACACCTCTTTAAAAATAAGCAAACACTCAACACTTAATATGGGGCAAAGCATAGGTTGTTAGAAGCAAAGATGCATAATTAAAGGCACTCCATACTTCATGCTCTTCCCACCCTCTCTCTTTAATAACTTTGAAGATTGGTTAGGTTTTTGGTCAACATGTGATTCCTAGTCAATGACAAAGCAATATCAACTGATCCCATAGGTTCTCAGAGCACAATTGGATCCTCACAGCTACTCAAAAATCCTTCCATTCTTTTCTTCTTTCCTGCCAATAACGATAATGCACTAAGTTTCCAATCCATCTCCCCTGTCTTCTATCACCAACCCCTCCTTTCAACTCACTTAATTCTCCTTGCTCTGACTCTACTTCTTTCCTTACTGAGAAGAATAAGGCTGCGTGTGTCCTTACATTCCATTTTCTCCACCTCAAAACTATCCCTGCATTATCTTTTCTCTCTGGCCTCCATTCCTCCATTATTAAAGGAAGCCATATTAAATATTTTTCAAAATTTACTTCTGTCAGGGAACCAGCAGATAGCGTAATGGCTATGTCGCTGGACTCCCACGTAGTCGACCGTGGTTCGCGTCCCAGACCCGGTGGCTTAAAACTCACGCTGGGCGCATGTGCGTGCGTGCCCAAGATCTCGAGAGGAGAATGGAGGAGAAGGGATTGCAGCGTGACCATCCTCCCTGGGGAGTGATTTCCCGCTTTCTGTCTCTATGCCTTTCTCTGTCTGTCTGGCGAGCGCATGCGCCCTATAGCAAAAATCTCTCCAAAAAAAAAAAAAAAAAAAAAAAAAAAAATTAAAAAAATTAAAAATAAAAATTTAAAAAAATTTACTTCTGTCCATTGTACTTTTTATTCCATCTGATCCCAAAGTGTTTATTCATTCAGTCATTCATTTATCCAATCATTCACTCACTTGTTAGTCAACAAATACTTACTGGATTTACATGTACTATGTGTAGTTGAAGTCAGAGGTAGATTCTATACCTTATTTTCCAGCTATCTGAGCACAGGCAAGTTCCTTAGTTTTTCTCTGGCATTCAATATGCTCACCTATAAAATTAACGATGGCTTCTTCATGTACTGGTATGAGGATAAAATGAGAAGTGGAGATTAAGCATTCAATATTGTACTTAGTACACGATAACTTTTGTGGCTAGAAAAATAGTAGATTCTAAGGGGGAAACATTTGAAAGATATGGTTCTCTAGGTTTTATACATATGCACACATTTTACATGCATGTAAACATGCGTGTACATATTATATATACACACATATACATTCAAACATATATATAACATCCTACAAGTTTGAAAAATACAATTTAACATGAAATATAAATCAGAGACATAACTACTATAATTAAAGTGTAGGATTTACCTTTATATGAAGATTTTATGGTTGTAAACATAGAAAATCCAGAGTAATCAATTTAAAATAATTATTAATGAAAGATCTAAGTTGAGAGCATAACTACAAATACATTTATAAAAATCTATAATATGGTATGTTTCATAATATAAAATGATCATTTAGAGATTTTAAAGGTTTAGGGACCAGCAGTTGGTGTATTGGCTATGTCGCTGGACCCCCACGTAGTCGACCGCAGCTCGAGTACCAGACCCAGTGGTTTAAACTCACACCAGGCACGTGTGCGTGTGTGCCCAAGATTCTGAGAAAATAGAGGAGAAGGGATTGAGGCATGGCCATCCTCCCTGGGGGGTGATTTCTCACTTTCTGTCTCTTTGTCTCTCTCTGTCTCTCTGGTGAGCGCATGCACCCTATAGCAAAAACCTCTCAAAAATAAAAAAAAAAAAAGGAGAGAGATTTTAAAGGTTTATAATTACTACACGAAATATAAAATAAGAAAGTTGGCTTTGGGATTGTTTTTATGGACCATAGTTTAGTTTAGTTTATCACCCATTATGCCATGAATTCATAGAGAATAGGTTCCAGAAGCTCAGGCTTCTTTCCATTGGTTCTCACAAAGTGTGCTTCTCTGGATGGAATAGGCTGTTGATTTAACTGAACCCAAGCACCTTTCTCTTTGGCATCCTTCTTTTTCTGGTCATTTTCCTTCACATGATTTAGGAAGCTATCTCTGCTCTTAGAATGCTTAATATGCTCAAGACACACATTAATTCTCTTGGCAAGAAATTTGACCTTAACTTGTTTGCTTACAACAATGTCAACAGCAAGCTGGGTAACATTGTAGACTCTTCCAGTTTTGCCATGGTAACATTTGTGGGGCATTCCTTTTTGAACAGTACCTGTTCCCTTGATGTCTAAAATATCACCTTTCATAGATTCACATATATGTTGCCAAAGGAATAACTCCATGTTTTCTAAAAGGCCTAGAGAACATGTATCAGGTGCCACATTCCCTTTGTGTTCATCATTTTGGTGAATTACTGGAAGATGGCAGTTCTGGCCAAAAGGCATAAGAAAAAGTTTTAGTGAAAAACATAAGACCTATATTTTTAAAAAGTTAAGTTTTGGAAAAGGATTTGAAAAGTTGTAACAAATTAAAATATAGGCCCCTTTTCTAAATATGTAATAGCCAGACTATCCTGAATTCAAAATAAAATTCCAATGGGATTTATTTTGTACTAAAAAAAATTTGGAAGTTCATCTGAAAGGATACATAAGAAAGAATGAAACTGGAAAACTGAAAAATACAGATATGTGATGGGAAACTGTCCCTACAATCCAATAAAAAGGCATCATAGAAGCACAATAGTTAAAACACATGAAGCTATCCCCCAATCAGCAGACAGAAAATCAAATTCCATAAAATGCTCAGGATCAAAACATAATTCATAAATATAATTGTAGAATATAGGAGAGGTAACTTAATCTACCAGAGGAAAAATATTACTTAATAGACAATTCACAGTTTAGAATTTTTAAAACTAAACTACATATATATTTATCCTATAAGTAAATATATTTTTTTTTTAAATTCTCACATCAAGTAACACAATGAAAAGGCACATAATGGAGCCAGTCATAAGTATGGTGATGAAGGTGCCTGGATCTGGCATGGCCAGCTTTGTGGTTGGAGTCCTGGACCCAGCGCTTGGAAAACATGGCAGGCCCATGTGCCTACATGCCCTAAATTCCAAAAGGAAAATGGTAGAGAAGGGATTGCAACGTGGCCATTACCCCTGGGGAGTGATTTCTCACTTTCTCTCTATTCTTCGCTCTCTTCTCTCTCAGGTGAGCACACTTGCCCTACAGAAAATTACAAAAAAAAAAAAAAAAAAAGGCACAAAATAGTCTCAAAATATTTTATGTAGATGTATTATCCTCCTATATGTGAATCCTTAATGCAAATCAATAACTAAATCCTAATAATCTAATTATATGAATAACCTAATCATAAAAGGAGAACAAAGTGCTCATAAAAACATGAAACACAATGTACAGCCTAATTGCAAAATGAAAGATAAATTTTCCTCCTATTAAAATTAGAAGGAAATAGGGACCAGCCGATGGTGTAATGGTTATGTCACTGGACTCCCATGTAGTCAACCAGCAAGTCCTAGACCCAGTGGTTTAAAATTCAAGGCACGTGCGTGTTCGTGTGCATGTGTGCTCAAAATCTCTAGAGGAAAATGAGGAGAAGGGATTGTGGTGTGACCATCCCCCTGGTGGGTGATTTCTCAATTTCTGCCTCTCTGTCTCTCTCTGTCTCTCCAGTGTGCACATGTGCCCTAAGGGGGGAAAAAACTCTCTAAAATAAATAAATAGAAGGAAATAGAATAATATAATATTCCATGTTTTTTTAGAATGCAAGCTAATACACTGGGGTTTGGAGGATAAGTTGGCACATGTTTTTATGTGTTTATTCATCTATACATTCAGCAAAAATATCATGAGCATTGCCTCTTTACAAAAAACTTTTTTGAGTAAATGGAAAGTTAGTATCAATGATTTTATTTTTCATTTTTAGTTTTTTTAAACTTCTAGAAATTAGTGTCCTAAAGAAATAAGCAATGGTAGGCCAGCAGATGGCATAGTGGTTACGTTGTTGGACTCCATAAGGGCGACCGTGGTTTGAATCCCAGAACAGGTAGCTTGAAACTCATGCCAGGTACCTGTGCATGCATGCCCAAGATTCTAGGAGGAGCACAGAGGAGAAGGGATTGTGCCATCACCCCAAGGGGTGATTTCCCACTTTCTCTCTCACTTTCTCTGGTTCTCTCTCTTCGATAAGTACAGGCATCCTAAGGCAAAAAAATACTCTAAAAAAATTTAAAAAAGAAATAAACAATAATAAAAGATGCACTTGTAAAAGTATATTTATAATATCTATTTTAATATAAAAATGTATATATCTCTAAACGCTGACCATAAGAATAATCACATCAACTGAAAGTTGCTATCTTCACAAAGTTGTTCATACATTCTTTAAGCAAAATCAATTTTTTACAAATATCAAGAACCTGGGGTTAATTAACAGCACTGAACATTGCACACAGTATGATAATTTTGTGATGCACACATATGCTCTCTCTCTCTCTCTTTCACACACACACACACACACACACACACATATATACATACACCAAGGATTACAAGGGGTTATCACTAAATGGGAAATTACAGGTCATTTTTATTTTCCTTTCTATGCTTTCCTATATTGCTTTTAATGAGAAGTGTATTACTTTTGTCATCATTAGAAATACAATCCATTTTTAATTTCTATAGGCTAATGAGAGAGATTATTTCCCTAAAAACAAAAGAAGGCCTCAAAGGCAGGTTTCAGACTTTGCTCTGCATTCTCTCTTCTCTCCTACATTTTTAATCTTCCCTCAGCCCACAATGACCTCAGGTTTCTCAAATTTAAAAATTACTTTCTTCACTTGGTTAACAGATATAGGAGGACATGTAAATAAGTGAAATAGGTTCTAGAATACTAAAAAAAAAATTTTGGTGATGATTCACTGTATATTTCAAAAAATCAAACGAGTGGATTTTGAGTGCGCATAACACAAAGTAATGATAAATGTTGGAGATAGTAAATATGTTTATTGCCCTGATTTGATCACTACAAATTGCATGCATATTTTGAAAACATACCCTACAAATAAACATGTACAACTATTACATGTACATTAGAAATCACAATTAAAAAAATTACTCTGGGGCCAGGTGGTGGCACAGAGTCATCTCACTCGCATGGGAAGTATCCTGCTTCACGTCTTGGGACCTCCCTGAACATACTGAGTGCCCACAGGTGCCTGTGATCTGGGCCAGCTAAGAGTGGGAGTGGCCTGTGGTGTGGAGACCCTGTGGGGAGTACTTAGGTTTCTAAGTCTGTTTAGTCCTCTCTCTCAAGGAAGAAATAATTACAGTTTAAAATATACGGCTATCTCATTCTAACATCTCAGGGGATTAAAAATGAGAAGCAGAGAGGAAGTGATGGAAGGAGAAGGAAAAAAGGAAGGAAGGAGAAAAGCGAGTGAAGAAAGGAATGTAGGCGGGGGAGGGAAGGAAGAAAGAGAACTAATTGGCTCTTTTTTTATTTAATCTATATTTTCTCTACCTGTTACTGCCAACTTACGTGAAAAAAAAAGCCAACCTTTCTTTTCTCACTTTGTCACCATCCACATATCCTTTCCAAAAGTTGCTTTTCACTCTAATACATTTAATGAGCCAGCTCTACCTCGGTTCACCGATAAACCCATCCAGGTTCTGTCTTATCCATCCTTCTTACATTACAGTTCTTGGTCTGCATATATATTGCATTGCTTTGGTTATCTTTGAATAGTTTTCTTTTTCTTTTTTTAGGATTTTTACCATAGGGAAACCACCAGAGAGAGATAGTAAGAGGAAAAGTGAGAAATCTCTCCTGAGGGGATGACCACACTTAAATCTGTTCTCTTCCATTCTCCTCCTGGGATTGTGGGTGTGTGTACGTGATTTTCAAGCCACCAGTTGTAGTACTCAAACTGGGATCAGCCACGTAGGAGTCCAGCACCTTAACCACTATGACACATGCTGGCTCCATGGATAGTTTTCTAATTAATATTTACTTCATTAGCTTTTCTTTCTCCCCCACACATTTTAAGTAGATGTTTTCCTCAATATTTTGTCTGAAGTTTTCTTCTCTTCTGATTTTCTATACCTTTTTCTTTGAAAATGTTAATCACTTTTACAAATTCAGTAGTTACCTTGTTTTTAGATATAATTCACAGATCTCCAGTTTTCACACTGATTGTTCTTTGAAATACTGCCCCACTGTCTTTTTATTCCCCTGTACATGCCAGAGGTTGCCACCTGGATGCTGTCTAGACATTTCAGACTTAACATATCTAAACTTCATATAGTTCTCTTACCCTTAAAATTCCTTTCCTACATGATTTACCCATTTTTATTTATTTTCCCACAATTTTTATGCATGCTAAACTCAAAATATTAAAGTTTCTTTTTAAAAGTATTTGTTTCCTCCATGAGTAAGCAAGACAGAAAGAGAGACAGACAGCCCCTAAGAAAGTGCTGAAGTCAAGATCTATCCTCACCTTCATCCAGCCCCAGAGATGGTATACACATGCCCAGTGTACTTGGGAAATCTCCATGGCCAAACTGGAACCTTCCCATGTGTGTCAGTCCCCCAGCACTGCATCTTTCTGCTGTGCTGCCTTCCAACCCTGTAGCATCTTTGTCTTATTCGTCCTCATCTAGTTAGTAGTCCAAGGTCTATAGGTATTTTTTTTGTAGCTTTTGATTTCCTTTCTCATTTTTCCAACTCTGATATGACTATCCTTACCCTACTGTAATTTAGTCTGCTTTTGTACGGTTAAAACTTCAATTCCTCCAACTTCTTCAACTCTCCTGATGCCCAAGTCATGGCCAGATTGATCTTTATGTAACACGGGTACGGTTTGTACCTACTCATGTGACTGACAACTTGCCCTCAAATTTCATTTTTTTTCCCCATAGGACATATGTGCTCACCAGAGAGAGTCACAGAGTAATAGAAGGGAAGTAAGAAAGCATCCTCCATGGGGAATGGTGGTGCTACAATCTCCTCTTCTCTATCTCTCTCCTCTTGGAACTTGAGGGCTCATACATGCCCCAGGAGTGTTTCTCAAGCTGCTGGGAACATGACTCAAATCACATGGTCAGCCACATGGGGTCCAGCTGCTTAACTATCATGCCATCAGATGGCCCCTTGTCCTCATATTTAGTAAATTCTCTTTACTTTGGTCTTTAAATTCCCTTCATCCTTGCCTTTTCTCTCTCACTCTCTACTTCTATAAATATGGTCTATGCTCTACTATGGACCATTTTCTATGTATGAATGACTCTTTCCAAAACTGATACAACCTTCTTAAAGGCTTAGAGTAATTATTACAGTTAACAGGATAGTCTTCCCTGGCCATTCCAATAGCTCCTTGCTTTTATCACTCTTAGGGGCAATTACTCAATTTTGTTTGTTATTATTATTGAAAATGCCTTTTCCTCAATCTATACCATAAGATCCATGAGGACAAAGATTGTATCAAATTAGCTTGCAATGTACCACAACCCATGGCACAGAATCTTGCATACAGCCAACACTCAACTATTGATAAATGAATCCATATATCTACAGACAAAAGACTAACACATTTCAGTCATTATGTCAATATATTTCTGTTAGTAAGATGGCTTGTTTGTCTTCTGTGTGAGATTTTTAAATCCTTCAGAACAGAAATAATTTGTATACTGTAATACTAGGTAATCCATTCTGTAACAAAGCCTGGGAAATCTGCTATATTATTTCACCAGTGTTATTTTTTAGAAAATGATATATAGAATTTTTA
Source organism: Tupaia tana (assembly GCA_026018925.1). Taxonomy (NCBI): domain Eukaryota; kingdom Metazoa; phylum Chordata; class Mammalia; order Scandentia; family Tupaiidae; genus Tupaia; species Tupaia tana. The sequence goes on from JAKSZU010000001.1 coordinate 102,045,206, forward strand.
AAGTTATTTTTTCTTATTATTTGTCCATGATTAATCCATAATTAAATTTAATGATTAGGGTGACCATTAAGGTTAAAGCTATTTCATGATCCAATTAAATCTTTGCAAGAAAACATAGGTGAATGCATAAGTTCTTAAAATATGCACAATTAGAAATCCCAGTGGTGTATGAATCAGGTAACTCTTTTATTTGACAGATTTTCGAAGAGAAAAAAAAAGCATCAAATGACCAGTCATTTCCCTGAACGCCTCTCTTCTTTTAATAGCTATTACTCTCATTCCATGCTCATCTCTCCTGAGATACAATGTTGGATTCTTTTCCTAAGTCTTTCAAAAGTTAAAGATAAATACAAGTCTCAGAATACCAACATTTCTCTCTGAGACATTTTTTTTCCGTTAAACCGAAATGGACTGACACTGGAGCCAGTCCTGCTCAGATCAGGTGAAGCCTTCTCTGGGTAAATCTATTACACAAGCCCATTCCCTCAACCCTGAGCCAAAAGAAACAAGAGTAAAAGCACAATAATATGGTAATATCATTCCAAGATCCCAAATGTATCTGTAAAACCTCAGCTGGAAGTTGATTTAACCTCTCTGGTATTGTCACCTGACCCTGGAGGTGGTACCTTCCTTCTCTAAGTGAGGAGAGTGATCACCATTACCCGTGGAAGCCTGCTCCCCAGTGACTCAGAAGAGTCTTGAGAAAGGATAAAGTTTCATAGCTTATTGCAGTTCTTCCAGCACTGAAATCTCCTGGAGCTGAAACTCATTCAGAAATGATGAGGCATTTGAAGCTGCCTGAAATAAGGGCTCTCCACTAAAGTGACTTGCTAGTCCATAGTCCACCTGAGAAAATGATGAAAAATCAAGTTGAGAGAGAAAAAAATATCCATCCATACAATGGAGCAGACACAGTGGTTATTAAGCTGACTTTGATTCAAGCTCGTTGAACTCTTTAGATTCCTAATAGTCCATCTACACCGGAGGCTTTCAATGCTGCACTGATGTTTTAACTTCTCTCATCTGACTCCTGGGATAACTCCTATTCTATGGATAATTAGGAAACTGAGTAAATAAATCGCCATCCTTCCAAGATTAGGGTAAATGCACTTACTACAGATTTACTGACCTTACAGAAATCCTCTTCTCCATAGCACAAACTCACCATGGAATCTCTCTCTGTGTAGTTTCCCACATTGCAGAGTGAGGGGGGAGAAGTAAACTTGTGGGGACATTCTGACAGCCAGAATTTGGCTGTCATCCCACAAGAAGCAAAGCAGGAATGACAGACCCTCTTTGCATTTGCAAAATACTTGTTGCCGTGTCTGGGTGAATATCCAAGTATAAGAGTGATGGTTGATTCTTCGGCCGCCTTCCCCCTACCTCCATAGGTTACATTGCATGCCTGTTTTTATGTGGGCATCATTTGATTTGGCTGGTGATAATGGCATCCCAAGAAGCACACTCCCAGCTATGGGACAAGTGACATGAACTGAGTGAAGACTCTCAGTAGAAGTCACGTGTAGAGGAATACACATTGACAGGAGGCTCTGTAGTGACAACAACAAAGAAAGAGAGAAGGGAAATTCATAGCAGAGGAGAACAACCAACAGTAAAGTGGTAAATGCAAAAACTAAAGGACTTAAAGACAGTTTAGTGAGCAATTTAAAACAGCTGAGGGGAGCAAGATGGAAGAAAGTTAAGTGAACTGCTTATTCTCTAGGAATGCATCTGATGGCTTATGCGGACATTAGCCTGGCTTCAAAAGAGGTACTTTTGTATCAGCTTTCCCACTGGAGAGGGGTAGGGGGAAAGCCGAAACAGAAATGGATAGTTAGGGCAACTTATAAGGCCACATATGAAGCCACTGTTCCCCTGTTGCAGTCCTGCTTTCTTCTACTCGTGACGCTCAGCGGGTGCTGTCATTGTGGAAACAAGAAACAAGCTGCCTAGAAAAGAGGGAATATTTTAAAGAAATAGAGTGATATGGTGATTTTTTTTAAGAGCATATATGCAAAAGACAAAATTAATGGGTTAGAGAAACACATTCAACTTTCTCAGAACTGTGAAATGAGGAGCAGGGGGAGAGAGCAGGGAAGGGAAAGGGAGGAAGAGCTATAGAGAAAGAGGAGAGCCTACTAAAGAAACGAGCCCCCCTGTACAGACAGCCTGACGCCAGATGGCTTCTTCTAATAAATATTCAACCTTAACTCTGTTCCCATGTAACTTTGTTGTAAAGCTGCCAGCACACCCACACAGATCTGGGCCAGCAAAATGATTACAGTAGTACAAACAAAATAGTGCAATAGAGGAAACAGACAGACAGGGTCCTGTCCACAGACAGGCAGGGCTGTAAGATGTGAGCTGATGGACCTTTAGATTTAATGCTTCAAAACTCCTTATAATAAGTAGTATCAGAGGGGAGGGCACCTCAAAAGAGTACAACTATTTAACTCTTATCTTTGCTTCAGGTTTCTGCATTGAAAATGTGTACAACTTTTTCTTCAGTGATTACAAATGAGATATTATATCTCAAATATTATTTTCCAACATGCTATGTTTAACTATATTTAGAGTAATTGCAACCACATGAAACACCCCAACATACACACACTTTTTTAAACTGCAGCAATATATGAGACTGTACAGATTTTAAGTTGCCTTATCAGTTGGATAAAGATACATAATTTGCCATAATTTTCTTTATGGAAATAGAAAAATAATTCTTTACAATGCCTTCTGGGTCTTCTCTTTGCCATCACCCCAAAACTATTAGGTATTTAAATCCCATTTTAAAAATGTATCTCTTCATTTGGGAAGCAGGAAGGAAGGCAGTATACATTTAATGTTTTGGCAGGAGATCATTTGAAAATAATGATGACAGAATAAAATGCTATATTAATGAAGTAATATATGGAAATATTGAACCAAAAATTTTCAAAATTTAGCTTGTGAAAAATGATGATGTAATGAAATAATATTTTTTAAATGTTAGAGAAAGATGGTAAGCTTTTGAAGTTTTAATTTTCTAATGATAGATATGAAATGAACTAAATCAACTTGATAATAAAATAAAGCAATGTGAGAGAAATTATCTAAAAGTACTTGATATAAAAATGAGAATCTAACTTTATTTTATTTTCTATTTCTTCATCTGATATCTAAAATTGCCCAGAAAAAAGATCCTTAAAATAGTTTGTTATTAGTGAAGGTTTCTTTTACCTCAAAATCAAGAATATTTTTGTGAGATTATCTTTGAAAACTGATAACTCTGCAGGAATGGAGATGTAATAAAAGCCTACAAACACCACAAAAAAAAAATTAAACGCATACCAAGAGCTAGATAAGTTTTGTTAAGTGCATATTGTTGTTTTGACAGTTTGAGAATCTGCACAGATTTTACATTTTATTACACTGACATCAAAAGCTGTATTGATAGGAAAGGACCACATTTTTAACAAAGAGAGACAGATAAAAATTAGCATTTATCTTCTGGAGAGCTTGAGTTTTCGAATGGTGAGTTATAGTAATTTTTTCTCTTTCTGCAGAGAACTCTCTCAGGGAAATGGAAATGCATGGGAAGTTTAAAGCTTCCCAATTAGGGATATGGTGGAGACCAATCCTTGAAAAGGTGGGTATAAATGGCACATATGAAATACAAACAATACAAACATATCAATATACAAAACATGCAGTTGTGCATTGAAAAAGGGTAATGGCATGCAATAATGGGAAATTATTTGAACATCTGTTTGCACATTAATCTGCATATTTTTGCACATACAATTATCCATTTGCATCAGCATATTTTGCATGTCACATGCACACGTTAGACACCTGTTATTAAAAACTAGGTCCATAACGTGCTGCTGATACCTTAAATATGAATCCATTTTCATGAGATTTATCATAGAGTCCAAAGAGCAGTACTTTTTAAGGATGATACAAGTGAAATGTTTCTGTGTTTTGTCTTTCAGAGATGCCCCTCTATGGGCAGTAGACTTTAGGGTCCTGACAGGAATGGAATTGAATCAAAGAAAACAACATGGCAGAATCTTCCTGTAGAAAAATGATCAGTCACTCAAAAAAAAATCGAGAGGTCATGCTTGTCAATTGTGCCAAGCACTATGTCAACCGAGCATGTAGTATATGGTCAATAAATAGTTGGTAATTCCTTGGTAAATAGAGAAATTTATATGCTAATCAATTGTCATAGTTAGTTAGTCATTACTGAGGTTAGAGGATATATCAGAGTCCCTTCTGACAGCGTACATATATCTACTTCAGTTAACCCATTTGAAAAGAACCTTTGATGAAATAGTAAAAGACAAAGCTAGAAAGACCAAGCTCTGCTACTAACTTGAATTGTGATCGTGGACTAATTTCTCTAATTTTATAAAATGGGAGACTGCACCAAGTCAGCAAATGTGCAGTACATATGGTGCTACTTTCCCCTTCTTTAACCGTGGTAGACATTTAAAAAAAAAAAAAATCTATCCTGATACTTTTTCTCACTGAGTCTGGACTTAGCCATAAATTCCTTCTTAGTGCAGCTTTCCAGGCAACCACCACCAACTGATCAAATTTGGCACACAAGATGAATCTATTTTCTATCCCTGGACTATATTATCTCTAAGTCCTCTTCCATAAACTGAATCAAGAACTTACAGACCACTAAAATTCCATGTTGTCATGAAACAATTCTAATGATTTGTTTGTTTTATAATTTCAATATATCAAATATGCTCTAAAAGTAGTTGAACGTTGTTAGAACTTGGAAAGTGCTTGCTCTATAACAAATTTCTCTGTAATAGTATTTTTAGTGGATTTAACCCATGAAATATGCTAAAGCAAAATAATGTTCAATATATTTCCCTCTTTTGGATTATCCATAAAAGTACTTTCATCCAGGCAGTTATGCAAAGCGGATCAGGAAAACAGCATGAAGCAATACTTTGCACAGCACAGCCCTGCAGTATGGAAGAAAGACAGCAGCCGTGGTCTCGGCTTCTGCCAGACAGAGCGTTGGTGGTGTGAGAGAAAGCACAGAAACCTGGAGGCACGTTAAAAGGACATATTCAGATTCCGCAAGTAATACGGAAAAATGGGAAACAAATGGAGCTCTGAGTGAAGATGAGTTTTTGAGAAAAATCTCTGAGAAAGCCTTCAGTGTGATTAGCATTCCAAACAGCTCAAATAAATTCACCAAAAGTATATACATGGTGCTTGTTCTGTGTCCAGTGCTGAGCTATGTTTTTAGAGAAGACCATTAAAGGACTATAGCAGAGTACCTGATGTTACAGAAATTACATTCTAGTTAGAAGAAACAAAACTTACAGATAACATTATAAAACTGTCCAGAAGTCAAAAAGTCAAAGATACTCTTTTTGTGCAGCTACATCTAGACTCATCTAGACAACATTACAAACAACGATATCACTTTGAAATGCATGGTACAATAAAGAGGTGCTCTTTATGTGGCAGTAAAGTATCTCCTTTTGTGGTTTTGTCACTTGGATTTCTTTCTCTAGCTGTTTTTTTTTTTTTTTTTTTTTTTTTTTTTTTTTTGTCATGCTTCTTCAGTTCACAATTGTGGTGATCAGATAGTATTTTTGCCTGCTGAGCACACATTTCTTCTGCTTCTAGAACTAAAGTTCTACTTTCCCCTAAGATATTATTCTCACACTCCCAGTCTTTGTGAGTTGGGTGAAACTGATTCCTACATCCAGTTCCAAGATACCTGATCCAAGATGGACGGTGACAGCCTTGAGATTGGTAGGATGGTTGTGAAAGAGAAATTCGATGCATGCCTGCACTAGATGGTGGCCAGAGGTAGAGGCTGACCACTAGACAAAGAAAAGCAAAGCTGAAAGATGAAGCAGTCTGGTCCTTATAGAATAATGCAAGCAGCAGGCCCCAGCAGTGTCTGTGATTCCAGCTATATTTCTGGATTTTCCACTTATCCAATCTAATGAATTCTTCCTTCCCACCCCACCCCCAGCTTAAACCATTTTAAATTGGATTTGTATCAAAAACAATCAAAACAACCTGGTGAATTCAACCCACACTATGGCATGGATTGAGACAGGCAGTTTGTCCCATTTAACGAAACCTACATAAAAAGACTTTAAATCACTTTCCCTAAATCATGTCGCGAAGGTTAACAAAAACACAGAAAGTAAAAGCTCAGCTTTTCAAAACAAAATAAGTTGAAGCACTGTATTATAATTACAGACTTTTTATAGCTAGTCTCTTACCTTTGTGAGGACTACAAACCAGACTCCGTTTCTCTTCTCATTGGATAAGAACCTCCTAAGTGTACTCTTCTGGGAAATATTAGGAAATAATATGACAGCCATAATTGCCCTTCACTGTAATCTTCCCTTCAGTGCAGATTCTTTCAAGTTATGTGTAGAGAAGCTTTATGAAAACAAAGTGTCTAACTATTAGGAAGAATTATCAGAATTCCAAGCAGTTTATTTTTAGGACTATTAATGAGAATATTAGTGTTAATCTGCAATTGAGAACCCCTTTTCTTGTTTATTTCCCCCTATGAGTCCAGCCAGCTCTCAGTGAGTCCCCTCAGAGGGAGATGCCCAACTAATGCAAATTTAATCCCAAAATTCAGATTGTCACCTTGGGACAACAGCTGACCACCTCTTCTAAGGTCATCTCACGATACCACCAGGGCACCAAGGTATTCTGCCTGACTGCAGGAAGTAATTAATGCAATGGAATGAATTAGCTGGTGAAAATAAGTAATAAAGAAACAACCAAGAAGAAAAGGGGTTAAGTTTTCTCATACATAATATCAGAGCAAATCTGTAATAGCTACCTAACTAAACCACCCAGCCCTTAGCTCACTGCATAACCTAAGAAACCACCCTGCTGTTTTAATGAAAGTTAGCTGTGGGAACATCTCCCTCACAACATCCTTACTACTGATAGCACTTTTAAACTAAGCATTTGTTCTTTTCAGTCTACTTCCTGTTTAGAAATCTGCTTCTATTTTGAGCAGCATGTTTACTTTTTCACCTTTTTGTAAGAGGAATTGCATTTTATTAGCTAGAATCCAAAAACAGCTAAACGAGGAAAACTCAATAAAAGGACTGAAAAATATTTTCATCCAATAAATTTGCTGTGAAATGCCGAGTTTGTGGCTGTGCCTGCAGTCATTTTAGTTATAAGAGACATAGTAGAAAATAGTTTGGGGGCTTTCAGCCATTAGTTTATAAATTGAATAAGATAGATGTGTTCATTCATATGAAGTAATGCAATTTTTCTTGGGAAAGTTTAATATTATACAAATCCATTAGCATATTTACAAATTAATCTTCCCTTAGGAAAAAAAGATTGAAGATTTACAGAAGGAAGGGCATTATTACTTTTAAAACTGCATTTTTTAGAAAATAAAAGGAGGAAAATTATATTGAACTATAAATGCCTTTTTTATGACTAACAGTTTTGTAACACCAAAACTTATGAAAGGAGAGGAGAATAGAGCAGAATATAGAAAGAGCTTTCTAGGTGCCCACAGAAATTGTAATTCCTACATCACAAATTACTATCTTATAAAATTAAACCTGTTTATGTGAAATGCAAGCTAAATGGTATTGAATTAATTAGACATTTAAGGCTATTAATGTGAATTTCCCCTGGATACATTTTTTTTTTTAATCTAAATTCTTCAGCTACTTGTTCAAATTTTTGACAAGATGGGATTTGAACCTTCACAACCCCATTGACAACAAAAAACTGTGTTCATTTCTTCTTCCATTTCTCAAATGAATGGTTAATGTTGAAAAAGTTATTGATGATATAATTAATTCCTAACAATCCACTGTCTTAAAATAGATTATACAATACAGAGAAAAACTTGATGTGTTGGATAAAAGAAGTATCATGTTGTAAGTAAATGCCTGACATTAAAAAAAGAGTAATTTTATCATTTTATTTTTTCCCTGGTTAGTCTCCTTTTTGCCTATTCCTTGCTCTTTTTAAATACATCTGCTTTTTTAAAAAGATGGATTAAAGGATGCTCTACAAAAACACAGAATGTGGCATAATATTAACAGTGATCGTATAAATTAGATGCAAATTTTAATGATTTATTAATAACCACTTTTTTATTAATAAGCACTTTTTGCAACAGTCCTAACAACTGAATAAATGGAAGTATTAGCTAATAAGATATTCTTTGGGTCAGCCAGTGACATGGTAGTTAGGGCAGATTGATCCCACATAGCTGACTATGTAGTTTGAGTCTCAGACCTGTGACAAGAAACACACTGGGCCCTTGTGCATGTGTGCCTGAAATCTCAAGGGGAAAATAGAGGAAAAGTGATTGCGGTGTGACCATCCCCCCCTGTGGGGATGCTTTCTCACTTTCTCTCTTTCTCTCTGGTGAGACACATGCCCTATAGCAAAGTTTTAAAAAAATTAAGTTTTAACAGGAAATATCTGTTGCAATGTTTTTTTTTTTCTTTTTTCTTTTTTTTTTTTCTTTGGAGAGGTTTTTGCTATAGGGTGCATGCGCTCGCCAGACAGACAGAGAGAGACAGAGAGACAGAAAGCGAGAAATCACCCCCCAGGGGGGATGGCCACGCCACAATCCCTTCTCCTCCATTCTCCTCTCGGAATCTTGGGCACGCACGCACACGTGCCCGGCGTGAGTTTAAGCCACCGGGTCCGGGACTCAAACCGCGGTCGACTACGTGGGAGTCCAGCGACATAGCCATTACGCTAACTGCTGGTCCCTGTTGCAATGTTTTCATAGTATCAATATACACAATTCTTCACATTGAGAAGCACATAGTAGTAATAAAATAATAATAACAAATGAATACTATTTATTGTTGCCCACTTATATTCCAGGGATGCACGAAATGCTTTAAATGCATTATTTAATTCATGGCAACCCTATTAGGTAAATACTGGGATTATTTGTGTTTTATAGAAAAGGAAGATTTGTTAAAGTCTGCTTATTTGTTTCATGAATCAGAGATGGAAAAAGGGAGGAGGGGAGAGAGATACAGCACCCCTATCAGAGTCTTACCTTATCATCCATCTCGAGTCCCAGTCAGCCCCAGATCACAGGCATGAGTGCCCCAGAATACACAGGGAGATATCTGAACTTGAACCAGGACTCTTACCAGGTAGAATTACCTCTCAAGCCATCACATTTTACAACTGTACAATGTCTGGTGCCAATACAGATGAGGAAATTAAGCTTAAATATCAAAGACATCCAACCAGTAGATGATGAAACCCAGAATGAAATTCCAAACCCTCTGATTCCTGAGTCTGTCTTCTTATTCTTACCCTCTACAGTGAAACTCAAGTAATATTACTTCTTTCTCAGTGTTTTCAAACACATTTAATAAATAAGCTATTCATGCCCACTCAAATTATTTCACTAATATGGATCTCACTATTATAATTAACAACAGTTATTAGAAAGTTATTTTCCATTATAGTCCATCAAATTTCACTTCTTTAACATATATGCACTGCTCCCATGTTGTTTTCCTTCACCTTATGACTTTTTGTTTTATTGTTTTTTGTCTCTGAAACCACACACTGCAATTGTGCCACCACGACTCCCATAAAGCGTTTCATTTCCAATTGAAACCTCAGGTGTGTTAATTGGGACTTGGAGAGTTGCTCCCTCCTCCAATCTCTGCACCATTGGGACACCCGCCCCAGTGAGGATAGGCCTGGCTGACAGCATGGCAAGTGGCAGGGAGATGGAATGGTGGCTAATGTCCACCCAAATGCCATTGAAACTTCACATATGTTAACTGGGTCTTGGAGAGTCACTCCCTTCCCCAACCCACACACCATTGGGGACACCTGCCCAGTGATGACAGGCCTGGCTAGCTGAATGAAGACTGACAGGGAGAAAGAGCACAGAGAAAGCATGGCTCATCTCCTCCTAATGCCATTGGACTCTCAGACATCGTTTTCTGAAGTGCATGGCACGTAATGGGTGCTGCTTGATCCCTACCATCTGCCTCAATTGAAATCCAGCAGCTCAGCCTCAGGTGCACCTGTTCTTTAGAAACTGGAAGCCCTTAAAATTATCCAGTTTTAGTGACAAAAGTAGGTTGCTAGGCGAGCACCAGGCAGACAAAGCTACAGAGATATCGCAGATCACCTCTTCCCACACGCTTTTGAGCATTCCAAATTAACTACAAGTAATTAGGAAGAAATGTCTAACCCATCAGATGACTAGACACCACTGCTGAGGCAAAAGAAATATGAGAAACCAAGAAAATATCTCTCCCCCAAGGGAAAAGATCAATTCCTCACCACCCACAGATAATACAAAGGAACTCATAGAGACAGCAGATAAACATTTCAGAATATTCATAATGATAAAACTAAATGAGACGCAAGAGGAAAGAGACAAAGAGAATTCCAGAAAATGCAAGAGAAAATAAACAATGAGCTCCAGGAGATGATGAAGTCCTTCCATGATTTGAAAGAAGAAATAGACACCATAAAAAAGAATCAATCAGAATAATTAGCAATGAAGGCAGTAATGCAGAAATCAAAACCTCCCTTGAAAGTATTAAGAGCAGATTAGATCATGCAAAAGATTGAATCTCAGATGTAGAAGACAAAATCTCTGACCTAGAAAAAATTACTAAAGAGATACACCCAAAAAAATTAGAATATATGATAAATACTAGATACCATTAAACACCCAAACAGCCAGATAATTGGTATCCAAGAAGGTTTTTTTCACCTAATAAATGCATTGATAATCTATTCCATGAAATCCTGGAAGAAAATTGTCCAAACCTGAAAAAACATTTAAATATTCATATTTAAAAAAACACAAAGGACCCCAAATAGAATCAACCCAAGAAAATCTTCTCCAAGGCATGTCATAGCCAGGTTGACCAAAACCACAAAGACAAGATACTAAAATTGGCAAGAGAGAAATGTCAAGTTACTTATAAAGCTTATTCCATCAGGCTAGCCCCAGATCTCTTATCAGAAACAATGAAAGCAAGGAAAGTGAGAAAATATATTCAAAGGGTCAAATAAAAAACAATTTCAACAAAGATTACTATACCCAGCAAGATTATTCTTCAAATGGGAGATAAAAAGTCTTGTTAAAGAAAACCTGAAAGAATTTACCAACTCCAGACCAGTTCTTCAAGTAGCTCTGAAGAGAGTGCCATACAGAAAACTAAAGGCAGACAATAGAAGAGAACAAAAACAACGAAGAAAATGACCAACTTAATAGTAGGGACAAGTCTAGAAATATCAGTGACGACGTTGAACATTAATGGTTTAAATTCTCCAATCAAGAGACATGGACTAGCTGAATGGATAAACAAACAAACAAAAACCAGAAACCCTCTATCTGTTGCCTACAAAAAACATACTTCATGGATAAAGACATATGTAGACTAAAAGTGAAGGGCTGGAAAAATGTATTCCATGAAAACAGAAACAGAGAAAAGACTGGAGTCAAGATACTGATTTCAGACAAAATAGGCTTTAAGACAAAAACAGTGAGAAGAGACAAAGAAGGGCATTGTATAGTAGTAAAAGGCTTAAATCATCAAGATAAAATGCTTATAAGTATCTATGTACTCCACTCAGGAGCACTCAAGTGAATGAAGGAAAGACTCCTAGATCTAAAAGGAGAGATAGACTGCAACACATCATTAACTCCTTTGGACAGATCAATGAGAAAAAAAAATAAGCAAAGAAATACAGGATCTAAATGATACCATGAATCAGATGGACTTAACAGACATCTATAGAACTTTCCACTCCCAAACCAAAAAAATAGACATTTTCTCACCCCCACATGGCATTTTTTCAAAGACTGACCACCTGTTAGGACACAGATGAAGCCTTTATAGATTCAAAGGCAAATAAACTATATGCAGCATCTTCTCTCTCTGACCATGATAGAATTAAACTTGATATCAATTTCAGGAAAAATCCTCAAAAATACACAGATACATGGAAACTAAGCAACCCCCTCCTGAATGACTTCATGACTGAAATCAAAAGGTTCATGAAAACTGGGGCTAGCAGGTGGCATGGTGGTTAAAGGGGTTGAACTTCCACATGGCCAACCAAAGTTCAAGTCCTGGATCAGGTGGCTTGCCTTCTCAGTTTTCTATCTGTCTCTCTCTCTCACTTTGTCCCTCTCTGGTCAAATAAAAATAAATATAAATAAATAAATAAATAAAGTTAAATAAAATAATTGTTCAAAAAAAAAAAAAAAAAGATTCATGAAAACAAATGACAGTGAGTGCTTGAGTTTCCATAATCTATGGGATACTACAAAAGCAGTAATAAGAAGGAAGTTCATTCCAATTAGTGTGCATAAGGAAAAGATGGAAAGTGGCAAATGGACAACTAAACATCATGCCTCAAGGAGTTAGAAAAACCAAAAGAAAAAAATTTTTTAAATGCCAGGAGTAAAGAAATAATAAAGATTCAAGCAGAAATAAATGAAATAGAAAATAAACAAACTAGGGACCTGCAGCTAGCGTAATGGCTATGTTGCTGGACTCCCATGTAGTTTACCGCGGTTCGAGTCCCAGACCCGGTGGCTTAAACTCGTGCCGGGAGCATGTGCAAGCGTGCCCAAGATCCCGAGAGGAGAATGGAATAGAAGGGACTGTGGCGTGGCCATCCCCCCGGGGGGTGATTTCTCACTTTCTGTCTCTCTGTCTCTGTCTGTCTGGCGAGCGCACATGCCCTATAGCAAAAACCTCTCCAAAAAATAAAAGAAAGAAAAAAACCAAACTGTACAGAAAATAATGAAAGCAAAAGTTGTTTCTCTTAAAAGATGAACAAGATTGACAAACTATTAGCTAGATTAATTAAGAAGAAGAGAGAAAGGACCTAGATAAATCAAATTCTCAATGAAACAGGCACTATTACAACAGACATAACAGAAATACAAAACATCACTAGAGGATATTATGAGTGACTGTACACCAACAAACAAGAAAACCTGGATGAGATGGACAAATTCCTGAACACATACAATCTATCAAGAATGACGTAGGAGGACATAGAAAGCCTAAATAGACCCATAACAAGCAATGAGATTGAATCAGTAATAAAAAACCTCCCAACAAAGAAAAGCCCAAGTCCTGATGGCTTCCTTTCTGAATTCTACATAATTTTTAAAGAAGAGGTAACCAAAATACTACTCAAATTATTTCTAAAGGTCCAAAAGGAAGAGACCTCTCAAATTCATTTTATGAAGCCTCCATCACCCTCATTCCCAAACCAGAGAAGGAAATGACAAGAAAGAAAAATTGCAGACTACTGTCTATTGTGAACATAGATGCAAAAATTCTCAGCAAGATAATAGCAAATCGTATCCAACAACATGTAAAAAAAGATTATTCATTACAACCAGTTAGGCTTTATTCCAGGGATGCAAGGGTTGTTCAACATACACTAAACCATAAATGTTTTAACCATGTAAGCAGAAAGAAAGATAAAAACCATATGATCATTTCAATAATGCAGAAGAAGCATTTTGACAAAATACAACATCCCTTCACGATTAAGACTCTCAGCACAATCAGCATAGAAGGATCATTTCTCAGCATAATAAAGGCCATCTATGAAAAACCTATAGCTAACATTATACTGAATGGGTATACTGGGACAAGACAAGGCTGCCCACCTTCTCCACTCCTTTTAAATATAGTGCTGGAAGTCCTAGCCAATGCAATCAGACAATAGAATGAAGTAAAAGGCATTCATATAGGGAAAGAAGAGTTGAAATTATCTCTATTTGCATGTGACATTAGTGTATACATAGAAGACCCAAAGGTTTTAAAGTAATAAATAAATAAAGTGGCAGGGTATAAATCAACTTACAAAAACCTATATAATTTCTATATACAACAAGCAGACAGAACTGAAGAAAGTAATCTCATTTATCATAGCCACAAAAAGTATAAGATACTTAGGAATAAATCTAACTAAGGAAGTCAAACACCTCTACAAGAAAGACTGTGAAAAATCTTTAAAAAGAAGTTGAAAATGACACAAAAAAGTGAAAGGACATCCTATGACCTGCATAGGGAGAATTAATACAATCAAAATGGCAATTCTACCCAATTTAATTTACATATTTAATGTAATCCCTATCAAATTACAAGAGACATTCTTCACAGATTTAGAAAAAACAATCATAGAATTTGTGTAATCATAAAAAAACCCTATATTGCAAATATAAAACAATCCTACACAAGAAGAGTGTAGTGGGCACCATCTCACTCCCTGACCACAAAGTACATTACAAAGTTGTGATAATCAAAACAACATGGCATTGGCACAAAAAACAGAAATGTGGGCCAATGGAACAGAATAGAGACCCCAGAAATAAACCCCAAAATATACAGCCCACTAATTTTTTTAAACGTCTGAGTCAAGCCAATGGGAAAAGGAAAGCCTCTTCAGCAAATGGTGCTGGAAAAACTGGGTATCCACCTGCAGAAAAATGAATCTGAACCTCTATCTCTCACCATTAATAGAAAGCAACTCAAAGTGGATCAAAGATCTATACCTAAGACGTCAAACTATAAAACTACTGGTGGAGAACACTGGGGAAATTCTGGGAGACATTGAGGTAGGCAAAAACTTCTTAAATAAGGCCCCCAAAGCAGAAGCAATAATCCCAAAAACAGGTAAATGGGATTACATCAGATTAAGAAATTTCTGCACAGCAAAAACACAGTAATTAGTGTGAATTGATAATCTGTGGAATAAGAGAACTTTTTTGTAAACCTCAGATAAGGGACTGATAAGCAGAATACACCCACTTGACGTATACTGACTATCTGCACTCTGTGATGGAAACTGGAAGATTAGGACATAGAAGAATTGAAAATGGTTTTGGATACTGGAAGCAATGTGGGAAGAGAGTGGGAGAAGGGGGAGAGTGTAAGGAAAAAAATTAAGAATGAAAATAGAGAGGAAAGACATTTTTAGGACACAGAAATGGATTATTATCTGTTGATAACATGTTTTGTATCCTCAACTGAACTGATGTGAAGCATATTTATGTTGAGTAAGTTCAATTTACATGCTATGTGATATATAGTGATTAAATGTACACAGTTCTAAAAGTTTCTTTTTTAAAGTATTTTATTTCCAGACTAAACATTCATACTTCTGATAGTTGCAAGTACACTTCTTTTCTTCTATCCCAAGGCCTAGTGGTCTTCTAAGCACCTCTTTAAAAAAAAAAAAAAAAAAGTGTGTCTCAACTGGTCACAACCCTCTGTAGAATTTGATTATCAAGAATAGTTAAACCTCCTGATTTTTAGCTCTAATCTCTTTTACATTAAAGCTCTAACCTTATGTTTAAATACATGCCAATTAGATTCTAAGATTAGATAGAAAATGTATCCTTTGCCTAGTAGTATAAAAATAGGACCTCTGACTTGTGCTTTTCCCACCCTTTCTGAATGACGTCCTGGGCCAGTGATTCACTAATAGATTTGAATGGGAATGAAACCTCTGGGGCAATCCTGCAGAGCCTTGCCTAGGGAAGAAGAAAGACAACACTTGAATGAAAGTCTTAAAGTCAATCAGAGGTTTTTTGTTTGTTTGTTTGTTCGTTTTATTTATTTTTCTTTCTTTTTTTAAGTAGCACTCTCTGCCTACAGTGGCCTAAATCAGTTTTATCACAGTTCTAGAATGGAAGCTTTCCTGATCCTATTTATATAGAAAAAAACTGAATTTACCAAATTTCATTGGAAATGCTTGAAAATCAGTCTGAAAGCCTCCCCAGAGACCTTTTTCCCCTAGATTGAAATACTACATGCCTATAACAATGATAATAGAGTCAAAAATCTCAAGGAAGACAGAAGCACATAGTGTGACAAATGTTTATATAATATTTCTGCCTTTAGTATGTCACTTAGTATTAATAAGTGAGGTAGAAAAGGAACAGCTGTTCTCTTTATTCAAGAGAGAAATTGAAGAGCTGGAAGTGCCAAATAACTTCTTCACTTTTCACCCAGTAAATGGTAGTGGAGCCGGGAAAAACAATGTTGGCCTTCCAGATTAATACACTCTTCAAACTTCCTCTCCTGAAATGGGCTGCAGTCCATCACACTTAACCTACACTTTCCGCACTTCCAGAAGGAGATACCCACAGATATACCTATTTACTTTGGCATGAACTCAAAGAAATAAGCTTGCAAAGCTAGTCCTTTCTTTGTGCATTAACTTTAAGTTCTCCTTTCCACACATACGCTGCTAGAATATCAGGTAGATCCATTTACTTTCACCCCCTCATCCCACTGCTCTTCCTAAAGTGACATATTAATTATGGTTCATTTGAAATTTTCTGTTACAAATGTAAGCTCAGACTTCAACACCTAAATGAATTATATATACACCATGCAAGCCTGTTTGTCCCAGGTTTCTTAAGAGGAGAAAATGAATGCAGAGTATTAATCATCAACTGATGTCCCTGATTGAAAAATAAATTATTTAAATGAGCAACACTCCTGGTTTGTAAATATGTTACCTTCTAGAATATTTTTAACATTGCAAGTTGAAAGGATAAAAGAATTGTTACAATATACTACCAAGATGATATACATGGGGCCATATTAAAACTCTGTGTAGGATATACAGTCATAGTCCAAATTCTTGGTTTTTGGTATCAATTGTTTCTGCAGTTAATCAAGTTTACTGGTTCATAATCCAGATTAGCTATTTAGAAAATCTAGGGAACCAGCAGTTAGTGTAATGGCTATATCACTGGACTCCCACGTAGTCGACCACAGTTCGTGTCCTAGACCCGGTGACTTAAAACTCACGCTGGGCACATGTGCGTGCGTTCCCTAGATCCCAAGAGGAGAATGGAGGAGAAGGGATTGCAGCTTGACCATCCCCCCTGGGGGGTGATTTCTCGCTTTCTGTCTCTCTTTCTCTCTCTATCTGTCTGGCGAGCGCACGCACCCTATAGCGAAAACCTCTCAAAAAAAAAAAAAAAAAAAAGAAAGTCTAGAAGACCATATTGACTGCTCCAAACCTAAATACATTTTAATCCCCTCACAAAAAAAAAATCTATTGTACCACCAATAAATAATCTTTTTTTTTTTTTAAGAGGTTTTTACCTTAGGGCACATGTGGTCAGTAGAGAGAGAAAGAGTCAGAGATAGTGAGAGAGAAAGTGAGAAATCACCCTCCAAGTGGATGGCCATATCATAATCCCTTATCCTCCACTCTCCTCCTAAGATCTTGGGCACACACGCACATGTGACTGGCGTAAATTTTAAGCCACTGGGTCTAGGACTCCTGCAATCAACCATGTGGGAGCCCATTGACGTAGCCACTATGCCACCTGCTAGCCCCACCAATGGATAATCCTAACTTCCAAGCATATGAAGTGGGAAAGACAAGTACAATAGCCATGTGTGTTTATCCTGTCTATAGTAACATTGTTTTAATCCCATAGAAAACAAATTCTTCATTTTGTCCATTTTATTTAGAACTTTATTACAGATGGAACATGCACATTACTAAAATTTACAGGAATGAAACTACTAATAAGATCAAATATGATGAGAAACATAAAACCCAAGAGAGGAAAAACCACTTTGAATGGAATGCAAGTATTATCAGTAGTTACTGAAACCACCATCTAGAGCGTGTGAGAATCAGTGAAAAAAAGAAAGAAAGAATGCCCAGTGAGGGCAATTTAGTATATTTAGCAGGGAATGTACTCAATGATGACCATTATGTTATTTAGGGAAGGCTAATTTCATTTAAAAAAAAAAAAAAGACATAAGGCTAGCAGGTGGTGTGGTGGTAAAGGCACTGATTTCCCACATGGCTGACCATGGTTCAAATCCTGGATTTGGTGGCTTCCTTTAGCACTTTGCCTTATTCTCTCTCTTTCTGTTTCTAGTTAAATTAAAATAATAATAACAATAAATAAAATTAAATGAATAATTCTTTTTTTAAGAGCCATATTAAAAGTATGTAATAAGGCATTCAATGGGATAAAAAAGAAAAAAGAAAAACATTTAAGGGACACAAAAATGGAAAATTTTCTCTAGATGATAACTTGTATGACATTTTTAACTAGATTAATATGCAATCTATTCATACTGGGAAAATTCATTTTACATGCTGTAATGATAGGCAGTGATTGAATATATAAAATAATAAAATGTATTTTAAAAATAAGGCGCTCGGTATTTTTTTGTCATGTAAATGATTGTTCTGATAAACATGTGCTGGGACTCTCCTCCAACACATCACTTTAGGGCCAAAGCTGATGGTGGCTCCACCATATTCAAGTTGTGGCTTCCAAATAGTGAATTCTTTCCTCCCAAGCAGCAGGTAAGGGGAAAAAGAACGGAGAACTCTGTGTAGGCATTTGAAAAGGCCAGGCCTGAAGGTAATGCACATCTCTTTTACCTCACATTCTGTTGCTTAAAACTTACCACATGAGCAAAATTAAAAGTACAGCAGATTAGAAAATGAAGCTGGGTGACCCTGAAGAAGAAAAAATTATGGATTTTTTTTTAATGGCCAGCAGTTGCTGTCTCTATCTGCCTTTTTGGTCACTCTAATGCTCGTCCTTCTTTCCACATGTACAGTGCATTCACTAATATCCTGGAAAGAGACAATTCACTTATTTCATCTAGCTCAAGATCCATGGGTCACCTCGTCACTGCATTTTTCTCCATTCAAACTGGAGGTGATGAAATGAAAAAGTAAGTTTTTTGCCCCATACATCTCTCAGCCTCAGTGGTAGGACAGAAACAAGATGACTGCAAAGAAGACTGCAACTGTGAAAAGGCCCAATTAGCAGACACACATAGCCATCATAGCCCCATTCCAATGATGAAACCTTGCACGGTCGGGAAAGAGAGGTCTCAGTTCATGAGAGTTGAGCAGGTCTCAAGTACCTGATTGAACTCCAGGAAAAGCTGTTGTGTTGATTTTTGTCCATGACCTTCACACCACCTTCTGGTTCATTATATTATGCAGCCATATCTGACGTGAGCATTGAAAAACATACCCCCTTTCAGAGGTCAAAAGCGTCACTGCCTATTTTCTGCTAGTGTTAAGTTTGGAGAACCAAGGGTTGTTTTGTAATAACAGTTTTATTTAACATTGAAATTAATGTTTTGTGGCAATATAATTCCCTCAGAAATGAATTACTCTGTTTCTGGTCTATTCAATGTTCGTTTCCACTCAGTTCCATGCATCAGTAATCATCCTCTACATGCTTTTTCTTAGATTTAAGAACTTGGACTTCTTGCCTTCATTTTTTTAGTTTATTGTTTACTTCTTTATCATCTTATTTTTCTTCTTGGCACTCATTTTTCTCTCTTAACCTAATGGCAGCTAATTTGGATCATCTAAAAAAATAATTATAATGAGCTTGACCAAGTACAGTGGCACAGGCAGTGAGGCACCCCTGTATGAAGCTGGAGCCACATGAAAGGTCTGGGTTCAGATTCTGGACCACCTTGGAGAAACTATGTGTAGCGGTGTATGCCTGTGGTCCTGGCTGACGGTGACGCTTAGGTAGGAAGACTGAAAAAACATAAGATTGGGTGGAAATACAGCCACAACTGTCTCTAAAGATTTACTTACTCTGGACATTTTATAAAAATGGAATAAAACAATTCATGTTCTCTAGTGACTGGCTTATTTCACTAAAAACAATATTTTTAAGGCTAATTCATGTTGAAGCATATATCAGCACTTCATTTATGGCTGAATAATATTCTATTGCATGGGAATATTCCCATTTCATTCATCCATCTATCGGATGATGAATATTTGAGTTGTTTCTATGTTTCAGCTGTTACAAATAATGCTACTATGAATGTTCCTGTGCAACTTTTTTCTGTGGACATGTTTTCATTTCTCTGAGGTTTATGCCTAGAAGTGGAATTATTCAGTTATACAGTAACTTTATGTTTAACCATTTGAGGAATTAGACTGTTTTTCATGGTGGCTATCCTAATTTTCATCACCACCAGGAGTGTGTGAAGATTTAGGTTTCTACACATCCCCACCAACAACTGTTATTACCTGACGCTTTTATTATAGCCATTCTAGTGGGTGCAAAGTAGTATCTCATTTGTGTTTATCTTTTTTTTTAATTTTTAAAAATATTTTAATGCCAGAAAGCATGTGTGGCCACCAGAGAGAAAGAAAGAGAGAATCCTCAGCGGGGCCTAGCCATATCTCAATCCCTTTTCTCTATTTCTCCTTCCCCTCAGGATTTTGAGTAGACAATTATGGGCCTCACAATACAATATATGCATACTACTTTTTAAATAGGTTAAGATAATTAATTGTACTATTATAGCTCCATAGTAACTTTTACTAGTACTTATTTTAGCTTTATTTTGTTTGGATTTGAATTGCTGTCTGAGGTCACTTGCTTTCAGCCTGAAGAAATTCTTTTAATAGTTCTTATAAGGAATGTCTGCTAACAATAAATAATCTACAGTTTTGTTTATCTGGGAATATTATTTTACCTTCATTTTTCAAAAATAACTATGCTAGATATAGGATTCTGGGTTGACATTCTTTTTTTCCTTTGAGCACATAGACTGTGCTGTTCCACTGTTTTCTGGCCTTCATTTTGCTGGATGGCAGGTAAACTGAAAACCTACTGGGTTCCTTATACGTGATGAGTCGTTTTCTCTGTGACTCTCAAGATGTTTTCCTTGCCTTTGCCTTTCAGTAGTTTTATTAGAGGGTGTCTATTTGTAGATGTCTTTGTATTTATCTTCACTGGAGTTCTTTGAACTTCCTGGAGGTCTAGGTTAATGTTTGTCAATAACTTTTGAAATTTTTCAGCCATTTCCTTTCAAATATTTTTCCTCCACTCGCTCTCCTTTTCTTCTCTTTTTGGCCCTCTGACTGGTATGTTTTGGTGTGCTAATGGCATCTCACATTGCTCTAAGACATTGTGTGCTTTCCTGAAATATTTCCCTGTTGTCTGAATTGCATAATCTCTATGTATCCATCTTAAAGTTTGTTCTTCTGTCAGTTCAAGTGTACTACTGAACCCTAGTAGTAATTTATTTTTTATTTTGGTTACCATACTTTTTCATCAAAAATTTCATCTTGTTTCTCTTGTTATATACCATATCTAACTCTTTATCCATATCCTGTATTGGATGTATTATTGTCATAATACAATCCTTTCCTTTTTTTAAGAGTTTTTTTTTTTCTTTTTTTGGAGAGGTTTTTGCTATAGGGCGCATGCACTTGCCAGACAGAGAGAGACAGAGCGATAGAAAGCGAGAAATCACCCCCCCCCAGAGGGGATGGCCACGCCGCAATCTCTTCTCCTCCATTCTCCTCTCGGGATCTTGGGCACGCACGCACACACGCCCGGCATGAGTTTTAGCCACCGGATCCGGGACACGAACCGCGCGGTCAACTACGTGGGAATCCAGCGACATAGCCATTATGCTAACTGTTGGTCCCCCTTTTGTTAAGAGTTTTTAGCTTAAGGGTATCTGGAGAGAGATCACTGGAGAGAGAGAGACAAAGACAGTGAGATGGAAAGTGGTAAAATCACCCCCCCAGGGAGATGGCCACGCTGCAATTCCTTTTCCTCCATTCTCCTCCTAAGATCTTGGGCATGTACGTACATATGCCCGGCATCAGTTTCAAGCCACTGGGTCCAGGACTCAAACCAGGGTTGGCCATGTGGAAGTCCAGCAATGTAATCCCTATGCTATCTGCTGACCCCAATTATTTACTTTTTAAACCATGATTTTCTTAATCTTTTGAACATAGTCATTATGGTCATTTTGAAATCTCTGTCTACTAAATCCAATATCTGATTTTTTTCACTTACCACAGTTTCTGTCATCTGCTTTTTGTTGGTGTATGGATCATTCTTCCTTATTGTTTTGCATGTCTCATCTTTTTTTCTTTTTGTGAGAAATAGAATATTTTAGATAATATATTGCAGTGACCCTATGTACTTGTTTCCCTCTGCTGAGTCTTATGATTGCTATTTGTTTACTTGTTGGTGACTGATTATTTTATTGGAGTCTATTCTATCCTCACCATATGCTGAGCTTGCTCATCAAAGCATGTAGCCTCGGGACCAGCAGTTAGCGTAATGGCTATGTCTCTGGACTCCCATGTAGTTGACCGTGGTTCAAGTCCCGGACCCGGTGGCTTAAACTCACGCCGTGCGTGTGTGCATGCGTGCCCAAGATCCCGAGAGGAGAACGGAGGAGAAGGGATTGCGGCGTGGCCATCCCCCCTGGGGGTGATTTCTTGCTTTCTGTCTCTCTGTCTCTCTCTGTCTCTCTGGCGAGCACACGCGCCCTATAGCAAAAACCTCTCTAAAAAAAAAAAAAAAAAAAAAAAAAAAAAAAAAACATAAAACATGCAGCCTTTTATATGCCTCAGGTATGCCCTGGAATGACATAGTTTTGTTTGTCAGGGCCTCTTGGTTTCCCTTTCCTTTGACCATGCCCAGAGGTGAAACTCCACTAATTGCTGGATAATTGCTCTATCATTTTAAACAATGCTCTGGGGCATAAAATTTTCAGACTAAACCACTGAGGTCAGCTTCCTCAGAATGGATTGTTCTTAGGAGAATGTTTGAGATGTGTCCTGACTCCTGGAAGGTTCTTCCCAGCTGTCACCTTCCCATTTCTATCACGCAGTCTAGACGGCCTACAGTTCATCCTACATCTTCAGTGAGTCGATCAGTCTCCTTTTACCACTATTGCTACTCTTTTCTGAGAATGCTCTTAGCCTTGAACTTCTCCACTCTCTTGCAAAATAAGGTCAGTTGCTTTGAAGAGAAATTTGGAAATGTTTGTTATATAGCCTACCTCTTTTGTGCTCTCTACCTCTCATCCCTGCCACCTTCAGAAAAATCTCTGTGATATGGCTAGGGGAGGGTAGAGCAATGGCATACTCTTCTGCTACCACGTCAGGAGTGTAGCACTCAAACAGAGTACTGGGGTAGGTGGGGAAGGGAAGAGGAATGGCATTAGTCCTAGGCCTCTGCAGTTTGTATCTCTTGGCATGGAATCCCCAACACCGTGAATCAGGGAAAGAGTGATTCGAGCCCCAGAACTTTCAATAGTTTTACACCCAAGCTGGAACTCCATCCCATGAGGCAAGCTGGGCAGAAAAGAAGATGCCCTTAGTCTCATGAACCCAGAATTTAAAAACAGGTAGTTGAGACAGGGTGGGAAATACTAATGTCCTATCCTCCCTGGGAAGATAGTCTACCATCTAGGAACTGGGAAAGAAAGGGTGCCGTGTGTTTTTGGCTATGCAGTCTGGAGTGGAATTTCTGTCTCCCTGAGCTGAGATGGGGAGAGAGGCTATGGGTTCAGTACAAATGCTATAGATTCTCCCATTCCTGACCTAATCTTAGTATATTTTCCTAAATGAATATGTCTTCATTTGCTGTATGGCTGTATTCCATTTCCAGATAACTTACTTACTTACTTACTTACTTATTTATTTATTTTGCCAGTTTAAATGGGAAGGAGGGAGATGTATAGAACTTTTCATACTCTCATGCCAGAAGTAGAACTTCCAACCACTTTGACCCACCCAGACCCCTAGGCAGCTTGCGCCTTTGGCGGCAGCTGCCTGGCACATCTCAAGGCACCTGGCGAGCAAGGAGGCACACTGCACCCACTGCTTCCATCCAGACCCCCAGCCCACGACCCACCCAGACTCCTAGGCAGAGGGACTAGCTCATTCTAGAATTGGAGATCTGAACTTTTCTAGTCACATAAAGTTATATTGGTTCCTCCTTTTTACGGAACCAACTGTGAAAAAGGAGATTCTGCTCTTCAGACACCTGACTATAGTATCTTTTTTGAGACCACATTACTAAAAACAACAGAACAGAGACTTCAGCAGACGTCAATTACCAACAAAAGGGAAAGACACTCCTAGTCAGTGAAAGCACTGGCCTGACAGGTACTTAAAAGTCAGTACATCTTCTAAATGGCTAGAAGTAGAAGAGCCTCCGGTATGAATTAACAAGAAAATACATCTCCATCAAAGGTACAGAGTAACTCCTCTCCATCTTCAGGGTTAATGGACGATGTTACCAAGATGTCAAAGAATTTCGAACATTTATGGTGAACAAATTCTTTGAATTGGAACAGAAAAGAGACAACGAACTACAGGAGATGAGAAAGTCATTCCAAGATATGAAAGAAGAAATGGACACTCTGAGAAAAAAACAGATGGAGCTATTAGAGATAAAGTCTGGAATAGAGGAAATCAAAAACTCCCTTGAAAGTATTAAAAGTCGATTAAATCATGCTGAAGATCGAATCTCTGATGTAGAAGATAAAACCTCTGACCTAGAAAGAACCACAAAGAAGATAGAGAAAATAACTAAAAAACACGAGGATAATATACAAGAAATACTAGATTCCATAAGACGCCCTAATATCAGAATAATTGGTATCCCAAAAGGTGAAGAAACCAATAACGGCATGGAAAATCTATTCCATCAAATCCTGGAAGAAAATTTCTCAAGTCTAGAGAGGCACTCAAGTATCAAGACCCAAGAAATACAAAGGACCCCAGTTAGAATCAACCCCAGAAGATCTTCTCCAGGGCACATGGTAGCCAGACTATCCAAAACCACAGACAAAGACATGATACTAAAATTGGCAAGAGAGAAACGAGAAGTGACATACAAAGGTCATCCCATCAGGCTAACTCCGGACCTCTCAACAGAAACAATGTAAGCAAGGAAAGAATGGGAAGATGTATTGAAAGTGCTAAGAGAGAAACAATTTCAACCAAGATTATTGTATCCTGCTAGATTATCCTTCATATGGGAAAAGAAGATTAAAATCTTCTTAGACAAACAAGACCTGAAAGAATTCACCAGCACCAGATCAGCTCTTCAAGAAACCCTGAAGAAAGTACTGTTCCAGGAAAACTAAAGAGCTAACAGACAGAAACAAAGGAATAAAAGGCTGCTGTGACAATGGCTAAGTTAAACGTCAGGGCAGATCCAGTTACAACGATAATAACATTGAATGTGAACGGATTAAATTCCCCAATCAAGAGGCACAGACTGGCCGAATGGATAAAAAAACAGAGACCCTCTATCTGTTGCCTACAGGAAACCCACCTCATCAATAAAGACATACATAGATTGAAAGCGAAGGGTTGGAAAAAGGTTTACCATGCAATAGGGAACCAAAAAAAAGCTGGAGTAGTGATACTAATTTCTGACAATATAGCCTTTAAAACAAAAACTGTTCGAAGAGACAAAGAAGGGCACTATATTGTAGTAAAAGGGTCAATCGATCAAGAAGATATAACCCTTATAAATATCTATGCGCCCAACACAGGAGCACCCAAATATGTGAAGGAAAGACTATTAGGTCTAAAAGGGGAGATAGACTGCAATACACTAATAGTTGGAGACCTCAACACTGCACTATCCCCTCGGGACAGGTCATCTAGACAAAAAATAGATAAAGAGATAAAGGATCTGAATGATACCATAAATGAAATGAACTTAACAGACATCTATAGAACTTTCCATCCAAAAACCACGAGATACACTGTTTTCTCACCCCCACATGGAACCTTCTCGAAGATTGATCACATCATAGGGCACAAAGCAAGCCTTTACAGATTCAAAGGCATAGAAACTATTCCCAGCATCTTCTCTGACCATGATGGAATTAAACTTGAGTTTAATTTCAAGAGAAATCCTCAAAAATACTCATATACATGGAAACTAAATAATTTACTACTGAATGACTCCACAACTACTGATGAAATAAAGTCTGAAATTAAAAGATTCATGGAAGCTAATGACAATGAGGACACGAGTTTCCATAATCTTTGGGACACTGCAAAAGCAGTCATAAGAGGGACGTTTATAGCAATTAGTGCTCATAAGAGGAAGACGGAAACAAGGCAAATGGATCACTTAACATCGTGCCTCAGAGAATTGGAGAAGCAACAGCAAAATTATCCAAAAAAACTCCAGGAGAAAGGAAATAAGAAAGATCCGAGCAGAAATAAATGAAATAGAAAATAAGCTAACTATACAGAAAATAAATGAAAGTAAAAGTTGGTTCTTTGAAAAGATAAACAAAATTGATACACCACTAGTGAGACTTATTAAGAAGAAGAAAGGAACCAGGTGAATCAAATCTGCAATGAAACAGGAAATATAAAAACAGACAAAGCAGAAATACAGAACATAATTAGAGGATATTATGAACAACTATATGCCAAGAAACAAGACAATCTGGATGAGATGGACAAATTCCTGGACATGTATAATCTACCAAGATTGAGCCAGGAGGATATAGAAAGCCTAAATAGGCCCATAACAAGCCAGGAGATTGAATCAGTAATAAATAGCCTTCCAACAAAGAAAAGTCCTGGCCCGGATGGATTCACCTCTGAGTTCTATAAAACTTTCAAAGAAGAGTTAACCCCCATTCTGCTCAAGTTATTTCTAAAGATACAAAAGGGTGAATCTTTCCCAAATTCATTCTATGAAGACTCCATCACCCTTATCCTCAAAACAGATAAGGGCAGGATAAGGAAGGAAAGCTATAGACCAATATCTCTGATGAATATAGACTCAAATATTCTTAACAAGATACTAGCAAACTGTATCCAACAACTTATAAAAAAGATTATACATCATGATCAGGTAGGCTTTATTCCAGGAATGCAAGGTTGGTTCAACATACGTAAAACCATAAATGTAATTCACCATATTAACAGGAAAAAAGACAAAAACCATATGGTCATATCAATTGATGCAGAAAAAGCATTTGACAAGATACAACATCCCTTTATGCTCAAGACGCTCAGCAAAATTGGCATACAAGGGTCATTTCTCAACACAATAAAAGCTATCTATGAAAAACCCATCGCGAATATCATCCTGAATGGAGAAAAGCTGAAAGCTTTCCCACTAAAAATGATACAAGACAAGGATGCCCACTTTCTCCACTCCTTTTCAACATAGTACTGGAAGTCCTTGCCAATGCAATCAGAAAAGAGGAAAAAATTAAAGGCATCCAAATAGGAAAAGAAGAGGTGAAACTCTCTATTCGCAGATGACATGACTGTGTTCCTAGAAGACCCAATGATTTCCATGAAGAAATTTCTGGAAGTAATGCACGAATACAGTAAAGTTGCAGGATACAAAATTAATATACATAAGTCAATAGCGTTTCTATATACAAACAACAGGCAGCCGGAGATAGAACTGAAAAAAGTTGTTCCATTTACCATAGCCACAAAAAGTATAAGATACTTAGGGATAAATCTAACCAAAGAAGTTAAAGACCTCCACAAGGAAAACTAAGAGAAGCTAAAAAAAGAAATTGAAAATGACACAAAAAAGTGGAAGGACATCCCATGTTCCTGGATTGGAAGAATTAATATAACCAAAATGGCAATTCTACCCAAATTAATCTACCTATTTAACGCAATGCCAACCAAAGTACCAGACACATTCTTCACAGATCTAGAAAAGACAATCAGAAAATTCGTCTGGAATAATAAAAGACCCCGCATTGCCAAAGCAATTCTACAAAAGAAGAGTGGAGTGGGCGGCATCTCACTCCCTCACCCAAAAATATACTACAAAGCTGTGGTAATCAAAACAGCATGGTATTGACACAAGAACAGACCCAATGGAACAGAATTGAGTCCACAGGAATAAATTCCCAATCATTCAGTCAACTGATTTTTGAAAAGGGGTACCAGTCAATCCAGTGGGAAAAGGAAAGCCTCTTCAGCAAATGGTGCAGGAAAAACTGGATTTCCACCTGTAGAAAGATGAATCTGAACCCCTACCTCTCACCTCTGACAAAAATCAAGTCAAGGTGGATTAAGGATCTAAATCTAAGACCCCAAACTATTAAACTGCTTCTAGAAAACACTGGAGAAACTCTGGGAGACATTGGGGTAGGGAAAGACTTCTTACATAAGACCCCAAAAGCACAGTCGATAATCCCCAACATAGACAAGTGGGATTACATCAGACTAAGAAATTTCTGCATGGCAAAAGACACAGTAATTAGTGTGAATCGACAGCCCTCAGAATGGGAAAATATTTTTGTAAACTATGCATCAGATAAGGGATTGATAACCAGAATATATAAGAAACTAAAGAAGCTGTTTGGAAAAAAAAATGATGAACCCTATTAAAAGATGGGAGAAGGAGTTGAAAAGAACACTCACTAATGAGGACATAAGAATAGCCAGAAGGCATATGAAAAAATGCTCAACATCCCTCATTGTAAGGGAAATGCAGATCAAAACAACAATGAGATACCACCTAACCCCAGTCAGAATGGCGAAGATTAAAAAAACAAAGAATGATAAGTGTTGGCGGGGATGCGGTGAAAGGGGAACTCTCTTACACTGCTGGTGGGAATGTAAATTAGTCCAACCACTCTGGAGAACAATTTGGAGATTCCTCAAAAATCTACAAATAGAACTGCCATATGATCCAGCAATCCCATGTCTTGGCATCTACCCAAAGGACAGAAGAATTTCTCATTGGAAAAGTGTTTGTACATCAATGTTTATTGCGGCACTTTTCACGATTGCTAAGACATGGAACCAACCCAGATGCCCTCGTATGGCTGAATGGATTGAAAAACTGTGGCACGTATACTCTATGGAATACTATTCAGTCATTAAGAACAACAAAACCCTGGCTTTTGACAGAAAGTGGAAAAATATGGAAGATTTACTGCTGAGTGAAGCAAGCCAGGCTATGAAGGAGAGACTCTGTATGTCCCCACTTAATATATACTGAATGTCCACACTCTATAACTGAAACTGACGGGCTAAAGGATGTAACAAACACAAGAGGTGGATGTGAATGCCAGATGTGGTGTGTGTGGAGGAGTGGGGCCTGGGGAAGAACATTTGGAGTAGGAATACGAAGACAGCATTGTTGAGACAGGGAGGTACTGTTGTTATATTTTTACCAACTCGACTGGGGAGAAATTTTCTTATATTAAAATGATCACCTTGTAAGCTAAATAATGTGATTGAATGTATTTTTAAAAAGAGGAAAATAAATAAAAAGAAAAGGAAAAAAAAAAGAACTTCCAACCACTTTAATTTTATCATTTCTATAATGTTATTTCCTGAAGTCATCTCATTCCTATATCTTGCTAAATGCTGCAAAGAGCAACATGCAAAAATTCTGGCTCTAACAACTTTTTCTAGATAGGCAAGGTCAGTATATCAGTCTTCCAGGTTGCTATAGATAATATTCTACCAAATGTTTATCATTGTATAATATAGATCTCCAATGTCCTTCCAGTCCTAATATCTCTTTCCTTGTTTGTGACCCATATCTTAAGTCTTTGATATAGTAGCAATATACATCAAGATAACAATTTCTATTTTATTTTATTTTATTTTTAAAGAATTATTTTATTTAACTTAATTTATTTATTATTTTAATTTGAGCAGAGAGGGACAGAGTGAGAGAGAGAGAGAGGGGAAAGAGAGAGACAGGGAAAGTGAGAAAGCAAGCTGCCAGGTCTGAGACTTGAACCACAATCAACCGTGTGGGAGTCCAGCACCCTTAACTTCTACATCAACTGCCAGCCCCCAATTTCTATTTTAATTTGGCTAGTGAAGCATTTAAAACAAATAAACTCAATAAACTCAACCAAAGTTTCTTGCCTATATAATATTACTAGGCTGTTGATCAAATCAGTAAGGCGGTGCTCTTACCCAAACTAATACAAAAATGAAAAATAGAGACTGCTTTATGAGTGAAATGCAGAAGGTCTTTCAGGCAACAACCAGCCAACGATATCTCTTGTCTTCCTACTTAACAGTAAAAAATTATATGTAACTTCAACATCATAGACACAGATTTCTGTGGGCATTTGCAAGAACAAAGCATTATCAGGTTGAAATTTTTTAGAGGAAATTTATAGGTATGTTGAAAAGGGAATTTATATAATATACTGAAATTAAGAGAAAGAGAAATTTTTTGAAGTCCTTGTATTTCACATATGTGTGGAATATAAGATTTGGGGAGCAAGATACTAGTTCTTTAATTCCCATATTTTTACATAGAGATGAAATTTTCACTCTACTCCCTAAAAGGTGAAATTAATAAAGGAGGAAGCATTTCATACTTACTTCCAATATACATACTCTAACCTATGCAAATATAAGTTGAATTGTAATCTCCCCCCAATTCATATGTTTAAATCCTAATCTCTAGTACCTCACATGTGACCATATTTGAAGAGGTAAATGGTGTCATGTGGGTGGGCCCTAATCCAGTAGGAGGCTGTCCTCATAAGAGGCGAATAGCAGGAGAAACCAAACCTGTCCATACCTTGATTTCAAACTTCTAGTATTTAGAACTAAACAAAAATAAATTGTTTAATTCTTCACCCTGTGGTATTTTGTTATAGCAGCTCAACTTGGAAAGAGGAGTAATATGTAATTGGTAAGTTTAGTACTACAGATTGGTTCTATGTCAGATGCTGCTAGTTAATAATACTTTAGATACAGTTCCTGTCTAGAAGCCTAGAGTCTAATGGAGCGAGAGGAAAGTAAGTAAACAGAAATAAGATACCAGAATATAGAGAACACCCAGGTAGACTGGAAACTTCCTCAGGAAATTTGGGAAGCTGACACGCATATTGAGCTTTGTTTGTTAGTGGGTTCTTAGAGGGTGGTGAACGCAGAATGTGAAGCAAAGCAGTCAGCCAAAGAACTAAGCGATATGTTGACCAGATTCTTTTGATCCTATGGTGTGGAGGGGCAGCCTACACTTGGATGGTAGTTTAGTTTGAACAGATGGAATGGGGCTTGGATGTGAGCCACAGTGACAATTACTGGCTAAGGGTTTCACCAATTTTCTGATGAGAACTGTCTTATAGTTATCACCCAAACCATACTGGTTAACTAAAGTACACAAACATATAGAGTCAACTCTAAATAATGTACAGTCAAAGCAAACACAATTCAGTAATTGCATATGGTGGGTTTCCTGGTATGGATGCCATAGTAATAGTGAAAAAAGCACAAGCTTTGAAACCAGATTCAATGACAAATAAAACATATGCTTAATGAGCACTACTGAGGTGCCAGCCCCTGCTAGGCACTGAGAACAGTGGAGTGGAGAGAGAAAAAATGTCCTTGCCATTTGTTAACTTGGGCAGGTTACTTAATTTCTCTGAACCAGCCTTTTATATGATAAAACAAGATTATTATAACCATTTTGTATAATTCTCATAAAGGCTAAATTTTAAAATAGAAAAAAAGAAAGTGCATTTAAAAGTACTTAGGGCTATGCCTGGCAACCATGAGCTGAATGCTGTTTTCTTCACACTTCTGGCTACCTTTGCTCCCTGCAAAAAGGACCAAGTTAAAAGAGCCCTTTAAGGTCTTTTCAAATGAGTTAGCACATACTGTCCTCATAGTCAAAATCTGAGGCTTAGAGCAAGATCATTAAACAAGACTGGCTCTTGAGTAAAGCTGGCCTTGGATCATCACTGATAAAACTTTTAGAGAGGACAAAAAAGAATTAAAAATTGTCATACACTAGAGACAAAGCGCGAAGAAAGCATGGGAGGGGAAGAGCATAGGAAAGGAAATTTGGGGAAAAATAAAGAGGTAAGACATTTGTGGGACACAGATACGGTTTATAATCTGTTGATGAGGATGTGTATAGTATATTCTCAACTGTGCAGAACTAAGGTATATATCATTCTGGGTAAAGTCTCTTTAAAATCTAAATGATGTATAGCAATTGAATATATAAATCATAATCATAATTATCATTATAATAAAAAGAGAAAAAACCTTTTAGGGTGTTAAGTATGTTTCTCCAAGGTATGTATTATATATATATATATATATATATATATATATATATATGCACATATATATATATATATATATGTATGTATGTATGTATTATTTTCTTCTTTATTTTGTCACTTCTCTCACCCTTACCTTTATGGCACTGAACTCTGTAAGAGCAAAATCACAAAGAATCTGCAGATACTGAAATAAAAAGATTCATCTTCTTAACGCATTTAGAATGGCCTTACATTTTCACATGCAGAATATACTAACATACATATTTAGTAATAAATTATTATCTCCCCTTTTCTACACTAAGATAACAGCAGTACAAGATAATGAGTCAATCTCTGTAACCTTCATAAACGTACTGAAAATAGTACGGAACATATACTTCAGATAACATATCACTATGGGTATGTTGTCTGTCTTGAACTGAACCAGATTCTCCATGGACAAAACAATTGCCAACTTGGTTAAGCACTGTAGAGAGAATAATTCCTTCCTTTCCTCAACTCTAAGGAGTAGCTTCAAGTACTCACAGAATATAAACTACTTATTTATAATCTCAAAAGTTTTGATTAAGTACAAGTTATTCCCAAGTCTTATCTTAGTCGACAAATTTTGTAGACATTAGGGGCAACCTGCTCTTTTCTCTTATTTCATCCTTTCTCTTTGGCTGGTGCACCTCCCAGCAATCAGAAGAATTTAAGATAAAATGCAAACTTTCTTAATTGGGCTTTTTGCTTTTATTTTATTTCCAAATTCTCCCAAAACAACTTTGCTAAATCTACTCCCTTTAATTTCATTTTTTTTGTACTTGAAACATAGACTTGGGCTACAATTAGATTTAATCCATTGCTACCTTGTCATATCAATCAGTTATGTACTTCACTTGGCAAATATTGAATCTACCCCACATAGGGCATAATATTAAGCTTTTTAGGGATTGCAAAGAAATAAAGCACTGATGTGATTGTTACATTCAGACATAAAACCATATTATACCAAGTAATGCCCTCACTTTTTTCCCTATACATTTCACACTTATACACAAACTTATACTCCATTCATTAAACTGTAATGGTCCATGAACAAATAAATAATGCTTTAAAAAAAAAGGTTTTTGTTTTTAACACTTTGGACGGCATACAGAATATCCATAAGCTGTGGTACATAATGAAACTACCCACTGTTTATAAATACCTGCAAAATCTCCATGCTATGGAGTTAATTTAAGACAAAATAGTCACACAATTTGAACACAGTGTAAGAATATAATAAGCAGAGAAAAATCTTCCAGGAAATCAAGGTTTACTTAAGCAGATTGATAATGTCCTTACCAAAAACTAGCAGGCACAGTTTCTCAGTTTGTTCTCCTTTGTATGACTTACCCATCAAGCAAGATAGTACAATTACTGAACTTTGTAGTAAATGCTTGGACCTCCTGAGGCGCTCTCATAGGAAATCATCCAATAACACAATGGCATTTCTCTCTGTATCACACAGATGTTGTGGTTTGTCAAAAAATATATACACTACATTAAAGTAAAGAAATAAAGGGAGTTCATGTGGAGAAAACAAGCTTTAAAAAAAAAAAAAAGCACATGATTATTTTCTCTAGATTTAATTTTTATTTCCTGTTCCCTACAGATCTCTTCACAAATTCTTTAGGCTCATTGATGAGCTTGGCTGATAGAGGCGGTTCAGTCAGAAGAAACTGGTCCAGGATAACCCAGTATGATTACTGTCACACAAGTAGCAATCTTTCACTTTTCCATTTTGCTTTCAAAGTTGACTTAGTGATTACTTAAGTTATGACAGTATTAAGCAGGAGAAGTCAGTAGTCAGCATTCTGAAGTCTGCTGCCACCATGAACTTTATTTTCAAAAGGGAGGTAAGGGTGGAGATTTAGGACCACACTCACTAGGGTTTCACAATTGTTAAATTCACCCTTTTGGTGATCTGGTAACTTTAAATATGATAGCCCTTTTTTGAAATCTGGCTACCCAAATATCAAAATCCAGGCAGATAGACATATATACCCATAAACATTAGAAATAACCATAAAGTGAGGGGACCAGCAGGTGGCATGGTGGTTAAGGCGCTGGACACTCCCACATGGCTGACCACAGTTCCAGTCCTAGACCTGGTGGCTTGCTTTCTAGCTTTCTCTCTCTTTCTCTCTGTCTGTCTCTATCTGGTCATATTAAAATAAATGAATGAATAAATAAAATAAAATAAATAATTCTTTATAAAAAAAGAAATAAACTTAAAGTGAAACACTTTGAGGGCAATATATACTAAAATGCAAACAATTAACATTAACAGAATATTGTATTTTATTTGAAGAAACTTGAGCATTTTTCTCTCTGTGTAAAATTACATATTATAATAATGCTTTTGCTTCTCTATTTATAAAATTAGAAGTAAAAAAAAAAGCCAGAGGATATATCACATTCACTTGTGACTTGAACACTCAAGAGAAATTCATTCATGCATTCCCTTGATGAATGGAAAATGTTTAACAACATGTATTCTCTGAAGAGCCAATGTTTGGAATAGAAAGCTTGAAATAACTTAAGATTAAATATGATTGCATCTGCATGCAGATACATGTGAAGATGATTTTAAAAGTAAATTTGGCAAAACAAACAGTTTAGTAATTGGGCATTTTCAAAACAATTGGTTATTTAAATGAAGCCTACTTTTTTGGAGGACACATTTGATTGCATGTCATAGTAGAAATAGAGAGCTAGATTATGTTGTCTATCAAATCGTGAGATCCACACATGGCTGGATATGACAGATATCTCTAAAACAGGACTGGTCAGGTATTCAGTAGAAAAGGCTGCTAGTTACACATGCCTTGAGAAATACTTGAGAGTATCCTGGGGAAAATATCTGTTTATTCCCCATGTTCTTATTATGGTTTCTCCTGTAGCATTTAGAATTCTAATCACTAGTCGTTATTTTTTTCACATCATTAAAAATCTTTACCAGAAAGCAAACATATTATCTAAGAAGCTATTAATAAGTCATTAACACCTTTCTTTGAATTAAATCAATCAGACCATACAAATAGTTTACTTAAAGCCCCAGAAGGAACATAATACCAAATAGGTCATTTTGGTGAGGGTAGAAATTATAAAACCATATATGTTGGGCCATTTTGCAAGAAGGGCCCTTAAAAGTAGGCATTTTAACATTGGAGAAAGAATGGCAGAGAATCATAAATAAGAAGGTTAGAGAAGATGTAGAAAAGAAAATCCCTAAAGCATCATTTCCCTCCAGATCAACTAAAGTACAAAAGTACTTTAAAATTTTCATGAAAAAAAATGAAATTAAAGTAAGAGTTTATTTTGGTGCAGACAATTTTGAAATCTATGCAGTTTTTTCACAATATGCATTTCCCATGAATGTTTTGAGGATTCTTCATAAAACCTGAGTGTGATTGACAGCTCTTGAAACACAATAATAGTATGTGATTCATACTCGCAGCCTAAATAATAGAGGTTTTAGTGACAGCTCTCAACTCTATATTACCAGTGACAATTTTGAATGAGGTATAAATTTTTTAGCACTAGTAGGTACCTGCTCTTAATCTGAACCAAAGTGTAGGGACCCAACAAACACACATGAATATTTGACTGTGAGACACAACCTAGGTGCGAGACTTGTGCACAATACCATGAGTCATCTTATTCATAAAAACCAAGTGGTCAATTATGAAATTATTAAGGCTGCAGCCAGATAATTCTGAGAAAAGTAATTGATACCAATTACAGTGTGTGTTGGGTGGGGTGCTGGGAAATGCAACCTAATTAATGGCTTGATTGAAGGGACTAGTTCAGGTGGTCTGACAATTCTGCTAAGTAATCTTGCTCTAACGCAGAACCACACCCTCACTGCTCACTGTGCACACTCTCCAAGTGCTTTAGACTTCTGGCCTATAACCACATGTATCACTCTTATTTTCAATAAAGGAGACTTCAAAATAAGAACAATTTATTGAAATTTACACGAGTTGGAATTCTCTGAAGTGAATTAACGATAAAAGAATAAAGCTGTTAAAGGAATATATTTTTCATGCTTCGAGGCTATGTGTTTAACACTTTTCTAACTGTTCATTCATTTATAAAAAAAAAAATACTTCAGAGTTATTATCTCCCAGAATTTAAATTAGATATTTAATTGACTGGAGGGAATGAAAGTCGCTCACTTTTAAATAAGGCAACTAACTATTTTAAAATATTTCTGTAACATGCTTTATACAATCACCATCAGTCCAAATTCTTGGCAAATATTCTTGTGTGTATATATAGTTGTTTTTAGAAATGTCATGCTGTAAGAACTAACTCCTTTGGAAACATGTTTAGCTTAATTAGGAAAGTCAACAGACTTCTAATAGGAAGAAATGGGTATTTTTCTCTGTGGTATCAAAAGCATCAAATGCCCTGTTCTCCTGCCAAACAAATCTTCCTGCCTGCCTGCCTCTTAGACCCAGGTGATTGCAGACAGCTGAGCAGGCATTTCCCCAAAGCCTCCCTTGACCTGGCTCCAGTCTTTGCTCTGTGGCCCCATCTCTTGCTGTCTCTGTGTCACTCTTTTGGTGTGTGATTTTTCTTTCTCTCTTTTTTTTTTTCTTCGTATTTTTGCCTCAGGAAACCTAGGGATATTCATGGCACTGAGGCAAATAATGTGGAATTAAAAACTAAATTCTTGAGGCCTTATCCTAGCAACAAGACCATCACCATCTGTTCAGAGGACAAGCCTGCCATTATCCACCGCATTCTTTATACAAACCCCATCACCTGTGAGGAAAAAACAGTGCCCCTTTCCTGGGCTTTCTCTTTGTCATAAGAGAAAGTGGCCTGTTTCCCTCTGATCCTGTAAAATTAGAGAAAGCAAATATGACTGAGAGCACAGACAGCAAATTTAAAGAGACATGTTAGAAGGCCTGAAATGCCCATTCCAAAATAATCTGATAATTCTCATCTGTGCAGAATAAAAACTGACAACAATATATCATTGATTTCTCTCAATAGCCATTATACTATTTAAATAAAAAGAAGCAAAGGAAGCCTTGTGTTGGTATTTTTGATGGTAAAATGATTGTCATCTTTTCCCATTAT
The DNA here is from genome assembly GCA_026018925.1 of Tupaia tana. NCBI lineage: Eukaryota > Metazoa > Chordata > Mammalia > Scandentia > Tupaiidae > Tupaia > Tupaia tana. The sequence continues at coordinate 102,082,204 of JAKSZU010000001.1, forward strand.
TTTAGCTTCAAAGATTTTTTTCATTTCACTTTCAAAACTACATCAAAATTTATATTTTGAGAGTGGTATTATAATGTTTTCTAAATTTATATTTTATTCTAATTTTAATGACCTCAGGGAAAGATTCATTCCACTTAGACATTTAGTTTAACCTACAATAAAATTTTTTCCCTGGCAAAATGTTTAAACAGGGAGAACACTAACTAGGATCTATTTTATGTGAGTAAAATTTATTTTACTAGAAATAAGCAAGATCTGTGTCCTCTTCTAAAATAGTTTAGTACAAGAGAAGAGAATATCAATTGATGGAACATTTGAAAACTCCAGCCAGACTCTGAAGTGCACATAAAGAAAACTATCAGAAAAATCTCAATTATTTTCTTCCTAGAAAGAAATATGAATGGAGACATCTGATTCAATAAATTAAGAAAGAATATATTTGTGAATGTCTACTGCTTTTCAGTCATTACATAATATGGTGGCCACTTTTAAAAATTTAATTCTTTTATGAGAAATATATCAACAAATAGAATGTACCATTCATATCTTAAAAAGTATTAGCTCTATAATTACAACTTCTAGTTGGTATTTATTATTTCCTGTTCCAAATGTATCTATGTACCAGAAATCCGAGTTTCATTATAGGAACCCAGTCAAGTCCTAGGCACAATGGAATGGCTGGTTACCCAAGCTGAAAGGAAACTTTCTTTTACCTAAAAAATGTTTATGCTCCGTTCAGTTACATAATCAAGAAGTATAAATGGGGTTTCCTTAGTTTGGGGGCCCATCTAAGCATTCGCTCCCATTATTCTCCTTTGTGATCACTAGCATATTATTTCACTTGAGCCTGATAAAAGCTTATGAAGAGACTGGTCATTACAATCACACATAAAGACGAGGAAACCCAAGTTCAGAGAGGTGTGCTGGTTTTCCCTTGGCTCCCAAGCTAAAACGTACTTTGTCCAAATTTGAAACAACACTGATATTTTTAAAAGGCATTATTTATATTTGTATCCTCAGAAAGAAAAACAAATAAATGCAAAGACTGAAGCTAAAGCAATAATACCTTTTTATTCCCTAGGATAGATAACTGATATACTTTTTGGCTGATGTTCAAAAATATCATTTGTGGCTTACCTGGGCTCCATTTTTATGAGTCAGTATTCCCAAAGTTACTTGTAAAATATGAACTGAGAGCCAGCAGGTGGTGTGGTGGTTATTACACTGAACTCCCACATGGCTGACCACAGTTTGAGTCCCTGACTTGGCGGCTTGAAATGCAGGTGTGAGTGCAGGCATGCTGAGTCCCAAAAGGAGAACAGAGAAGAGAAGATTGCAGTGCAGCAGTCCCCATTGGGTGGTGATTTCTTACTTTCTCTCTGTCTCCCCAGTGCACATACACACAAACTATGGCAAAAATCTCTCTCTAAAAAAAAAAAAAAAAAAAAAAAAAAAAGAAAGAAAGAAAGGAAAGGAAAGGAAAGGAAAGGAAAGAAAATCATGACAGCCACATATGTGTGTGTGCCCAAAGTCCCAAAGGGAGAGTGGAGGAGAGGGGATAATGGCATGGCCATACATGAGCTAGCCATAGTCCTTGCCAATGAGGTTGGGATGCTGAGAAGCAAATGAATCATTCTCTTCTTCCTAACTCTAAAATATACTTGATCGAAAGGGAATGAAAAATCCCTGTGTTTGGTTTTTTTGATGGATTGAAGGAATAATTCAGTCTGCTTATACCCCATCAGAGTATAACAAAAAACACATGAAAATGGTAACTAAAGATGTATTGTGAGATCATGAAAGGGAACTTTGATCAAATAAATAGATCTTCTCAAAATGAAAGGAAAATTTTTCTATACCAAAATAATTGACTACCACCAGTGGGGGTCATTTAATTATTTAATAATATTTTAGAATGAAATATTTATATAATATAATTAAAAGATATTTGTAGGATCATAGATTCCAAAGGTAAGCAAAGTGGAGTGAGAACAAAGTGGTGTATCTTTTACAAGGCACCCAGCTCAATTTCTATACTAAAAGAAAATAAATTTTCAGATTACATTCTCTTACCAAGATATAACAATCACAAATACAGATAAATTACGCAGAAATGACTGTTTCCAACCCTTATTTTCAGATTAACTGAAACAAAATTAGTGAAGGCAACAGTAATGTTTGATCCACATGTGGCCTGAAGACACCGCCTTCTCTTGACTAGAGAAAGTGACTTTTTCTCCTAGTTCTTTATAAACCTGTGCTAATGGTCACAAAGAGGAATGAAGGGGATAATGTTTAAATGGCCACCAAGCTAGAAAAATCCCATTTATATTAATTATGAAACTGAATTGGGTATAAGTATCTTTTTTTTTTCTTTTTTTTTGAGAGGTTTTTTTGCTATAGGGCGCATGCGCTTGCCAGACAGACAGAGAGAGACAGAGAGATAGAAAGCAAGAAATCACCCCCCAGGGGAGATGGCCACGCTGCAATCCCTTCTCCTCCATTCTCTTCTCGGGATCTTGGGCACACACGCACACGCGCCCGGCGTGAGTTTAAGCCACCGGGTCCGGGACTTGAACCACGGTCGACTACGTGGGAGTCGACATAGCCATTACGCTAACTGCTGGTCCCGGGTATAAGTATCTTATGGGTAAAAAAATATTCCTTTCAGTGAGGGCAACTAACCATTCAATTTGCCTGGAACTTGAAAGGTTCCCATGACAAGACTTTCAGTACTAAAATTCAAAAAATCTCAGGCAAAATGCAGCAAGTTGGTCACTTCAGTAACTGCGAGATATGTTAGCTAGTGGGCTTGCGATTTAATTTGGCACCACAATTCGCAGGCTTTAAAAACAAAAACATCTTAGAAAAACAGGACTGAAAAAAAAAACAGGATTTTACTTTGAGAATCTTGAGTTCCTAAATATTCCTATGTACCAGAAATCTAGAGTCTCACACTTTTTAATTTTTTTAAAAAAGAATTACTTTATTGTATTATTATTATTATAATTATTTAATATGCTATAGGACATGTGCACTCACCAGAAAGAGACAGAGAGAGAGAAAGTAAATGAGAAAGCAAGTCACCAGGTCTGGGAATTGAACTGCAGTTGGCCATGTGGGAGTCCACTGTTTTAGCCACCACTCTTACTCTACGAGAACATTTAGTGATTTTGTCAGCATGAGAGATCATTGCCTGTCTTACATCACTGAGTTATTTTTGCAACAATAAGAAGTTGATATTTGCTATCCTTGTCCCAAGCCTGTTGCTGAATTATACATCCACCCTGTTATAACACCTACACACTAAAAATGAATACCTGATAATTTGTTAATAATGTGAATCGACAACAAAATAATCGGCATCTCACCACTTTTTAAAAGTAACTTGGGAATTCTTTCCTACTGTTCAGGGGAGGAAAAAAATGCAAAGGATTACGTTGGGGTTGTCCAGATATGAACTCATTATTCTAAAACTTTAATTTTAAAAGAATTGGGGAAGGGACCAACCAGTGGTGTGGTAGTTAAGACAACTGGATCCCACATGGCCAACTTAGCAGTTTAAATCCTGGACCTGGTATCTCGAAAAACATACCAGGCATGTATGCATGCATGTCTAAAATTCTGAGGAGAGAATGGAGGGGAAAAAATTATAGTGTGGCCATCCCCCAGGGAAGGTGATTTCTCATGTTCCTTCTCTCTCTCTCTCTCTCTCTTTCTCTCTCTCTCACAAACACATGCTTCCTATAGTAAAAAAACTGAAAAAAAATTGGGGAGAAAAATAACAAGAATTTATCGTGTCTTTCCCATATAAACTAGGTTTTAAGGTAGTTCAATTGCTAATGAGTGAAAAAAAAATTTAGAAGAATTCTGACTAGACAATATGGAAACAAAGGTGAAATTAGAAAAATCACAATTTTGTAGCCATGAAAGAAATAATGGATATAGGGATGATAGGAAATAAATAATAGTGATATTAGTTTAAAAGTTGTTAGGGAATTTTAAGACTATTGAAGCTTAGAATTGTTAAAAAAAAAAAAAAAGGCAGCCAATTATTATATGTCTTGCAAAAAATAGTTAAGACAAAAAGTAGAAATTAATTGTAGCAGATGCTTCTGGTGCTCACCCTCATCCCTCTGGCTATCTCTGACCTAGTTGCAACTTTGGGGAAGGGTTCTAACTCACCTATGCAAGGATCAGCTTTCAGGACAATCTGTAACTACAGGGAGATGCGAGACATCAGACAAATTTTGGAATTTTCCTTGAAACTTCTCAGAAGTCTCAACAAACTAGCGATTTGCTATCTATAGCAAGCATCTTGATGATTCAGCTTTCCCTCCTTCCTGTTCTCCCTGCTTCTGCACTCCTGTCTGGTGGAACAACCTCCAAAATAAATGATCAATCGTAAGCCCTGCTTTCAGAAAAGCTTTAGTATGTCATCAATGAAATCTTGACCTACTAGGCCAGTTTCAGAAATGGTGGAGATAGAGTAATTGATAGATTAAAAAAAAGGGGCAACTTTCTCAGGAAAATAACTGTTATTTCCGACAAATTGATTGCATATAAAGAAAGAGAGAGAAGTTAGTTGGAAAAAGCCTTTTCTAGAATAAGAAAGTTGTAAAATATTGACTAAGTGAAATAGGTAACATAACACCAAAAAAAGACATTTTGGAAATAAATGGAAACATTTGAATAAAAACAGGGTATTAATGTGATTAAGAGAGTTTTGGTAATTTGATTAGGAGTTGTGATAATAGCAAAATAGAATTGGTTATGAGAAAGAAGAAAAACTTAACAGAAAAGAAAGACTGAAATATCAATGAATGAAATGATATTTTTTTCCTGAAATAGCTAAAACAAACTTTAGAAAAAAACAATAACAAATTGGAAAATAAATATCTGATTATAAAAAAAAAACTTATCATTGTGGAAGGTGGTGATGCAAAAAGAAAAGTCATTGTCATTATTACTGCTCTTCCTATATTGTTTGTTTGAAATTTCTATTACAAAGCTAGAAAAAAAAGATCGAAATATCCTGAATTCAAATGCTGAAAACAGAATTGACTCTAAATTGCTTTTAATTTACCTGGCTCAATCAATTAATCTATCAATTCCAGTTTGATTCCAATTGTGAGGGGTGAATATGGATGCACTAAGCAGTAGTAAATGCCACTACAAGCTATTGAGTAAACCACATGTATGTCTTTCACCTTTTTGTTACCGGAAACAAACTCTAGTGGAAGGAATTTCATTATTGGTCAGCATACACTCAAACCTCAATTTCTGTGCACTCGAGAAACAAAAGTTTATTTATATATTAGACTATGGTAGATGTCATTAGAATGCTATAAAGAGAAAAAAATTAACACTGCCTTCTATTTGTATTTATATTTTGAAAGTATTTTCAAGTACATCATTTCTGCCAAATCTTTAACAATCCCTACGTGGAAATAGTCACATACTATACACCCAAGTCAATGGGTAAGCAAATATGAATCACCTGATACTAGCTGGTTATATTATTCTTCTATATGAAGCATAGTTGACTATCCTTAGAAATGTACAGCAGACAGGCAGCTTCTTGAGGAAAGGGAGTTTTCTTAATGTATTTTCTTTTTTATTCTTAGCACCTCAAAGAGCATTTGAGACATTATAGGCGTTTGATAAATATTAATGCTTAAATTCCTTTAAGTCATTTGCTGAACTAGTAATTGGGTCATCTGTCGACTTCAGTCATCATCACTGCCATTGCATTAATCAAAACTAACATTGCTATCTTCTCTGAACTTTTTAACTGGTTTCCTCACATCCTCTGTTGGCCATACCAATTAGATTGCAGAGTTCTTTATACTGTAAATGTAAATGTGACTGCTAGACAACAACTCTGCCCACACACACTCCCACACATGCATCAACACACAAATGCCTAAAATCATTCTATTACATTTCATGGCTCTAAGGCTATTAATATTCTTACCTAAATATCTCTTATACTCTTATTTGTGTGATTATCTAATTAAGGTATGTTTTCCCTAACAGATCTCAAGCCCTGTTTTTAGAGCAAGAACTGAGCTTGTTCTGATCCTTATTTTATTTCCAAAGCTCTACATAGTACCTACAGAATAATATGTGGTCAATAATTTTGTTGAAAGAATTTATCCAATAACTTAATTTTAACTTCCTTTGAGTTATTTTAGCATATCATCTTCACTCCCCAAATTAAACAAGTAAAATAACGTAGTAAAGGAAGTTTAAGGCCAAATTATTAGAATTGTTTCTGCATGCTAACAAATCATTACAACACCTGTAATTTTGTAACTTAACCACTAACAGAATCTAACAACTGCACTAACAACTGCATCTTCTTGTCAGGGTAACCCTTCAGTCAATTCAAAGGAGGTACTGAAAGAAATCCATAATCCTGCCTTTATCTACAATGGTTATTTTAAAAATTGGGAGTGTATTTGGCAACTTTCAGGAGCATAAACAATTCTATATGGGCAGCAGTCAGTAAGTGGAAGCAATAACAGAATTCCTTCTATTACAAAGTCTAAAGAGTTCTTTTTGAGTTTAGCTCTTTAACAAAACCCATTACATGGGGGGGGGGGGGGGGGATGTATGCACATAGACAACTCACACTTGTCACAGGTAAAATTTGAGTATGTTTTCTGAAAATGTATTAACGACCTGCTTCCTTCTGTAGTTGCACACTAGAGCATTCCAAAGGGCATATTTCCCTATCTAATCCCATGCTAGTCTGGGGAGAGACACTTCTTTCAGTGGCACTCTGACTCATTATCATCATCCATGTGCTTGTATGTTTCTCTCACTGTATTATACATATGTGAAGATCTAACTCTCCTCCAGATAGCCTAAATCACACTATGTACTAGAGTACAATGACTTATTTTTGATTGATGCATAATAATTGTGTATATCTGTGGGATACTCTGTGATTTTTCGGTACGAGAATACAATGTGTAATGATCAAATCAGAGCAATTAGTGTACTCATCATCTCAGCTTGTCAGTAATTTATGTCAGGAACTCCAAAATCACCTTCTTTAGTTACTGGATACACAGTAAATTATTAACTGTGTGTACCCTGCTGTATTTTCTAACTTTATCAAATGCTGTGACCTAATCTATAAAAATTCCATTTATATCGAAGACTTTGGAGTAATATCCAAGTAGAAGATAGCACCAAAGAATCTGAAGGTGGTGAAGATTAGCCCCCCCAGACTAAATGGTGAATCAGGCTGTTTGTCTTCAGAGTACCTCCCCATGAGTCAGCTCTGACTTCCGTGCGGATACCCCTGTAGTTCACCTCCCCAGTCTTGTCCCCTGGATAAAGACTTGATGGATTTTACCAATACATATTTATTTAACGAGAACTATAAAGCTTCTGACTATTTGATCATTTTAGAGTAAAATTTCACTTAGAAGAAATTACATCAAATTATAGCAATTTGAGATATGGTGATGAAATAAACCATGTGAAATACTTTTACTACCTCCAAAAGGATGTCTGTTTTAAGTTCATGGAATGTTACAGCAGTCAGGGTCTTCAGATAATTTCTGGCTTAAAACCTTTCATCTCAAAGCAGTTAAGAAATTGTATTAATTAAATAATAGTAAATATGTATTGCGTGCCCTTATAATCTACACTGGACAAGACCCAGGAACGTAGACTAGTAAGTCTAAGAATGTGCTCACAGAGTTCCCTGTGCAGCAAGACACATGACCCCTAAATTGAAGAGAATTGTGGCCATGTGTTCTGCACTTAGAAGAGATATTTGTAGATTGCACAATCAATATGGTGACCCCCCCAAAAAAAATAAATAAAAGAAGCAGCGATACTTGTAGAATGTCTGCATTTGGAGAAAACATGGCTTCTGGACAATCATCCTGATGAGCACATTAGTATTCATGGGGACCTCATGTTTCTCCATAGGTATCATTGTTGTGGAACACATTTCATCTCAAAAGAAATAACCCCCTGAAGGGTACATATTTTAAATCTAAATAATACCCTTTCTTTTTGAATTTAATTTTTGAAACTTAATAGAGAGTCTACTGTTACCAGAACGACCACATCCACCAAAAATCATCTTAAAGTAGCTATAGACTCCCAAAAGGATAATGAGTTCTTACAGAGTTTCCCTAGTTATGGAGAGGAAATCATTAGTAACTTAAGACAGAAATAAAGAAATCATCTAATTAATGTATTCAGAGATGAATCTTAATGTCCAATTATTCTCTTGATTTGACACAACCTAGTAACAACATAACATAGTCAGCAACATTGTATTAATGTTGGAAGAATTAGAGGGAAGGTAGCCAAGTGGGGGAGGGAGAGACTTCATTTAATCCTTTCTTTTTTATTTTTCTAACTTACAATAGAAAGTCTTTGGCTTAAGTATATCATGTTTTGTAAAAGCAAACTTATAAAATTAACCTGGAAACCAACCGCCTGGATTCTATTATAATTAAAGTTTATCATACAATTTAAACAAAGGTCCATTTAATTCATTGAATATTAACAAATGATTTTCCTATCATTCAACATAACCTCTTCGTTCGGTTTCATTGATTGATTTAGCCAATGTCTGTTTAGACATGTATAATTTTTCATAATTGGCCCCATATCAAATGATGTAAAGAGCAAAAAGCTAAAGTGCTAGTACTATTGTGTTCCACATTCATGCTTCATTTTTTGAAAGAATGAAAACCTAACGAGATATTTTTTAACATTTTAGTGTTTTGATTAAATAATACATAGTATTATTAAGAATGCATAGAATATTACAATAAAAATCTGCACTCATCTCTAACCTCCAGGTTCCCAGTTCTCTACAAAATATAAAAATAAGAAAACCTTCTTTTAAGTTGTTTTTAATTCTTCTATAATTAAAAGACCTTCTCTCTTAAATATTAATAAATTACACACTACAATAGCCATAATTAATAGATATATATTACAGTCATTAAACCAATCAATTTTTCACAGAAACATCATACAATCAACAAATGTTTTAAGCAAATAAACGTCAGAATATCAGTATGGTTTTAACTTTTTTGAAAAAAAATTTTCATTCTCCAGTTATTTTCACATTCAACAATTTTCTATTGTTCTAGGAAACGTTCTTAAATTGCTTTGTGAGATGATAATCCTTTTCAAAATCCTGTTTTAACACTTCTAAATGACTCTTTCTTTACAACTGCTAGTGTTAAGCACGTTTATCCACTTCACCCCATCCTTCAAGTCAACAATGCTGTTCTTTATCATATGCAGTTCTGCTCTATCTAAAGCCAAAGGTTTGGGTGAAATGACTGATCTGTAAATGTTTAAGTAGCCTGTACAAAGAAAAAAAGACATTGAGCTTGCAATATACACAAGAATTCATTCTAGAATCTAGATTACATACCAAGAATTATGATCACATTCTTTTTTTTTTTTTTTTTTTTTTTTTTTTTTTTTTTTTTTTTTTTGAGAGGTTTCTGCTATAGGGCACGTGCACTCCCCAGGAAGACAGAAGACAGAGAGACAAAAAGCAAGAAATCACCCCCCAGGGAGATGGCCATGCCACAATCCCTTCTCCTCCATTCTCCTCTCGGGATCTTGGGCACGGACACACACGCACCTGGTGTGAGTTTTAAGCTACCGGATCCGTGACTCGAACTGTGGTCGACTACATGGGAGTTCAGCTACATAGCCCTTACGCTAACTGCTGGTCCCATGATCACATTCTTAAATATGCATAAGGCAGAGAACTTGACTACAAGGAACATAGAATTTAATTGATAATACAGTGCATGCAAATGTCATGACACTGCCATTAACAATCATTGGATAACAGAAAATGCAGGAATTCCAAGGAGAGAAAATGACCACTATAGGCTGATTGTCAGGGAAGCATTTTTGTTTATACATTCTTTTATTCTTTTTTTTTTTTAAAGGGAATTTAAACTTCACCTCAAAATATGCCTAAGAGTCAGATATAATTTTTTAAAAAATAGAGAATGGTGTGGTAAAGACATAAGGATGGAGATCTAGAAAACTATTTGAGGACAGGAAGTGATGTGACTGGAGTCAAAGATTAATAAATAGGATTAATAGGAAGGCTGGTTTTAAATAAACAGTTTGTAATTGCATTACACATACCTTGGAAAGCCAAGTTAAATAATTTAGCCATTGTATATCAGCAGGGTAGGGTTAGTGATGATTTTTGAGGAGTGATAGCATGATGAGAAATAATGTCTTTAAACGATTAATCCAGGAGATTTTCTTTCTTTCATTCTCTCATTTATTAAACAAACATTGATTACAGTTCCAGAATATCCAGGTATTATAGCATAAATTAAGCATACACAAGCAATTCACATTCTCAAGGTGCATTTATTCTAGAGATAGAGATGGGACAATAGTGCTATGTATTGTGATGAGTGGATGATACAGTACGACCCTGAATACTGGCGATACAGAGAAAACAGACTACTAGATAAAACACATGATCAGAAAAAAAGGCTCAGTGGAGGGTTTGTTATCAGTTAACCACGCACACATTGAGAAGAGGGACAATGAACACATCCGAAGGTACTAGGAATGACTCAAGCAAAGTCACAGAAGCATAACATAGTGGAGTCATCTTTTTAATGCCCAATATCATGTTCCCTTGGCCCACCTGTGACTTCTGCAGAAACTGTAATTCTGTGCAAACTTGAGCTAGCATTCCACTCAAGCATGTCCCATTTAGGAACGTCTCTTAAATTCTGGAAGCCCACTTATCCCCTACACAAATATATCCCAGAAATGTTGAAATGTCACCTCTAAAGATATCCTTCAACTAGTGGTCATGAGATGGTGGATGAATGACTCAGCTTCTCCTCTTGCTGACAATATTGAGAGTGCTACTGGCTTCTCAGAGGTCTCAAGGATTGAAGCCCATTTGCCCATTACAGGGACTTCATTATCATGCCCGAGCAAAAACATACCATCTGTTATTATTCCTGTTCTTTTATATGGCCACTCAAATATGATCCCTGTGACCAAGCTCTTGCCTCTGGCTTTCCTAGTAGAATCCAAATGAAGTCAAAGTAATTATTCAGGATGATTATTGAGAAGTGTGTAGTAAAAATGAGAGGAATCAAAGTGGGTGGGGAAGGATAATTACTCTTGGAACTACAGAGAACTTTGCATTTCATGCTAAAAACTTTATATTTTATCCAAAAATGTCATAGGTAACTATTGAATTATTTTAAACAAGAGAGTAACATGATCAAGATTTTTATTTTAAAGGTCCCTGGTAAAAAGTATGAGTTAATCACATTTTAAACTGAGAATTGAAAGGCTGATTTAGTGACTACACTGTGATTTAAGCTAGGTATTCTGAGTTTTAAGAAGTTAAATGTAGCTATAATATGATTGGTGAAAACCCCCTGCTATTAATGCTTTATCTGACATGTGGAGTAAGAGAGAAGGATGTCTGACTTGGAAAGATCTGAGTAGAAATGTCATTTATCCAAACATTCATTACAGAAGAAGGTTGGAGGAGCATCAGTCTACTTTTTTGAACATATAGATAGCAAGAACTTGAGGTAAAATTCACTAATATGGAGAAATAGAGTTTTGTTGTTGCTAGTTTTTTTATTTTCTTGGTAGGGGATTGGATTGCAGATATAGAACAATGTTGAACTAGCTGTGATAGGTTGTTCCAAATATCCATCACTTCACCTAACCTTCACAGTAATCTTAAAACATGACAATTGTTTTCCTTGTATTTGAGAAAATGGTACTTCAAGTGTTTGTGAAAAATTAGAATTAAAGCACAGATTTATATTTATTTAAAAAATATTTTAACTCCAGGCATAGTTTGTTCATAATATGTATTTCCCATGAACTTTGTGAAAGCCCTTCAGAGATTCAGAGGAGTCACATAATTTGTTTGTGATCACATAGCAAGTGAATAGCGGTAATGAAATTTGAACCCACATCTGTGTGGCCTAAACAATATTCTTCATACTATGTCACAGTGTCTTACTGTCTGCAACATCATCTTCATCTTGAAATTGCTATTTTCAACTGCAGTAGATAATAAGGCTCACACGTGAACAATAAATATCTTGACCTTAAACTACTTCATTTAGCTAAACTGATGATACTATCTGCAGTGCAAAACAGTCTTCATATTGATATTGAGTGGTTATTTATGATTCTACCTAAAATGTTGGATGTAAAATATATTTCTTATAAGTTTATAAAGCAGATCACATGCTGAACTCCCATGTAGTTAACTGCAATTCAAGTCCCAGACTCAGTGGCTTCAAATTTACACCAGGTGTGAGTGCATGCATGCCCAAGATCCTGAGAGGAGAAAGGAGAAGAAGAGATTGCAATGTGGCCATCCCCCATGGGGAGCGATTTCTCACTTTCTGTCTCTCTATCTCTCCAGAGAGTGCATGCATCCTGTAGCAAAAATCTCTCTATTAAAAAAAAAAGTCTTTAATTTAAAAAAAGCGGATCACAGTTATAAATTTAAAACAAAGAACAAAGTGCTTGTCTTAAGTAATACACTCAATATCAACAGGATAAAGGAGGTGGGGGATAGAAAGCTGTATAACAGCACAAAGTGGTAGGTGGTTATTGTCACTGGAAAGCTTCACAGAACAGATGGGCTCCTAGGAGTGAAAGGGTGAGGTATCCTGGGGCGCGTTAAAGAAAAGGCAGTTCCGGGTATAGAGTGAAGGCTTGGAAGAACACACATGCAGTTCTGAGTGGGCGAAGTTTCAAGGCCATGACTGTGCTAGAAAACTGAGATATAATTATACCAAAAAGTCAAAGTTTAATAAGCAATAGAAAGAGAAATACAAGGGGTAAAGTTGGCTATAAATACATATGTGTGTATGTGTGTGTGAATGTGTGTGTATGATAGATACGAAAGAGTGATTTCCAAAAACAGAATAACAAGATTTCCAAAAATAGAATAACAAAATATTCAGATTGGAGGAGACCTGAGAGAGAATCCTATCTTTCAAGCCCTACTCCTAATCCTCATTTGGTAAAAGAATAAACAAGTGGAAAGGTTAAGTGATATTATTCAGGGTTTAAGTCTGTGAGTGAGAAGAACATTTGTCAAACATGTATCTGCCTAACATTAGGTAGACTTGGGATTTTAACATCAATAATATAATGATTCTTTCTTCAAGCATCTTAAATATACAATTCTATTTTAAGGATGGCCCTTTAGTAATCATACAACAATGGGTTTACTGAAAAAATGTAGGTAGATGCAAATCATTTATAACATTTTCATTAAGAACTTTTTTATTCCTATTTTTTAGTAAGTCACATGTAGTTAGTCCAAGCCTACATTTCTTGCCCATAAATCTAAAAAGCAAATATCTGTAGAATCTCTGAAGTCCTATATAGTTATAATTCCAGTACATGAAAATTTCCTCTTATTTTTAATCATTTTAGATTTAGAGCAAGATATTTTTTAGTTGAAAAGTATTTACTTTCTCCATTCAGCAGGTGGTCCTCAAATTAGGGAACACCAGAGTCACCCTGAAGGCATGTTCGAACACAGCTCCAGGGCCCCATCCCCATGCTGAGTAGGTCTGAGATGGGTACCACATATCTACATGTCTCACAATTTCTGCTGATGCTGATTCTGTTTGTTGGGGCACCTCACAGTAAACCACAGCATTTATTAAACTGTGAACAACTTAGGCAAAAATTATATCTCACTCTTTCTGCATGCTTAGCGTCTGCCTCATAGTAGAATCTCAGCAAATGTTTATAGGAATGCACAAATGACTAATTACATAAAGGATGACGTAGGCAAAAATTTTGGCTACTTTGGATTATTAGAAACCCAGTTCAAGAGTTTCCTTGTTACGCCTACTTACAAGGAAATTAATAAATCAAGAAAATATTAAGTAATTGCTGTCCCATTTGCTGAAAATGGAAAAGTTGAACTCTGTGTTGTCATGGATACAGTATTCTATTTTCAGTACTAGTCCTGTTCTAGTTGTTAATGACTGTTACAGTAACCAATAGGAAAATAACACTTGACTCACTACATTTCATTAAATTTAACACCTCATATTAAGCCTAATGGGACAATAAGAACAAAGTTCTGCTTGCCAATTGTTTACAGAATTCCGCCATCTCCCTGTAGCTAGTGACTTACACAACATCAGTCTTTATGAACAGTTCCCCCCAGCCCCTGAAAAAGAAAAAAAAAAAAAAGATGGGAAAATAAAAGCTTTCTTTTAGACTTACTATAATGACCTCTGGGCTGGGTATTTCCTGACATTTAACCAATAGTTGAATTAAAAGACTCTACTGTCTTTGATTCAGGGTCTCTGCTTCTGCCATAGATTACTACCTCACAGAAAATACCCTTGCTTTCCAACAATACAAATTCAATAGAAGAAAAGCAGAATATGAATATTGAGCACCAGAACCTCTGAATCCTTGCATTTTATACTGATAAATGTAAAATATAGGTAGAGTGTAATCAAAATTATTTAACTTCAATAAAATTCTTCACGTTTTGATCCTAATGCTGATCAAAATAGAATAATCACTTTCATCATTGAGACGTGGAGTTTTATTACTTTATGTCAAGGAAAGTTGAATTGTGAGGGTAAAAAGCTTAATAACGCATAGAAATGGAACAGATTATAAATAAACAATTCAGCCTCCAGAAGGAAAAAAAAAACATAATTAAAATGCATTTAATAATGCACACATCGGAGCAAAAGATCAAGAAAATATTGAAAAATATAACATCATTTCAAAGTCAAGGGAAATAAATGGGGAAGGAGAAAAGGACAGATAACTCAGAGGGACTGAATAAATCTCAGATAGGATATAAAAGACTGGAAACAGATGTTTATATTAAACTGCCAATGGAGTGATGAAACCATACAGATTGTGGTACCAATTTAACTGGAAAAAGCTATGGCGAGCAGACAGAGATTGGAGTTGGAGCTCTATTTTCCACCAGTCAACTAAAAGAGGTGGCTGCTGCCGCTACTGCTAATGATGAAGACCATATGCTAACAAGAGGCATAGCCAGTGCACTCTGCTGTGTGTGTTGGGTTTGGGAAGATATGTGTAATTGTCTTTATCTGATACAAAATTAGTGCAACTTCAAATAACTACATGCAGAATGCCCGAGGAAGAACCCATATCGCTTATTATTGGAAAAGTCAAGAGTGAGTCACAAAAATAAATGAATAAATAAATCAGTTTTCAATAATTCAGTTCAAGTAATTTTACCCTGATTTAGCCATGGTATCATTCCAGTGGTTGATTTTAATTTTATAGTGGAGACAAAACCTACAACAGAAAAATTACACAGTCAAATAGTCAGTGCAGGCCCAGCCACCGTAGCACAGGTGAGAGGGTGCCTCTGCCGTATATTGTAGCCACGTGGGAAGCCGAGGTTCAGGCGCTGGGTCAATCTCAATATGACAGGTGTGTTTGCACCTGTGATCCTAAGTGATTGGGAAGCTAGGTGGAGGATCATGGGGCGGCAAGACCCTGTCAAGCCTACCTATCTCTCCTTTCTTCTCTTTCTCTCAAGAGTTAAACTTTAAAAAATAGTCAATGTCATATTAAAAAAAAAGAAAAAGAAAAAACTTGCTTTTTATAATCCTCTTTAAATGAGCATACATCTTTCTCTGTAAATATATTAAAAAGTTTAGTTGGAACCAGCATTTGGCATAATGGCTATGTCGTTGGACTCCCATGTAGTCAACCACGGTTCGAGTCCCAGCCCCAGTGACTTAAACTCATGCCAGGTGCATGTGTGTGCATGCCCAAGATCCCAAGAGGAGATGTTGTAGTAATAAATTTAGTCTTATACCTAAAAATATCAATTCCTCAGTTTAAAAAAAAATAATCTTGAAAAAATTACTAGAATGGGTAGTCTGAGGCATGTTGTTTGTTATTTTAGGGGAATGCTGGAGTCCAAATGCAAGGCTAAAATAAACAAATGTTCAAGATAGAAGAAAATACAGGAGAAGCCAAGAGAAAAGGTGTTTAAGTCATCTCGTTTCTTTCTGAAACCTGCTGTAGCTACCATAATTCTGATGCAAACACCTAGTCTGATTGATTGGATAAGAACTAAAAAAGGAAAACTGGTTATTTCCTATTATGTGCAGATAAACAATATGATTACTTATCTAAATTTTTATTCAGTAATCATATTAGTGTTATATAGAAATGGTTGAAATGTTCTAGTTTCCCCCCTAAAACTCATTAAAATATGGAGAGGAACAAGGGAGAGCAACAGAATAAGTTTAAAAATATTTTGGTAGTCCTCATTAAAAAGAGTTTAAGTACCTTGGATTTTATTTTATTACATGGTAATAAAATTTGGCCAGAGGAGAGACGTTCAATCTGGATCTCAAAAGCCAAAATATAAATGCAGCTAATTCAGAACCAACAAGCCTTTGACCTAGAAGACTTAAAGTTGAGGAAGCCTGTTCCCCCCAGAAAAACAACCATCAGCACTATTTAAACTACTTTTTTTCCTTAAGGTTTTTTATTTCTTCCATAAACATACAAGAAATGGAGAGTGGGCGGGGGACCTCTAATAGGGTCCTCATACATGATCACCCCTAGTATCAGCCAACCCCAGATCACAGACATGCTCATGTCTGGAGTGTTCAGGTAGGTTTCCAGACATGAACCCAGAACTTTCCCATATGGGCCAGCCTCACAGAGCATTGCACCACCCCTGGGCCCCTGTCTGGCCCCTAATTTTATTTTCACAATCTCTGCCTGACTACATGAAGTTCCTTTTACACCCAGTAGCATGGAAAGATGAAAAGAAATAAAAAGCAAACAAACAAACAAAAAAATTTCGTATAAAATATAAATCTCTTACCAAATGATACCCAAAAAAAGAAAAAAATTAATATGATATGCTCATTGATAAGCTCATTAATCTAGTTTGTTCAGAAAAACATGAAGAAAGTGAAAGAAAAAGACAACATATGCCAGAAAACTGAGAGAAGAAGGAAGATGAGGAAACTTTAACAGTCATCAGATACAGATTATGCTACCTTACAAGCTACCATCGCTTAATTATTTTCTATAGACCCTGGACTTATTTTCACTGCTGCAGTAGTCTTTAGTTCTGTGATTCCAAGGACAAACATGTTTTCCTTAACAGCATTGCAGACTTCTCCGTAGGTAAGATTCACTCATTCACTGATTCTATCTTCTGCTCCTGGTCTACCTCTCGCATACATCGCAGGCCTACACATGCAACCTCTCTGTGAGATTGTACAGGAGCAACCCCAGCGCCCCCGTGAGTGTACTTCACCTTCAGATCCTTCCTGAGTCATGAATCCTGTTGGCATTTGTGACAAAGGTTGCATTCTAGTTAAAAAGAGCAACTGTTCTCTCCAGAAGACTTGTGAATTCTCCCTTAACTAACTAGAGACTTGCTTGAGGAAGGGAGGACTCACAGGGAGCTCTGTTTTATCCCCCTCTCTCCTGCTTAGGTTCCAAGAATCAACAATGAAAGAGAATGTGGAAAGAAATTAGAATTGTAGAAGTGCCAAAGGTATCCCTTGGAGCAGTGTGTATATCGTGTTGTCATGTAAAAGAGCCCTTGAAAGAGAAAGGAGCTAAGTCCAATTATATTACTGATTCCATGTTCATCTGAATCACTGTCTAACTTCAGACTTCCAAAGATATCACAGTGCCTGCAATAATTAATTCACCTCTTACTTCCAAAAACACATTGGAAAATTAATTCCCACTGCTAAAATGAATTTGGCAGCAGAACACATTACAATTTTGCAGGTTACCTGGCAATCATTTTGAAATGTTATCTTGGGTAAAACCTACTCTTGTATCTTCCCCACAGACACAGTTTGCCTGATTCCTGAGCTTTATTTCTCATGACATTAAAGAAAACAAACTCCTTTTTGATGTTTTTATAAAAGAATACAAGTTATCTTTCATAAACATTTATGCAGATAATAAAATATATTTTAACTATGAGAACAATACTAATTTTTAACTGCAAATAAGCAAGAGCAAACATTATCCTTATATAATAACCAATTAAAATTAAACCTTATAAATAAATGTTGGAGATAAATTGTGTTGTTATGGCATGGTTGTAATTGTGGTTTAGCATGAGCAATACCTACATAATAATTTAATCTCACTTTAGGGGCAGCCAGGTCTGCAGTAAATTAATGTGCTTTAACTAGAACATAAATTTCTGAATTTGTATATCAGAAACTGGGATTGAACATTTAAACACCACCAATAGCTACATCTGTAACTTGCAAGTCTGTCAACAACAGAGAAAAACATGATACTTAAAGATAGTTATAAAGGTTGAAGAACTAGGTATAATCAAGTATAAGTATTTTGTTTTCATCATATTCCTGGGATTTTTTGTTTGTTTGTTTTAGGGGGTTGTCTGTTTGTTTCAATGTTCAAGGCTTCAGAAATGCCCAAACACAGAGGGAACTCAGTTTCTTGTGGAAGGACTCCCATTTGAGCTACTCCGGTTCCAAGAAGATACTATTTAAATGAATATTGCAGTAGGGAAAAAAAAAAAAATACTGGCCACAGCTGGCTACTCTTTCCTTTGGCAAAGAACAACTATAGCCTTACCATCCTTCTGTTTATGGCAACACAAACTACTTTATTTGAAAAGTCACTCATTTCTATGATTGCAGTGGACATGTTTTCATCAACACAGCAGTTCAGGAGGAAAAAATTATTTTATTAGCTAATTTTCCTTTCATGAATTAGAGATTTTTCTCTGCACAGAGAGAAATTTCAAACCCCTCCAGAAATGGAAGCATGCCCACGGGTTGACTACTACAGATCGAGTTTCCAGTGCACTAATAACCTGCTCCAGTGAAAACATATTTTTAATTTGCTTTTAGGGTTATTTATTTTTTATTATTACACTAAGGGTTTATAATTTAATGTCAAACATAATTTTGCACGAATTATGTGACTGTACTATGATGCAGTAGATAAGCTCAGTGTGCCTGGTTGGCCTGGTCTCAAACAATGTTTTTGAGAAAATGGATCACCCTTTGGCGAGTTGCCATTCTATAAACTGCTCAGTAGAACTTTAAAAGGAAAAAGTTGTGAGAAATTTTTTTCTGTTTTACCAAAAAAAAGTCCAATATTAGAAGCAAAATAAAAAATAATAATTACTCACTTATTGCTTTCTACTAGATATTGTGGGAGGCTAATTAAGGAATTAAAAGGTTTCCAATTAGAAATTGCAAAGTCATATTTATTGCAAATTGTCAACCAGCCAAGTGGAATCATATCTTTAAATGGGAATATTTGTTTATAAATATAGTAGTCATCATAGTGACTCCAAGCTTTATGATTAGTTTGGTAAATATATAGGAGCAACTGCAACACGCCAAATATTATGCTGGGAATGGGAGACGAAAAAAAACAAGTATTGCCACTTCTCTCAAGGGGCTCACTGTCTAGTGGAGGAGACAGACAGAGACTCATCCTGTCAATGTAATGTGATAAGTGCTATAATGCAGTTAAGTAGAAGGTTCTCTGGAACTTCGATAAAGAGGGCCAAGATTTGGTCATGGGGTTAAAGGACAGGAAATGTCTCCTTGAGGAGAGCTGGGGAACAGATCTAGTCTCCCAAGTTGGAAAACAAAAAACCAAGAGAACTGACTTGGTCAAATAAATAATTATGTATTTAGATATCCATCCATGAGTTTAAATAAATGTAAATATGTATGTCATTAAGCCATTTCATAGGCTTCAGCTAATCTGATTCGTATATCAATGTTGTTAAGTCTGACTATGGAAAATATTAGTGTCTTCACTGTACGGGTAAGGAAAATGAAGCCCAGAACAGTTCCATGACTAGGTCAGAGTTACTCAGGTAACAAATGTACTGATGATAAGGGCGGAGCACACCATGGAACTCCTGACTCCCAGAATGTCCAGGAGGCATTCTGATATACTCCCCTCCCACCATTGTCCTGCTCATTTACATATCACCACTAACAAGACAACTGCTGTAAGTCTGTGCATAGAAATGCATGATTAAAGAATAATGTATAATATCATTTTTGACCTTTCCAATTAAACAATTTATTCAACTTAACAAAATCAGTAATGGGGGGAGCAGCAGTTGGCAAAGTGGTAAAGCTGCTGTACTCCCCCACAGCCAACCGTGGTTCATATCCCGGAACTCATACCAGGCACTTGTGCATGCATGTTCAAAATCCCAAGAAGAAAATGCAGAAGGGAGTTTGGTGTGGCAATCCCCCTGAGGGGTGATCTCTCACTTTATCTCCTTCTCTGTCTCTGTGGCAAGTGCATGCACCCTATAGTAAAAAAATCTCTCTCTAAATAACAAACAGAGACAGTAGATGGTATGGTGGGGTGCTAGACTCCCACATGGCTGACTGCAGTTTGAGTCTCAGACCTGGCAGCTGGCTCTCTTTCTGGTGAGCAATTTTTTAAAATAATAACAATAAATTAAATTAATAATTATTTAAAATTAAACAAACAAATGGGACCAGCAGTTAGCATAATGGCTATGTTGCTGGACTCCCATGTAGCCGACCACGGTTTGCGTCCCAGACCTGGTGGCTTAAAACTCACGCCAGGCATGTGTGCGTGTGTTCCCAAGGTCCCGAAAGGAGAATGGAGGAGAAGGGATTGCAGCGTGGCCATGCCCCCTGAGGGGTGATTTCTCGCTTTCTATCTCTCTGTCTCTCTCTGTCTGGCAAGTGCATGTGCCCTATTTAAGCAAAAACCTCTAAAAAAATTAAACAAATTAGTAAGATTTCATATGTATTTGAAATGACATCTGGTCATGAAACACACATTTTCAATCAAATCATACAGAATATGAGATAATTTAAATTCAATCTGTATCTCTGCACGATCTAATACAAGTATTTTAGTTGAGAAGCAAGTATAGTCTATGAGGTAAAGGCATTCCAGTTTACAATTGGCCTCCCATGTACAGCAGCCATGAAGTTATCCAACCAAATATAAAATTACTATGTTGTTTACTGGACTGAGGGTCACAAGTCTGACTTTATCATTAGAGTAAGTGAAATAACTAAATTGTAAAACTTTCACAAAACATTTTTTTTAGACTTTTTTTACTATAGGGCACGTGTGCTCGCCAGAAAGACAGAGAGAGACAGAGAGACAGAAAGTGAGAAATCACCCCCCAGGGGGGATGGCCATGCTGCAATCCCTTCTCTTCCATTCTCCTCTCGGGATCTTGGGCACGCACGCACACACTCCCAGCATGAGTTCAAGCCACCAGGTCCAGGACTCAAACCGTGGTTGGCTACATGGGAGTCCAGCGACACAGCCATTATGCCAACTGCTGGTCCCCAAAACATGTTTCTTAATTCAAGAGTCTGTTCAGAAAATCACCATGTAGTAAATAGTTCTATTCTTGAGTTCAAATGTTTTATTTTTGTCAGTCCTGGAATGAACAAAGCATTAACTTAACTGAATGATATGGTTAGTTGTTTTTGTTTGTTTATCTGATTACTGTTGTTGCTTATATTGAAGAGTTTTATATTGAGCACAGCCTTGTCTGAATAAATATCTAATCCTGCAGGAAAATGTTCAGGTGATAAAACATTTGGCTAAACAGTGTTATAAAAGAAAAACAATTATGTGTAGAACCACAGAACTAATTATTGATAACAAAGAATTTTCCAATAGGTGTCAACTTAGATTATACAGGTAAATTTTCACAACTATTCTTAAGGATTTTTTCATTTTGTTTTTTTAGGTACATTATTCTTATAATATAAAAACAGATTCCTCTATAGGTTCTATATACGTGTGTGTGTGTGTGTGTGTGTGTGTGTATTAGATTAGGATAGGCTATGATACAATGATACAATAATAAACACACCCTGGAAATTACAACCTAATCCATGAAAATTAGTCATTCTCCATGCAAGGGCCTCCATAGGTCTGATAGCTTCCCACCAACACCACAGTATTCAGAATTCTTCTCTTTTCTTCCTGTGTCAACAGAAACTGAAGAAATTACTACTACATCAGGGAGGAGAGTACAGACAAGCCAAACACCAGCTCATAAATGCTTCATGTCTGAATGAGACTTATATTACTTCCCTTCTCTGCCCACTGCACAGAGGTAGTCAGATATACGGGCTCACTTCTAGAGGACTGAAACATGTGAGAGAGTTCTTCCGTTTTCTCTGAGCAGAAAATGCCTCTGCCAAGCTGTCCAAAGGCAGGCTCTAGTGATAACTCAAGTTCTAATATTCTCAGATATCTGACAAATTCCCTTATTCAAACACCACAACATGGATTATGTATTTAAGTTAGACTGGGTATCAAATATTAAATAAAGAAGATGACTTTTTTCAGACAGTAACAAAAATAAATTATATCATAAAGCCAATTACATAGACACCAACATTTCTGGTTATTTTCTTATATATTCCTTCACTAAATTTTTATAGAAATTCTATAACAAGAAAGGATGGTTCAGAGAAACTGGAACATTTTCCTGACCTCATGCTGCTGGGAACACCAGATCCAGTACAGAGGGCTTCTATATCTTACTCTCATATCTGTGCTCAACCTATTTCATCACACTGACTCACCAAGTGAAATTGATCAGGAAAGTAATCAACATCCCTTCATCGTCTAGCCAAACCTCAATATCCCACAAAAAGAAGGTACCTCCAGTCCAAGATTCATAAGTCTCCCAAGGGCAACAAACTCAGTGAGGCAGGCTGAAAAGTAAGAAATCAGCTAACTTTGAGGAAGTTAAATAAAAAAAGGGAGTTTATCTGAAATGCCCAGTAGAAATTATAGTAATAGGCCTAGCCAAGATGGTACATATGGTAGAGCACTATTGCACAATACTGCAACTGTACAGACAGCCTGAGTTTGGATCCCGTGTTGACCTGAACATGTTGGGTACACCCACATATGTGTGTGATCCTGGCTGGTGTGGAAGCTGAAGAAGGACACTGCAGCACGGCAAGACCCTTTCAGGGATACTTCCCGCTCTCTCACACCATGTCTCTCCCTCAAGCAACAAACTTCTAAAATACAAAATAAATTAAATAAAGCAAAATGAGGCTAAAGGTAGCCAACAAGACAGATTTTTTTTTCTTTTTTTTTGAGAGATTTTTGCTATAGGGCACGTGTGCTCACTGGAGGGATAGAGAGAGACAAAAAGCAAGAAATCATCCCCCAGGGTGGATAGCCATGCCACAATTCCTTATCCTCTATTTCCATCTTGAGATTTTGGGCATGAACACATATGCACCCAGTGTGAATTTAAGCCACTAGGTCCGGGACACAAACTGCAATTGACTACGTGGGAGTCCAGCAACATAACCTTTACGCTATATGCTGGTCCTGACAGGAGAATGTTTTAATGCACCATGAATTAAGGCTTAACAACTATAATACAGAAAATATACTGCTTCAGGAACAACTTTTGGCATGAGGCCAGCCTAGGTTGGTATTCGTGATATCACTTACAACACATGTGATCCTGTGCAGGTGCTGAACCTCTCCACATCTCAGTTTCCTTTTTCTACAGAATAGGCATAATGCCTACCTTTTTAGATTGTTCTAAGGATTAAATTAAAGGGATTAATATTTGAATCATTGATGACAATGTATGGCCGTATCTTTTCCTGGAAGAAAAAAATTTTGAAAGGCATCATATTCATAATACCTAAGCCACTCTGAGACTGCTTACAAGTTTCTTATTTAATTTATGGGTTTTTTTTTTCATAAATTTCTTGGTCCTGAAATAGAGGACACATTATTATAGAATGTGATATGCTACATGAAACATGCATGGCCTGAAAACAAATTCTAAGACACAATTAATGTGAAGCAATGTAAACCTTCTCTACAAAATACATAAAAATATATTACAAAGCTGCTATAATCAAAACAGCATGGTATTGGCACAAAAACAGACTTGAGGTCCAATGGAAAAGAGTAGAGACCCCAGAAATAAACCCCAAAACATACAGTCAACAGATTTTTGACAAAGGGTACCAGTCAATTCAGTGGGAAAAGGAAAGCCTCTTTAGCAAATGGTGCTGGAAAAACTGGGTATCCACCTGCAGAAAGATGAATCTGAACCCCTATCTGTCGCTATTAACAAAAATCTACTCAAAGTGGACCAAAGATCTTAACCTAAGACTGCAAACTACAAAACTACTGGTGGAAAACACAGGAAACTCTGGGAGACGTTGGGGTAGGCAAAGACTTCTTAAGCAAGACCCTGAAAGCACAGGCAATAATCCCAAAAATAGACAGGTAGGATTACATCAGATTAAGAAGTTTTTGCACAGCAAAGGACACCATAATTAGTGTAAATTGACAAATCTCTGAATGGGAGAGAATTTTTGTTAACTGTGCCTCAGATAAGGAACTGATAACCAGAATACACAGGGAACTCAAGCGGCTTTAAGAACATGATCGACCCAATTAAATGATGGCAAAATGAGCTGAATAAACAACTCTCTAAGAAAGGCATACAAAGCAGCCGAAAGACATATGAAAATATGTTTAACATTCCTCATCATAAGGGCAGATGCAGATCGAAACCATAATGAGATACCAACTACTCACCTCAGTCAGAATGGTGATAGATTAAAAAATAATAATAATAATAAAAAATAAGTGCTTGAGGGGATGTGGTGAAAGGGGAACACTCCTACATTGTTAGTGGGAATGTAAATTGGTCCAGCCACTGTGGAGAACAATATGGAGGTTCCTCAAAGACCTTCAAATAGAACTACCATATGATCCAGCAATTCTACTCCTTGATATCTACCCAAAGGACAGGAGAATGCTCAATCAGAAAAGCTCTTGCACAACTACATTCATTGCAGCATTATTCACAATTGCTAAGACATGGAACCAACCCAAATGTCCACAAACAGATGAATTGATTGAAAAAGTGTGGCATGTATACACCATGGAATAGTATTCAGCCATAAAAAACAACAAGGCCCTGGAATTTGATAGAAAGTGGATAAATATGGAAGATTTGTTACTGAGTGAAGCAAGTCAGGATATGAATGAGAGACATCGCTTGTCTTCACTTAACATATACCAACTGTCTGCACTCTATGGTAGAGACTGAAAGTTTGGAACACATAAAAGCATTAAAAATTGTTATTGGGACCAGCAGTTAGCATAATGGCTATGTCACTGGACTCTTACATAGTCAACCGCTGTTCACGTCCCGGACCCGGTGGCTTAAAACTCACGCCGGGCGCGTGTGCGTGCGTGCCCAAGATCCCAAGAGGAGAATGGAGGAGAAGGGATTGCGGCGTGACCATCCCCCCTGGGGGGTGATTTCTCGCTTTCTGTCTCTATGTCTCTCTCTGTCTGTCTGGCAAGCACACGCGCCCTATAGTAAAAACCTCTAAAAAAAAAAAAATTGTTATAGACACTGAGATAAAGTGGAAAGAGAGTATGGGAGGGGAAGAATGTAGAAAAGGGAATTTGGGGAACAAAACAGAGAGGTAAGACATTTGTGGGACACAGATATGGTTTATAATCTGTTGATGAGTATGTTTATAGTATTCTCAACTGGGCTGGACTGAGGTGTATGTCATGCTGGGTAAAGTCTCTTTACAATCTAAATGGTGTATAGAGATTGAATGTATAAATAATAATAACAAAGAAAAATTCATAAACACTCAAAAGTTATACATTCAACATGGGTGAAATAATTTATTTCGTTTCCTACCATCTTACCTAAGAAATATTTTTGTCCTATTTTCAAAACTAATGATATCTTTGTAGATCTTTAAGATGGGCAAAACAACTCATGCTCCCAACATGTAACTAAAAATACGTCTTCAGATTAATCCAATTTAAGTCATCTTTGTGATTTTAATAGTTTGGTTTTACATAACAGCATTCAGCCCATTAATCACAATTCTGTTGTCAAATACTAAATAGCTAGGTACACTGATTTACATATTCTGCTTACTCAACCCAATCTTTATGATATTATGTCAACTTGAAAGTAAATGATACTACTGAGGCTAAAATTGGTTACATCATCTCTATTAAAATTTCAGAAATGTATATCTATCCTAAGTCTAAATGTCTTGTTTTCAGCCATGGATTACATAGGATATTTTCCACGCTTTTCAACTCTAAGAATAAAAAATTTATGTTAGTTTATTTTAGGTATTAAATAGACAGCAGTAAAACTGAAGTTCACTGTTTATCCTTGGGAGATAGACCCTGAACAATGATGTCATGGCAATTATTACAGTGAACTGAGGTTTTGGGCCACCTCCAGATACACTGATGGAACTATATTTGAATAGCACCTCAAGATAGTTAGAATCCTCCAAGTACTGAGTAATGGAGAATGATTTAAAATACAACTTGAAATAAGACATACAAGTCATGAATAAGCCAGATATCAGCATCAAGGTAGTGAAAAAGATTTCATTACTAAGCATTAAACCTCATCTCGATACAATTTTAAAGACTAGCACTTGTTTTGAATAACTGTGAAGTGCCTTAAATAAGACTAGAGTGCACACTGTGTGTCTTATAAAAATTCAGATAAGAAAATTTTGGATTAGGCACATTTAAATATGTGTCATAAACTCCTCAGGTAAGTAAGAATCATGAAGAGAAGCAGCATACTACAGCAACAGAAATTAAGAGATTTGGATTCCAATTACAGATGTAGCCATTTTGGTAAATCATTTTACTGATCTGAACTTCAGTATACCATTTGATAATTAAGACATTACCTCTTCTACTAAATCATCATATGTGGGATGATTCTGTGCTTCCCAAGTGAAAACATCCAGGTCTACTTATGTTCAATCCTATTCTTAGACAAGTGTGTCTCTACTATGTACACGATGCTTCCAAAAATACAGTAAACACAGAGTTCCAATATATAATAAATGTGGACTACACGTAGCCTACTAAACAATCCTGAAAGAAGTACACATTATGAAAAACAATATTATGTCATGAATGAATAATTATCCAATATTGCACAATGATAGTCTTATTAGGCCTACTGTGTTGAACTACTCATGGTAAATTCCACCAACCACTTTAAATAGAAGTATACCAGATTGCCTTTACCTCACTAAGTGGTAAATTTATGTTTAAAATAATGAATTCTGTGTGAGTGGTGGGGAGCTAGGATACCTCAAGAAAACATTTTTTTTTAATTTAATTTTAATTTCTTTTATACATTTGATTACTATACATCACTACATTTTGTAAAGTAAGTTTACCCAACATGAATACACTTCACACCAGTTCAGTTGAAGATACTATTACACTTTATGGTCAATGATAATCATCCATTTCTGTGTCCCATAAATGTCTTGCCTCTCTATTTTTCTCCTTGATTCCTTTTCTCTTCCTCTCCCCCTTCTCCTACCCTCAAGAAAAAAATTCTAATAGATGTTATTGAGTCCTTACTAAATGTCAAGTTGTGTGTCAGCAAATGTGTAAGCACAGTCATATGCAATCTTCCCAACAATCCTAGGTATTAGATAACAACATTCATATTTTTCATGGGAAAAATAACTTTTTTTCTCTATAGCCTCAATATCTAAACCACTCTCTGTCCAACTGCAAGACCTCTACACCCAAATACTATCTTATAAATAATTTTCCAATTGGAACTATATTCCGGTCTTCTACAGAGTCTAGAAAGACTATTTTAAGAGCTTAAGGTAAGGAGGAATATGTATAATTCTGTGCTTAGGTAAGGATTCTTTTCCAAAAAAAAAAAAAAAAAAAAAAAAAAAAATAAGCCATCACCCTTAAACTCTGACTATTCTGTCATTTGAAAGTGAAAGTTTTGTTATTTAATAAAAGGGGCTAATTCTCTAAAAGGAATATGAATAAAAGTGATAAAATCTTTTTACCTGAAATAGCATTACTATTCTAAACATAGATTTATATGTAATTCAAATTTCAGATAATTCTCATAATCTTTAGAACTGCCTTGAATGGAGGAAGATTTAAATTTTAAAATTCTGACAGATGTCCCTACGTGGTTACATTTTGTTAGTAGAAAAGCACATATCTACATTAAACTCTAAAGTAGCTTTTGGAGCAAAAGTTTGTCTTCTAAATTTCTTTTTCACAGTATTCCCCTTTACCCATTCCCATATGTAACCCACAAATCTAATTAAGAATGTTTGAGCCAGTAAGAAAACTGTGCAAATGATCCTCTATCCCAATTTCCTCTCACAAATATAGACATTATTTCACTTGCTCTGTTTTCAGACTATTCCTTTTCTAAAGAAAAAAAAAAAAAAAGTTTTGAGTTTTAAAAATATTCACTAAGTACGCCCAAGCTTTCAATGAGCTCAAGTAGAATTTCATCATCACAGGAAACACCATTGTACCTCTTGCGGCTCATAATGGTAATGGTAAGCTTCTGCATCATTGCTTTGACAATCTGCCACCGATTCTTGTGGTCTTCATCTTGGTCTCCAAACACTTAAAAACAGCTGGCAATCTTGATGGAGAATTACATTCTCACTTGCTGGTGCTTGAGCTTCTTAACAATTGAAACTACTGTCATAATGATATGGTCATGCCCTTGGGTTTCAATCTCATAGAACCATCACAGGCAGTGGTTAGAGCCTCTTAGTATGGTCTCAAAATATTTCTCAGCATTCTAATCACCTCTCAAATAAGTATTTTACTTTGAGGTACTTATCATCACCTAGCATCAGACACTTATCAACAGTAGAATTTTTTTTAAAAAGTATAAGTGGGACCAACAGTTGACATAATGGTTATGTTGCTGGACTCCCATGTAGTCGACCACAGTTCTAGTCCCAGACCTGGTGGCTTAAACTCATGCCAGGCACATGTGTGTGTGTGCCCAAGATCCCAAGAGGAGAATGGAGGAGAAGGGATTGTGGTGTAGCCATCCTCCCTGGGAGGTGATTTTCCGCTTTCTGTCTTTCTGTCTCTGTCTTTCTGGTGAGCACACGCACCCTATAGCAAAAACCCCTCAAAAAAAAAAAAAAAAAGTATAAGCAACAGTGGTAGACATCTATATTTCTCATGAGTAATCTCTTGAATCTGCACCTTAAGAATCATTCCACTTAGTAAGAATACATGGCATTATCATGGATAGAAGTGTTTTAAATTTAAATTGAATTTAATAAAATATGATTAAATAGGGGTGAGGAAAACAGTAAAAGAGAAAACTAAAAAGTAGGTAATATGAGAAGTCTATGGAAAAAACTGAAAACAGGAGGGGAAAAAGATCTCCAATTTACTTAAACAACACTGAAACCAAGAAGAAAGAAATGAAAAAAAGAAAGCTATCATATGAGGTATAAGATTGTAGATTATTATAGCACTCTGCTGAATTGAATTACAGCATTATAATGCTAGGATAAAATGTGAGTGGACCACAGTTGTATGTTTCAGTAAAAATGGCCCAAATTATTATGTGTTTCAAAGCATAGGATATAACTTGTGGGCTGTGGGTCATTTTTGGCAAAGTTAAGAGTTCTAGCCCTATCAGAGATTGAAACAGTGAAGGTTATAAAGCATACATTTTCAAAAAATAAAATAAATACCATTGCTGTTTTTAAAATTTACTGCTAGATTACTGTTTTTAAAGATCAGTGGCAGCTTCTCAATCTCTTTCTTCTAGCTATCCAGAATCAAATCCATACAATATTGGCTGATAATGCTGAAATGCAGTGGAGGGCAAAGAAAGATGATGATATTAATGACCAAATAGTATTCTTTTCATAAAACATTGTATAAACAAACATACTTATTCATATCCTACAAAACAGCAGGATTTTCTCTTAAAGCCCAGTTTATGGATCCTTTGCATCACAGTTCTATGCATAAACCTTCAGTCTCAGCATCCCAGCAGTGCTAATGCCAGTTGATCAACTAAAGTGTGTTCATCAGGTTGAGCTTTCACTCCATTTTTAACATTGTTCTATATATAGTCATTATTATTTCTAGAAAACTGACAAACTTGATATTGCAGACCACATGAGTATTACTATGTGATCAAAAATAAACTATTCAAGGGAACCAGCAGTTGGCATAATGGCTATGTCGCTGGACTCCCACGTAGTCCACCGCGGTTCGCGTCCGGACCCAGTGGCTTAAAACTCACGCCGGGTGCGTGTGCGTGCGTGCCCAAGATCCTGAGAGGAGAATGGAGGAGAAGGGATTGCGGCGTGGCCATCCCCCCTGGGGGGTGATTTCTCGCTTTCTATCTCTTTGTCTCTCTCTGGCGAGCGCACGCGCCCTATAGCGAAAAAAAAATAAAATAAAATAAACTATTCAAATATTTTTGCACTGTTATTAGAATTAAAATGATAAAAATATATACGAGTGAAAATTGGAAATTATTAATATTTGATATATCAGAAATTAGCAAACACAGGTTTTTTTAATATATTTTTACTAGTACTAGAGTATCATTGAGTTTTGTACCTGGTCTTCCCTTTTAAGCACCTAAAATCATGTATTTCTCCAGCAAAACATATTTGAATCTTCAGAAGTAGAGATTCTAATAAGAAATGGTAATGTGTCAAAAATAAAAATGTATGAGAGAATGAAACAATGAGAGAAAGAGGAGGCTCTATCATCAAAGACCATATTCTGAATCCTACAAGAAAAATCACATGTATACAGTAGTCTTCAAAAATTTTACAGAAAACGTGTATAATGAAAAAGTAATGCATGGATTTCAAAAATTTTATACACCAAACTATGCTTGTACTTTTATTCCACCTTCTCATGAACTTTTTAGCTTATAGGAAACACTCTTCACACAAAATATCTGATTACTGTCTACAGCCTTCTAACAATGAGATAATAATTGTTATTCGTTCAAAGCTGTCCTAGTACAAGAACACAAAATTTGCTTTCCTTCTTAGAAGTTCTAATGAGGAAGACAAACACTGTTTTGACTATTTTTGTAGCTTCTAATCACAGTATTGAGATGTACCAAAATTATTTACCCTATACAGTTAGAATGGGAATAACCAAACAAAATGGATTTTCCTGTGCAGTTTATGTATCTGTTTGCCTTCTGTTTGGAAATCAACTAGAGTATGAAACTCCTATAAACATCTTCTTTTCTATGTGGGTGATAGATTCAATATAGTTTCTATATGCCCTATACATGTTTTTCAATTCCCATTTTCTAGGTCATATACATGAAAAAGACTTTCTACTTTGGTCTTGACTGCCCAGAGTTTATGCTCTCAACACATGGAGAGATAAGGGTGCGCAAAGGTGACGGGGTAGCCTGCCTGATAAACAATACTGATCACACAACACCATATGTTAATGTCCTCAGGTCCTATTTCTTTTCCAGGGAGTATGTATAATATACTAATGAGCACCTCTATTCAATACATCTGCAGATAGTATATGATTATTCGCTCTTTTTTTTTTTCTCAAGACAACTTTACCCACTCACACCATCCTGTGGTCCCATCTTCCACTTGCTTTTCTTTAACATCCTCAATGACTTCTTCACCACTGCATCCTCCAATCAGCCTAGAAATATCTTTAAGTGTCCATTATTTTAAAAAGAAAAAGCTTCCATTTTGCTTTCTTTAAATTAAACTTTTCTTCTATTTATTGAAAGATCAGTGTGTTCTCAAAGCAGACACCATATTTTATTAAAATAATCTAGATGTGTGGTTTTCCTCTACCAGATGGCATGTTTCTTAGAGTCAGACTAGGTCCTGTTGATCTTTATATCTTCAGCAGCTAAAATAGTTTCTCATTACACTTCAGGTGGCCAATAAACAGTGTATGAACCAAATTGAATCAATCGACTACATATCTCTTATTCATTTAAAATACAGCTTCTGCTCTTATGACCCTACTGAAGATCAACCAGACAGCCCTTTCTACTTTCTTAAATGCAACAAACTGTTGGTGGTGCAAAAGCATGGGATGTGGAGTCAGAGCTAAGTGCAAAGTGCAGCTCAGCCATTTGCTATGGAACCTTGGGCTTATGAGCTAACCTCTCTGAACATCAACTTGTGTCTTTGTAAAATGAAGGTAAGAATATATCTTTAAGAGAACATTTGGGAAGATCAAATAATGTTATGTGTATCTTGATCTGAACATAGAGCTGATATTCTGTATGAGTTCATTATTTTTTCCTTCTTCTAAATTTTATTTTGCACAGTGCTGCAGTATATGACTTTTCTTCTTCCTCATTAAGCTCTTCCTTTTGCAACTTCTCATATTTCTTCTAATATGAATTTCCAGGATTTGTCTTTACTTCTCTTTCTTTTATTCTTTATATTCTCCCCCAATGAGACCATCCAGACTGAATTTAAGTTGACTCTAACTTTCTCCAGCCTCATGATCATCACAGCACGCTACTCATAAACTCAAATACTACATTTCCCACTACAGGCTCTACTCTCAATAATCTCGTCCTCTCACGTGTCCTGCTTTACTAGTGATACCAGCATTTATGAATAAAACAAGCCAGGAGTCTGAGTACCTTCCTTGCCCCTCCACTTCCTATAGCACAACTCAGTCACCCCAATTTCTGACCATTTTCAGCAGCTCCAGTGACCTACAATGAAGTCTGAACTCCCTAGTTTGGCACTTAAAACTCTGCCTAGCCTGATCTTTGCTTGCCATTTCAACCTCATTTTTCATGACACTCATAGATTCACCCTATTCTTCAAACAAATTCTTAGCACTTCATTAATAACTACAGACATGCTGCCCTCCTATCATTACCCTGAACATTCTTAAATGTTCATATTCTAGTTTCTACCTTTTGAAAACATACGTGTCTCTCTTCTTAATAGGGGAACAGCACCAAAGTGGCCTCTCTAGAAAAACTACAGCTAACGGGTTGTACAGCTACCAGCTATCTTTCCCTCTTGTAAGTAGTCAAGCAGTTTAGCAGCTTATCTCTTAGAGTATTTATTGTCTATCAAATAAAAATTATTCATGTATATTTTATTCAGCGCCTGCCAAACTACACACTTTCTCTGTTTCTCCCCACCTCATGCATTTCTACCCCCTCCCTATTTCTTCATCCCTCTGTATTATGGAGAAGAACTTAATAAAGTGGCTTTAAAAATTCAGACAGCCTGGTACATTAAATAAGCAATCTTAAATATATACCCAAAATTAATCCAATAAGTTTTCTAAGGAATAGCTGAATACTCTACCAAAGAAAATTGTTCTTGGTCAAAGCTTTGAGAGGTAGGGTTCCAGGGTCTCAGCTCTGTTCTGAGTGGTAAAGATTGTTGGAGACCTGACCAAAAGGTACGTAGAGTGTTACTATGTCCAAGGCTTCTTGCCAAAGATTTATAATTAGCAGTCAAATCAGTTTGCATCACTAAACTCTATTTCTTAAATCTCCTTTTCCTCCTTTTTGTTTTTCTCATCCCTGTTTGTGACAGATAGAGCCAGATGATCAATAATCTTTCTTTCACCAACTCTGATCATCATCGCTGTTACTGCCTGAATGCTATTATTCACTTTAATACATTAATCCTTTGGTTGGAATCCTTAAACCACAATTCTTCATTAAAAGATCATCTTGGCATCCATGTGCTGATAGCAGCTTGTCTGATGTTTCGAAAAAATAAATCTGAATGAAGCCTCTTTTTCCCCTCAGAAGATCTAAACTGAAGAAAGATACAGAAAGATATTGACACAATCAAAAATATGAAAGTAAATGACTCTATTACATAAATTAAGGAACAGGAAATTTTAACCTTGTGAAGTCAATAAGATATCAACGTCTCAATTAATGACAATTTGCTGAGAAACATTGTGATGTTTTATCAAATCTTACTCTAATTATTATAACAACGAGAAAGAAATAAAACACATGCCGTACTAGTTAGCAGACCAAACCTTTGTAAGATTGCTATAACCTTTGGTGGAGCCCAGTGGTTTTTGTTCCTTTTCAGAAAGACATTAAAGTGACAGTGTGGCAGGCCATTTTTTTCTGCCACACACACTAGTTGTAGTGTGTGTGCAGCAGAACCCTGCCAAAGCACGTTGCATTCATACAAAGATCCATACAGATCTTAATCATAAAATAATCCATTCTGTACTCTGTTTTTATGACATTTATATGAATCTGGCCACAGCCTCATCAAGCAGTTCACAGAGGAAAATTGTTCTATTTATGTGGTTGAGACAGGGTGGACTTGATTTTCAAGTAAAGGGAGAAAAAAAAAGAAAAACCCAATTTTTCATACTCACAAATCTGGAACTCAAAAGAACTATTTTACACTGTTTTGTAACTATATTTGTAACAGAGGATCAGAAAAGATGAGATTCTCGTTTTCTGTCCCCTGTCAATAGTAAAGTCATATATCGATATTTCTGAAACTGAGAGACTGAGTGAAGACACCTGGAAATAGTTTTCTCCTTTTCTATGTAATTGCAAAAGGCAACGAAATGGATGTGTGGGTAAAAACAGAGAAGAAAGTTTCCAAAGTGCATCTGCTTTAATCCATTCTTGCTCCTGCATTTTAAGAACTAATAATTTTTCAATTAATTTCTCCAACTTTTACTATTTTTACTCCATTAGGTATCTCACATTTTCCAAAAAAGAAAATACAAATGACTTATGAAGATGTGTTCTGATTCATCAGCTCACTTTTCAGGTTTGTGAAGATGGCCAAAGTAAATTCATGGGCTTGCTTAGTGGGCTCCTTTTCTGAACTCTAGTCTGAAATCAAGATACAGACAACTTTTATTTTCTATGGCATCTCATAGAAACTAATTTTCTGCATAAACTATGTGAATTAGCAATCTGGGTAAAAATACCTCACTTATGCTAACTTAACAATACTTCATTCTGTCATACCATCATTTATTCATTGATGATCGTTCAGGCTTCATTAACAATCCTTCCCATGCAATTTTAGCTTTATGTCATCACTGACAGCTCTTGTAGATGCTGCACTCATTGCTTCATAGTCAAAAGTTCAGCTCTACTCTTCTAAATCCTGAGCTTATGACAAAGATATGAGTTCAAGTTTTCTGGTATCTTTATAGACACCATATTTGTGTGTGAATAACTACAAAAAGATCCTGGACCATATATAATAATCGGACATCACAAAATCCCAGGAGCCACATCAAATGAGGATATTTTTGTATATGTTTCATCAG
Source organism: Tupaia tana (assembly GCA_026018925.1). Lineage (NCBI taxonomy): Eukaryota > Metazoa > Chordata > Mammalia > Scandentia > Tupaiidae > Tupaia > Tupaia tana. The sequence continues at coordinate 102,117,418 of JAKSZU010000001.1, forward strand.
AAAATAAACCTTTCCTTTTTTCCTTTCAAATAATAAGAAACACTCTTATTTTCTTTTAGAAGAAAGGGGGGGGGGGAGGAATTGCCAATAAGTGTAAGATTGTTGTAAGAAATGGAATTAATGTGAAAAATTATATAATAACTGCTCCTAATTAAATAAGGATAATGTTCAGGGTGTTTCTTTTTTCCCTTCAGAAACCACTGGTATTTAGGTAATGTGCTATGCATTGCTTGCTTTCTCTAGCCACTCTTCCCCTAAATAAATGACAGCATAAATAGACACATAAACTCCATATGAGTCATTAGTGTATGAGATACTGTTACCCTGAGGCTGCTATAACTCACATATAGTCCTTTCCTTCTATTTCAAATCTTTAAAATATTTTCTTTTCAGATACTTATAAAAGCACGTATGGTTGAAATAAAAATAAAGCACATACAGATGATATTTTTAAACACAGCATTCCCATACCAGAAGGAAAGTAGCCAGGCCTGTTTTGCTTCTCTGGGTCTAGTGTAAGTTCAGAGGAAATAGGGTTTAAAAGTAGTGAAGACCAAGAAGAGATTGTAGAACTACTTTAACTGTCATCTAGGGCACAACTGACATCTTTCATGAAGCTCACCTTTCTAACATTAAAGTTTATAATAAAATATGCAGTCCCTTGTGAAAAGCATTTATCTGTAAATGTGTGTTCCACATACAATCACTGTGTGGGCAGGAGAGATCTCCACCATCTGAAAATATGGTGTAATTTTTAAAATCCCTTTATTATAAAAAAAAAGTGCTAAATAATTTGGTCTGAGACTATCCATTTCAACTATTGTTTTATGTTTTAGCTAACCAAATTACTGGAAATAATCATTAAGGCACAAAATTGCCATAAATTTTGCAAATCCAGTACCCAAAGTCTATTTTCTGAACATGAGGAACCTCTTGGTACATACAGTCCCTCCCACCATAAGATTTTTTTTTTCCCCAAACTTTTAGGATGGCAGCTTTCTTGTGAGAATTAAAACAAATCATAACAGCAAAGGTGGAAAGTTCAGGCCCAACCTTGTGATGCAGTTTACAGCATGCCACGCTGCAGTGGAGCAAACCACACAGACAACTGCAGTCTCTTATCCTTGACCAAGCTGTAGTATGGCAGCATGACCAGATTCTGTGGACAGTGTTTCCCTCTCTCCCTCCAGCTCTTTCTTTCCTGTTCTCTTCCATGTGCATGTACATACACACTTTATCACGAATAAAGTAAATAAAGTTTTTTAAAAGTTGGAAAGTTTGGCATGTAACAGTGAGGTTGACTGCATATATGTCTTTTCTTTTGGCAGAACAATGGGGGAAAATATATAGGACTATTTGAGGATAGCAAGAAAGCTCATTAGTGTTTCCTTTTGTTCTATTTTTTTGTTTTCTGATATGATAGATACCCATCTTCCTAAACTGCATTTTCCTTAACCACACTGGGATTTAGAGGAATGGTATCCCTTCTGTCTCAAAGATGAGCCCTCAAATGTGGCTTGACTGCCTCATGAAACCAGTAAAAATGAAAAGAGTATATAACACAGGTGTGCCACATTAAAAGAAGAGCTTTAAGGCTGCATTTATGAGCTAAGTTCTTGCACTGAACACTCTTCAAAATGTAGCAGGGAGCGTTTTCCTGGAACCAGAGAGCAACCGCACAGTGGAGCCATATCATAACGTACATTTAGGCTATATGATCAAAACTATACATAACTTGGCAAAAGATAAACAAACAGAAAATTATCTATTTGTGTGGCAAGGCAATTCCTTCTACAAAAACAACACGAACAAGAGACGTGAAGCCACTCTTCTTTCTGCAGCTCCCTAGACTCACGTGCTTCTCATATATCGAACAGCTTCCCATACTGAGTGTGACTCTAATGTTTAAAGATAATAATTCTTCCCTATAACATGACACTAAATATGAGCCTACCTTTTTACACTAAACCATAAAATTTCTATCTATTCCATTATTGGAGACAAACCTTGCTGTTTTGGACTTACTAAGGAAATAGAATCTATGGTCTCCAATGTGGCAGCTTCCAATGGAAGAATTCTTAAAATAATTTTGTCTAATGCCATTTTTTTTAGTCCTGACTGTAGAAAGTAGTTCCAAACTATATATAAGAATCTCTGTGCATTTTTTACACAAACTTTTAATATTGCCAAAAGAACAAATTCCTGGTATCCATTAAAGAAACCAATTGGCAAAATGAAAAGAATTTAATGAGTATCTAGAGGATGCCAACCTAGATGCTATGGGCAATGAAAGAAAACATACTACATAATATCAATTCTCAGATAATTAAAGGATTATGCATGAATAAAATCACAGAGACCAGAACAAGATTTTGTAGTATGTAACAATTACGAATCATTGTATTCTGTGAATTATATTCTACAATGATTGAAGAGAAAGTGTCATGAGTATGATATGCAGTAATACAAGAAGACTTCATGTAGGTGGTACTTGAAATGGGTATTTAAGAGGAGATATGGGATAAATCGAGTATATAAAATCCAAGTTTACATTTACTGCTACAAGGTAAAACAGCCAATGAGATACCAAATATTATAGATCATACTAGTTTAGAATAATTTACTAAGATCCAAAAATGATATTAATTTTATATTTATTTATTTAATTCAATTTGTGGTTTTTATTTTTATTTTTTAATTTCACCAGAAAGAGACAGAGAGAGAGAGAAAGAGAAAGAAAGGGAAATCGAGAAAGCAAGCTGCCAGTTCTACAACTTGAACTGCGGTCGGCCACGTGGGAATCCAGCACTTTGAACCACGATGCCACCTGCCAGCTCCCCAAAAATGATATACTTTTTTAAAAATGCAAGTTGACATAGTCAAATAAGACAAACCAATGGTTCATTATATTTTGGTATTCAAACAAGAAATTTTGAAAATGACATTAGAACTTCTCTGAGTTTCAGAGAACATCTGTTAACACATTGCATATATCACCAATGGCCCTTGAATTTTTTTTACCAATAAATTAAGGATTAGTACAGCCTAGACACAGGGAATGAAATTTTGGTCAGCATGCAAAGATAGACATTCACCATAAACGTTTTGAAGTAGATGAAGGTCATGTATTTCCCATACTGTGAAAATTCATAAAAAGCCAAAGGTCCTAAGAGAACATGGGAAAGTAATCAATCATTTCTATTACACTGAAAGGACTCAAAAATGAATGAAACATGCATAAAAATAACGACATGAAGAGGCTTTTTATTTAAAAAAAACTTTTTAACCAACAAAAAGTATAATCAAGCCAATGATATATGAAAGTATGGTCAATGATGTATATAAGTGTGGTCATGGCATAATTGACAATACCTTTTCTTTATCTTTTTTAACAAATACATATTTGCCATTCATATACAAAGAAATGTGCTCAGTTTAACATTGTCATAGATGCAGATTAATTCTAGCTCTGTTGACTGTAGACATATAGAACCTGGAAGAGAGCAACATTCATTAGTATATTGTCGTTCTCTGAAAAACACAAAAAGAAACTCAGTAAACATCAACAGAAAATGCTCAGGTTGCTGTGAAATAGCAATATCTGGAAAGTCATAGGTCTTTAGCAATGTGGTAGCAAGTAGAAATAAAGGTATCTTGTTTTGTTGAATGTTACCACAATACCCAAAGGCGGAGATGGTCCTACAAACAAAAGACCTCATAAACAGCAGCAATTACACAAAGTCTATAGAAGCTACTCCTCATTCAAGGATTGACTGTAGGAGCCTACATCGTTCTTTATAGGTTTAGTGCTCATAGAGATAGCTTCACCATCATCAGTGTCATCTTCCAAACAAAAGACTACAGTACAGAGAGAACAATATAATTATTGTCAGAATCACTTGTGCACACAACAATTTCAATAGAAACAATCAGTTTAAGTGGCAGTGGCAACTTCTCAACATAAAACACACTTGCTGCAAACCAAACTAGATTTAAAGAGAGGTGAGCAACCGATTTAGTTGTTTAATCTGGTTATATTTGAGCTAAAGTAGTTCACATTTTCAGAATGAGAGAATCAAAGGCGTAATTGTTTTTGTCATCTGCACAGCAATTTTACTCCTGAATGCATTGTTTTAGGCAGGAATTAATAAAAATTGCATGCGCTTCAGGTGCTGGGTAGATCACCCTTTTCCACACAGCCCAGCCTGAAGCCGTGAATGCTCCTTTTCTTATTATCAGTTAATAATTCTCTCTCATTGAGGCAAATTAGGAACTTGACTGTGTTAGAGAGTCCAGAACACTGCTAGAGGCAAAAGGGGGCTAAATGGCAGAAATTCCTCTCTGAGCAAGATGCATGAAGCACGACATTGTGTCCACCACAAAAGCCGCTCTGTATTTTTGATCCTTTCTAATTTAATTAGCCCAAGAGGTAGCGCATTAATTTGCCAAGAATTCTTCTGATGCGAAAGCTGCCCTTATTGCAGCGAAGGGAAAAAATAACCTGCGTGCTACAGTGGCATGCCAGTAATGAAAGGGGGTTATTTTTGTGTTACAAATGGCATTGCAGGGTTACAAGAGACCTTTAAACCTTTTTATCTCTGGTTAGGTCATATGTAACACAGTGCGACACAAAGCGCTAATTAACCAATTCTAGTCCAGAAATCTCTTGGAACACTTAAGAGAGTTACACGGATAGAACCCAGGTCAGACACAATGCTTTGTTTTATGTTTAAAAACTGAAAACATCTTCTGGTGTCTATATTTTTAAAGTAGAACAAAAAAAAAAAAAAATCATCAATCGGCAGTTCAGTTACTCTATGGACTCAGCATACTAGATACTTATTCTTGTCTTTGTTTTCTTTCTGTTTAATGATATTCTTTATGTGGGCAAGCTGGAGCCTTGAAGTCCCTTTGGCTCTTTATGCTGTATTTGTTTGGTAAATTGTCTCCATGTTAATCTTCTTCATCAAATACTTGGAGTCAGTTTTGAAAAACTTTGATCAGATCTACCACCACCAAACTTCTTCATCGCCATGTGCTTCTGATATGCACTCCTGCACTCAAATGGGTCATTTAGTCATTAAAGAACGAGAAACATGCATCCTACCATGATAAGTCCTCTCCAATACTTTGAACTGCTAATTAAGCCTATGTAATCATGTCTCCTGTTTTCAGAACTATTTTTTTTCCTAGAAATTACAGGATCCCATTTAGGGACTTTCAACACCCTTGTCGCTTTTCCTCACCGCTTTCCTATACTGCAGCCTGAGCATGACTGGCTAAACACACACACACCTGGAAACTAACTCAAGAAAACCAGAGGATTCTTACAGTTACATTCAATTTTCCTTTCTCTTTAATGAAAACCAGTGAAAGACAATGGCTTTAATGCAAGGCACTGATATTTCTCTGTCTCCCTGTTTCTGGCTAGAAATCAGTGAAATAAGGAGTGCTGCCTCGAAGGATATTTTCAGCTATGCAGTATGTGTACCAGAAGCATCATTAGTAGCCTGTTTATGGTACTGTGTCATATTTAGCAAACAAACTAAAAAAAAGAAATTAGTATGGTCAAGAGGTGGGGGCAGGCAGGAGGGCGTGGCCAGAGGTGAGGAAGCAGAAGACTCAGGAGTGAAAAGAACATTTGGAAAGAGACTCCATTGGCAAGAAAGAGGTTTTAAAAAAAGTAATTGTGTATTAATTGCAAGAAAAGATAGGAGTTGGATAAAGAACTGAATTAGAAGATCTTAGTTCAAGAGCTCGTGCTTTCAGGATACTTCCTCATAGACAACAGTATGAAATAATCTAGTTTCTGAAAACAGTTCATCTCTTCAGAGTGTCATTTTTAAAAAGGTTACATGTTTCCAGATATTTTTGTTCCAATCTAGAAATATTTTTCAGATTTGTAGTATATAGTTAAAAAAAAGCCTTTAATTTTTATTCTGAACCAGAAGCTTTTATCTTTTATATTTGTTTGTGCAGATTCTGTTTAAAAATCAGCAGCTACTTAAATAGTAAAATGAGGTTTCTTCCTTGAGTTTAAAATTTTGTATATAATATTAATATTACCACATATGAGCAAGGTAATGCATCTGAGAATGTGCCTTTGTAGATGTACGTGAAACTGTTCTGAATTTTTCCAGGTTGTCCAGAAGATTTGAAAGGGTAAAAAGATTTTTTTAATACACAGTAAATACTTCTGAAATAGTGAATTAAAATGAAAAACAGATGACACATTTATTCAGCTTTTGGCTTCTGTAACATCAAAAAGCACATTTTCTTTAAATGGTTTCATCAGTGGACCAGTAACCTCTTAAATTGATTGACTCAAACATGTCACTTATTTGATGATTTAGGGTTTATAAAACAGTCCGTACTTTTTCATCTGTTCATGTATTTCATATCTCTCATGATAGAATAAAAGGTAGTAGTTATCCTCCTGTTTTTTCCACAAATAATTTTGTGTTTTCAGCTAAAACAAAGATATAAAGTATAAATAAAATATTTTATTTACATTAAAGAAATATCTTGGACTGTGGACATATTTTTGTGTGTTTTATAATATCAATATTATAAAAGGCAATCTGAATATTGCCCACAGAAAGATAAAAATACTAAGTGATTTACTTTTTCTAAGGTAATATGCAGGCATGCGAACTTATTCAAAACAATAGATAATAAGCAGTAGGTATAACCAAGTTTGAGAGGAAAAAATTACCAAGATCATTATTTTAAGCCAATATTCAACAAACAGTAAGAAACTACTTTCAGCGAATCAACAAAATAGAAGTTTTCCTCCTGAATCTCAGATTCCTTTATAAACTCAAAGAATATACAGCAGAGCTGAAACAATTTACCTATGCCTGCTTTCAAGATAAAGCCAGTATTCCCAAAACTCAATTAGTTCTTCCTAAGATACCCCAAAGTTCATACAGGGGGACTTCAATCTGAGAACGCATGTGTTTCTTAACATCTTCCATGTCCCTGGAAATCTGTTAATATTTAAATCATGGCACTCTCACTTGAGGAAAGTTGAAGAGGAACTAACAATGTGAAATCTTCCCTGGGGAAAAAGGGTGAAAGACCAAAAGCAATAACAGATGTCTCCCCCAAAATACCAGGGCTGAAAAAGGTCATTTAAGTCATTTACACCTTGACCAGTGAGTGTGGGCCTAGAATGAATGCCCTGAGGTAGTGTGTCAGGTAGGGTCACAGTCCGAGCAGTGACACATTCATTTGGAAATTGGACTCCCCTACAGAAATGGCAGCAGGGAAACTGCTGAGGAATGGTCTGCACCAAGGCAATCAGCAACGACCAGTCCAAGGGCCCAGAGCGTGTGCTGAGCAAAGGACTACAAAGTTAGCAGGGACCTGTGGCTTTGTGGGAGTACCACAGTCAGTTCGCAGCCAGTCAGCAGAGAGGTAGCTGGGGGAACAAATTCCTTGATTTCACTCTCCTCTCACCCTTTACGCTGGCATTGTAGTGAGTCTTCGGCAGAGACCTCAGGAGGCAGAGGGCAGCCCTTGCAATCAGTCTTCCCAGCAGCAGGTAGGTTGGAAAGAAAGTCCTAAGATAACCAGTACAGGAGACTTCTAATAGTTAATTGTGGAAAGCAGACATTTCTCAATATTGTACAAAATGTCAGCAACCTTATCTTTTTCAGAAAGAACATTTGACAATATCTGGGGAAAAAAATACATGTGTGTAAATATACATACATACACACACTCACACACACACACACACACACACACTCACAGAATTCTTTTTAAAAGCAAACTAGAAGTCAAACTATAAAACTAAAGAACATTAAGATATATAAAATTACAACAATATAATTATAGATGACTTTAAAACTCTATAACCAGCCTCACTTTCTTTACTATTAAGAAACAGGGTCAGCCAGATGGAGTGGTAGTTAAGGAGCTGGACTCCCACGTGGCAGACCACAGTTCAAGTCCTAGAACCGGCAGCTTGGAAAATACACCAGACATATGTGCGTGCATGCCTAGAATTTTGAGACGAGAACAGAGGAGAAGGGACCACAATGAGGCCATTCCTTCTAGGGGATGATTTCTCACTCTCTCCTCTCTCTCTCTCTCTTTCTCTCTCTCTCTCTCCCCTTCTTTCTCTCTCCATGGAGAGCAATTGCCCTGTAACAAAAACTAAAAAAAAAATTAAAAAAAAAAAGAGGAAGAAAGAAAAAGAAAAGAAAGAAAGAAAGAGGTGCCCAATGGTGTCACAGCAGTAAAAGGCGACATTTTACAAGGCCACCCACATGGAAAGGTTCTGGATTTGCTTCTTGAAATCCCCCTAAATGCATTAGGCTCATATGTGCTCACAATACAGGGCTGAATGAGATCAGGGTTAGATCATAGTATCAAAACCCTGTGATGGGTGCTGTTTCTCTTTCTCATTCATGGGAGAAGGAAATAAATAATCTAAACAAAAGAGAAAGAAAAATACATGGCTGGCTCCATGGCACAGCAGTAATGCAGTGCTGCAGTGCTCAGGATCTTTCACGGTGGCTGCGTTCAAATCTCTGCTCCATTAGCCAGAGACATACCAGACACACGTACAAGTGCCCAGGATCCAACAGGCCGGAAGACTGGAGGAAGAGGAGCTGGGCATGACAAAACCCTATGGAGTATGCGTACACACAACCCCTTTCTGTCTCTCACGTTCATGTGGGCATGTGCACACTCCATAATAAATAGAACAAAATTAATACAATTTTAAAGGAAATAAAATTTTATGTTTTTAAAAAGGAAGATAAATTTAAAATTATTTAATTAAAAATTGTCAGTTAAAATATTTTAACATACGAGAACCAATAAGATAATGGAAAGAAAAAGAAAAAAATGAAACAAGACAAATGACCAGGGATAAAAAGGAATTAAAGCACAGTTCTCTTCTTTTTCCTGTTCTTCCCAGGCAAACAGCCTTGGAAAAGCAAATACCTAGAGGCAAGAGTCCAAGGACCTTCTGAATGTAACTGTCCTGTCTAAGCAATTGCAGAGACAAACCCTTTTTCTTCAAACTGGTACTTCCCACCCTACGTTCTAAATAATCTTAGGAAGAAGACATCTAACATACAGGAACCATTTTCATTTCAGTGGGGAACGCAAAACAGTGAAAACCTGTTTCCACAATCAGTGAAGCTATTTCAGGTCTACATCTCTATTCTCTACCCAAAACCTGTCCTTCCTCACCTCCCAGATAGATGGCTCAGCCTCCTTTGGAGTCATAAGGGCCCCCTGGCCCATCTAGAAGTAGTCTTTACGTCCACAACGTCGAGGGCCAGTTTCTGTTGAACAGCCGTCTTTCTCACTTTCCTTACTCTGACACGTATACCCACTGCCTGTGCAGAGGAGAGCTATTAGCATAGCTAAAAACAGCTAAATGATTTATTCTTCATCCTGTCCTGTTGAATACCACCTTATGCACATCTTTCTTCTTTCCTTTCATTCTTTCTTCCTTCCCTCTTTTTTTAAACATGCATTCATTTCACTGGTATTTACTAAACATCAATGTGCTAGCCATTGTATGAGAATGAGAATAGAAATTAATAAATCAAGATCTTGAGCAATATACAGTACAGGAAGAGAAAGACCAATCCTTACCTGTCCTCTGTCACATCCCTGCAGCACAACATACATTCATGATACCTACATGAACTAATTGCATAGACACATACACACATACTCAGCATATATGGTACATGTACATACCACATGATAAAAAAATGCACAGACACACATAGTCTGATACTGAAATACCTCCAGTCTCTTAGGAAAAGATCATTCCCCACTTACCACATTCTCTCTTGGCATCTTTCCTATGTACTCCTTGTCCTTTATTTCAACAGGATTTTAAGAGTTGAACATATGCAAGGATGCTGAAGCCCACTCAGAATGGTAAAGACATAAGCTCATTTCTGGATGAGGGTTAACAGTGGTAGGAGTTGGTGTTCAATTACTGAAGAGACAAAAGGAAGTAAATAAAGGAAAGGAACTGATATATGAACTCAAAATTATATGCATGTAGAATAAGTACCAAGGTTGCTTTTAAAGTTATCTTTTCTCCAATTTTCCTTTCATTTAAAAACTCAACCTTTATAAACAAGCAAACAGGCCTTATATTTCATCTTTGGAACTAAATTCTATAAGAACAAAAAATACATAAGAGAGTCTATTTTTGAATGCTTACCTTTTTCAAAACACTTGCTTGAGTAGGGAACACATATTTCTCCAGAGCTGTGAGAATCACCTGGGAAGCTTTAAAAACTATTGGGTTCAAGTTCAGACCAGACCACTAGGGTCTCTAGGGGTTGGACCCAGGCATCAGAATGGTTTAAAACTCTCCATGGATATTTATGTGCAGCTGTCACATAGGTAATAAATATATATTTAGATACATGATTATTAGTTGCATGTCTATCATCCCTTAGTAAAAGGAAACTATTCTAAGCAATTTGGGGGTTTTGATCATTTAATTGCCAAGAACTTATTATAGCAATATATAGCAGAGCTTTAAAATCCTTTTAAAATAAAAGTAGATTCTTATGTTTTTGATAGTACCAACTTTTGAATAAAATATGGAAGATATTTTTAATGCTTAATAATAAAACAAGCCTTGTAGAAAAATAGCAAGGTCTTGGTGAGCAGATGGAGCTTAGGCCAGAAAGAAATGATGTAAAATTTTTATTCAAGCTATCGCCTGCCACCCACATCTTATTTTTCCTGTTATGTCACATGTCTGGGGTCTATTGTACAGAATTTAGATAGTCTAGCAATTTGAAATACAAGTTTGGAAAATGGAAACTTGGAGGAACTCTAAAGTATCTTTCATCTAAATAGCAGTCATTTTACAATCCATTTTAGCAAGTGGTACGAATCCTAGTTCCGAGTATATTTGCACAATTGAAGCTGCAATGGTTAAGCTGGGCTTGCACTATGTGTGTGGCAGTTATCAAAATAAGGAAGGGCTTAGTCGTCAGAGGTACATTTAAAAGGTATGGAAACCCAGATTAGCTCTGGCATATAAACTACCAAAAATGTTCTTGCTAAATGGGAAACATGTTTCCTAGAGGTGCAGAATCCACTTTGTTTCTATCACTTGTCAGAGTTAAGCATAAATAATATACAAACAAACAAACTGTGCCAGTATAAAATGTAATATTTGTTTATGAGACACTTCCAGAATCTGACAGTGGCCCTCTGTTAACAATATTTAGGCCATAACTATATTGGCCAAAATTTACCAAAAAAAAAAAAAAAAAAAATCCTTAAGCTTTGGGTAATGTTAAATATGCTTTATAATTTCTTCTGTATCTGGTTTCTCATCTTAGATAAAATCAGGCCAGAGTCACCAGCTTTAATTTTTAATTATCATCATAATACAGTAAAATCTACGCATGAAAAATAATAAACTAAGAACCTGTTCACAGTAAGCTAACATTCTCTTAATCCTAGATGCTAGACTTTGGGAATCTGTGAACCAGTAAGACGTCTCCCAAAATGTTAAAAAGGAAAACAAAATTACCATTTTATTTTATCTTTTTTTAGTCTTACTGAGGAAAGACTTTAAATGAGGAGAATAAAACCACATCTACTTTTATTATCATGATATCATATAAACACAAACATAAAAAGTACACAATCTGAATAAAGGGTAATTCTATAAAAAGAAAACAATGAAAATTTATTTTTTCTTCACTATATCATTTCAGTGCAATTCAAGGAACATGTCATCACAGATCAGTGTAGTCTATTGACTGGCATTGAACCTCTGTTTTGAGGGTGTTCTTTTAGTCTAGTTTCCAGGAAAACTCTTGTTTTCAATCTCATTGATACCTAGACAGAGCTTCCCTTTCAGTTCATTTCAAGGGCAACCAGTGTATTCATGACAAATTTTAAAGGACCATTTCTCTATCTAGTCTAGAACTCACGGTTCTGCCAGAGCTTACAATAGAAGAGTTATTTTCCTCAAAGATTACAACCTATGTAAAACCACAGTTCTATTTGTCTGTTTGTTTTAAATAAAAGCTTAGGCAACAAACTGAAACCTAGAAGCTGATCCCTGTGATTCAGAGAAAGAATTCAGGGCCTGCCAGTCTTGTAAGTTTGGGTTTTTCCATATTTATGTGATTGTACAGATTTAGGTATAAAGCATGGCAAGATTCCCTTTTCTTACAATAGCATTATTACATTATTTTTAGGACAATAAACATTGTCCTGTTCATATTCTACATTCACAACATTGGAAGCCTGTGATCTGCAATACCTGAAATAAATCTAGGCCTACATAATCAATACATACTTCCCAAACTGGGCAGCATGTCTGTGAAACTGCCTGATGATATCGTATTCTATTTTCACCATGACATTCAGATTGCATATTCTAAAGCAAATACTTTATTTCAAAAGTCTAGAAAACAGCCATCTGATACAATTTTGAACCTTGATACAATCCCACAAATTAGAATTTGAACAATAGATTTTAAGTTAACTGTAAATTAACAAAGTGAATTATAAATTGGCTTTTAGTTCATTTTAGTTTTTTATTTATTTATTTCAGTTTTTCTTAACAGTCCTTTGATCTCCATTAAACAGCAAAAATATTTCTAGGTACTGTTAAATATTTCTTTCTTAACTGATCTGTTTTTGCCACAAAAATTATAAATAAAAATTAAATTTGGCACGCCACAGTGGCACTATGTTGTAATGCTAGTGCTGCATGGGAAGGTCCTAAATTCACAACCCGAGGTCTCCGTATACACTGGAGTGAATGCACAAGCCCATGATCCTGGCTGACTAAGACTTGGGTGCACTTCAGCCTGTGGACACTTTATGGGGGTCTCTCTCAACATCTCTCCTTCTTCCCATCTCTCTCTTCCAGAAGAATTAAGCTTTTTAAAAAGTTTAGATGATTTCAAGTTTTTTCTTCACAATCTAACTGAAAGCTATGCAGTAAGGTGCTTTATCTGGAAAAAGAATGGCCACATATTTTAGTCAATTTTCTGCTGCTGTAACGTAATACAATAGACTGGGTAGGTTCTAAAGAAAGGAAATTTAGGGACCAACAGTTGGCATAATGGCTAAGTCACTGGACTCTCATGTAGTCGACCATGGTTTGAGTCCCAGACCCAGTGGCTTAAACTCACACTGGGCCCATGTGCATGTGTGCCCAAAATCCCGAGAGGAGAATGGAGAAGAGATTGCAGTGTGGTCATCTCCTCTGGGGGGTGATTTCTCACTTTCTGTGTCTTTGTTTTTCTGGCAAGCGCACGCACCCTATAGCAAAAAAAAAAAAAAAAAAAAAAAACTCTCCAAAAATAAAAAATAAAAAAATAAAGGAAATTTATTTCTCACATTTAAGGAGGCTAGGAAGTCCAAGATAAGGTGTCCTAAGGTTCAGTGCCTGGTAAGGGCCTAACTGTGCTTCCAAGAATATGCTCCACTTGTTTTGTCCACTGGAGTTGATGAAAACTGTGACCTCACACATTGTAAGAATAGGACAAAAAGGGTCTGACTAGTTGCCTCTACTTTTTTCATAAGAGCCAGTCTCATCCATAAAGACAGAGAACTTGTGGCTTATTCACCTCCTAATGATCCTACCTCTTAATATTATCAACTGGGACTTAAGTTTCAACATGAATTTTGGAGGGGACAGAAGCATGGAAACCATAACAGACCCCCTTCACTCTCAAGCTAAACAGGTGCAAGCCAATGAGCATTCCTGAGCTGCAGTCAGAACCCGGGAGGAGGCCCCTGGGCAACAGCTCTTTCCATTCTGCTGCAGTTACTTCCAACACGCCTGCCTTTCTTCTGTGATTAGCCGAAATACAATTTTAACTTGATAGCCTAAAAATGATCATTTAATGTTGATTCATGAAGTATTCTTCAGCAGACTTTCAATATTTAAAATTTAGATTTCACTTTGAGAAATTTAATTTAAAATAATCACACCATGTATCAGAAAAGACATACATAGCCATATTAAAGAAGAAATGGTTCCAAGTTCTGCAATATTTGGTTACACCTGAATTTGACTATACTAAAAGAAATAAAGAAAGAACATGTGTCCACCCAAAAGTGAGGAGTCAGCCATTGAAAGATAAAAGAGAGAGAGAAAGAGAGAGAGAGAGAGAGAGAGAGAGAGAGAGAGAATCACATGGGCATATATTGGTAGAGCTACCCAGCTCTGCATTTTGAAAGGTAAAGAGTTAACTGGAAACTGGAAACTGTCTATTTCTGTTGTAAAGGTGGATACATCAGCCTAAATGCATTTATTATTTAATTCATTATACCCCTCACCTTATTCTGGTTTCACAAAGCTATACCCATGTATAGCTTTCCAAAGAGAGTAATGAACTTATCAGACAGTAAGTTGTATTTTTCACTCGAAAATAATAAGATGACATCCTGACTCTCCACATCAGCCATTCCTTACAATGGATTTGCTCTTGGTGTACAATTAAAACCAGACTTCTAAGTATAGCAAGTGAGAACCAGACTAGACTGTGTTCAATTCACCAACAACTCACCCATTTTGAGACATCTTAGCAAAAGATATTATCAATCATAGATATTTTTCTTCTTATTTTGAAACTTTTACTGATATAAGGCTTTAACATAATTTTCTAAATATAGTAACACAACTTTATAAATGTAGGACAATTTTAATAAAAAGTAAAGTTTAAAAATTTCCTTCTTCTAAAGCATGAGGAAAGAAATTTTCTATTTTACTTTCTTAGACCAGCATTATATATTTACATTTATATTTATATTTATATGATAAAAAAGTGTATCTGAAAGAAAGTGAGCCTTTCAGACCATATCAAACCTGCATGTGTCCAGGCAGTTCTATTCTTAATTTGAAATATTGGTTTCTAAATGTTCAACAAAAAGGGCAGCAATGTAATTTAGAAAGAGTTTACTAGGAACCCCTATCCCAAGTATATGGCTCAAGTAAGAAAAATGTCACATCCAAAGTGACATATGATATCAGGAGAGGAGAATCACTCATAGAGGAAGAGCGTTTTAACTAACAGTTTTACAGAAGCATATCTTCCTTCATACTCAAAGTCAGCTAGAACTGTAAAACATCTCTTCATAAAGCATTCATGGGTTTTATAGACCACAGGAATTTGTAGAAGACACTATCAGAAGAAGTGCATCTTTAATATTTTTAGTAATGTACAATTTTTTACACTTACAGACATAGATATCATGTCCAGCATGGTAGGCATATAACTATATTTTAAAGTCTCACCTTGGAACTATTAAAGCCAAAAGAGTGAGAGGTCTATGCCCTAGCTGCTGAAGCTCTGAGACAGGCTGCAATAGGTTGAAGTGGATCCATGTAGATAAGCATCAGGCGTGGCCTACTGTGGGACAGGACTTGGAAGCAGACAAGGCAAAACCCCAAGATAATGAACAAAGATGTGCATTCAGTCTAGATCTCTACTAATTTATGTGACACCTAAGAATTTCATTAGTACTCTAGATAGGAAGAAGTAGTGGCTCCCATAAGATATGAACGTTAAGCATCTGACCTGTTAATTCAATGGACATGCATTTATCTATAGGCTAGGGTGAGCTTTGCTGACATTAAAAGCAAACAAGTAAATGCATGCATTTAAAATGTTTATGAGTGCGATGATGTAAAAGAACATAATTTTTATAAAAGAACAATGAAGAAAAAGGGGAATATAATTTAGATCGTGTGATCAGGAAAGATCTGGGAAGTGAGAGTTAAGCTGAGCTCTGTGGGAGCAGAAAGATTTTCAGGCACAAAAGATGGAAGAAGGTTCTAAAACAGGGGACATCTCAGAGCAGTCAAGGAACTGAGCATGGGCCACCTGGAAACTAAAAGACAATCAGGGTGGTTGAAGTATAGTCTTTGATGGAGAAAATGACCAAAAGGTGGTGGGAGGATTTGGTCAGCATGAATGACCAGATGGGCCATGGCAAGGGACTAAGTTTTCATTGTCTGCATGATAGGAACCCACTAAAATAATTTAAGCAGGAGATTAATGTGATTTAATCACTGTGGCTGCTATGTGGGGAATGGATTTATGAGGAGACAATAGACAAGGAGACCAATTATTAATATTTGACAGTAGAGACAAACTCTGGGGGAAAAAAATGAATGAAATAGATTATCATAGATAATAGCAGTGGTTATGCAGAGATACAGATGACTTTCAAAGCTCTCTTGAAGATCAAATGGACAAGAATTGGTTATTCAATTAGCTACAAGGGTAAGGAGGGAAGCAGTGGTAGAAATAACTCCCAGCTATTCAGGTCTGAGCCATGCGGTGCTTGAAGGATACCACTCAATTCTTCAATTAGATAGACACAAACACACTGGTATTCAAATAGGGCAAATCAGTCAAAAACTATCACCTTCTGAAAGGAATCTGACTAGGGACTCTTTCTATTAGATTTGCATTCTCTGAAATAGGCAATAAAAGTTGAAGAACAGATTAGGGAAGTATTGATATTGTCTAATGCTTTGAGGACTCCTTCTCATCCTTGCTGTCATGTTTAATAATTATCAACTTGAGGTGTTTAAAGAGTTAAATAAGTAACTGCTTTCTTCCCCTCTGAGTTTAGGACCCATTGAAAAATAAAGCCAAAGAAGAAAGCAAGTATATAAAATCAACAAAACAACAACAGCCAGCCAGAGATCAATAATACTGAATCACGAAGTAGGCCTCAGAACTATGGTCAACATCTGGCTAACACTCCAGTCCCCACCCTCCAATACCTGGCCTTTTAGCCTCCAGTCTATCCTTAGGAAAGTTAATCAGAGGAAAATAGGTTTTAAGAGCAAACAAGCTTCCTTACGTTACTCCAAGGCAGAGACTTTTCTCTATGCAATTGGAAAATAAATATGAGAGGAGGTCAGGTCCTTGTCATCTTCAAATAAGGTAGCTTGTTCCTATTACAGGCAAAGCCATGAATATTGCTGGGAAAAACATGGAGGAAGTAAAATTCAAAATGACCAAAAGTCTTTACTGGTTCCACAGGTACATGCTATGTCTTCTTTTGGAGTGATTTAAATTCCAACTAGGGATCAAATATGAAAATAAAAAGAACATTTTGGAAACCTTAACACGTACAAGTCTTCTTATTCCTGAAGAATTTGCCAGTGTCATTTCCCACTTTGTATATCTCAAAAAGTATGATGCATCTTAGCATCTTGGGATCCTTCTCTAGGCAATTAATCTTTCAGGTACTTGTTTTTTTTTTTTAACCTGAAAAGGTGTACTGAGATGCCTTCAATATTTTTCTAAAAAGTGGAATCCTTTATTCAGATGCTATCAGAATTGAAAAGTCAGAATATAAAATTTACGAAAGCTGAGCTACTTATTGGGAGACCTGGAGTTTCAAGTACCTTCAGAGCACTGTAGAAGTCCAACAACACAGCTCGTTTCTCTCCAACATTCTATGACTTACGGGCTACTGTACGCTCACTTCTTAATAACAAAGTGGTCCATGTCCAAAGAACTAGGCAGTGGTTCTTCCCCTTTACAATGTTTTGAAAGGCACGCATCCACTTTTCTTAAATGCCAGATGAAAAAATTCAAAAAGTAAATTAGTATGGGAATGGAGGCCCCCACACACCCCCACAAGACAAAAAGACAAGAATAACCAAAGATATATTTGCTTGATATTAAAAAAACTAGCAGAACTAAAGCTTATTCACCAGCTCTAAAGGTGGTTATTTATATATGTTTACAACTTTTTATACTATTTTCTTACTTTTTTTTACTTCTGTGATTGATGAAATCCATTTTAATTTAAAGTCTATGGGAACAGTTAGAAAAAGCAGAAAATTTTAAAAAGACATGTAAATTGGACACAGAACACTAGCCTTCAGAATACTGAGGCTCTTTGCTTTAGAAATTCTCATTTTTTTCAAATAAAGATTTAGTTCTGCATTGAAAAAGGCTATAATAGCCCATTATAAGATAAAGCTCATTTAACAGGAAGTTAGATTCTTTTATTATGTTTGCATTTTATTCCATGATAATTTTTAGAAAACAAGTGATAAGTAAAAGCAGAACAGGTATTTGTAATTACTCATGAGTCATTTGCTCTTACTTAATTTTTTTTTTTTTTTTTTTTTTTTTTTTTAGAGAGGTTTTTCGCTATAGGGCGCGTGCGCTCGCCAGACAGACAGAGAGAGACAGAGAGACAGAAAGCGAGAAATCACCCCCCAGGGGGGATGGTCACGCCGCAATCCCTTCTCCTCCATTCTCCTCTGGGATCTTGCACGCACACGCGCCCGGCGTGAGTTGTAAGCCACCGGGTCCGAGACGCGAACCGCGGTCGACTACGTGGGAGTCCAGCGACATAGCCATTACGCTAACTGCTGGTTCCCCTGCTCTTACTTAATTTTAAAAGCCAGAGATCTTAATATTTATAGCTCCTTCTGGGAACCAGCAGTTAGCGTAATGGCTATGTCACTGGACTCCCACGTAGTCGACCGCGGTTTGCGTCACGGACCCGGTGGCTTAAAACTCACGCCGGGTGCGTGTGCATGCGTGCCCAAGATCCCAAGAAGAGAATGGAGAAGAAGGGATTGCGGCATGACCATCCCCCCATGGGGGTGATTTCTCGCTTTCTGTCTCTATGTCTCTGTCTGTCTGGCGAGCGCACGCGCCCTATAGTGAAAAAAACCTCTCCCCCCGCAAAAAAAATACAATACTTCTGAAAGGATTTAACATATGCAGTGATCTTCATCAAGTAACTCTATACTCTTCTTGAATACATAGATATAAAATCTTGTCATTCATTTATTCAACATGCTAAAAATCTTGCCATTAATTCATGTGAATGAGTTTTTCCTTTAAATTTTTAATTAAAATACAAATACTTTGCACACTTCAGTATGCAGTATTCTACACATGTACTTTTATAAATACTGACTGATCTATTGGACAGGGGATTTCTTTGTGAGATGCTTTCTCACATCTGAGTATTCTCTCAAAGCAGTTATCTTTGTGTAAAAGCCCATTCAAAAGGTAAATAACCCTCACACTACAGGGTTCCCAATGACAATAGTATTTTCTTTGCATTCCAGTGTATGATAAAAATGTACTCTAATAAGAAAAAAAGAAACAAAAATGTGTTGAGGTGAATAGATTATGTTAGTCTAGACAAGAAGGAGGGAAAATCATATCAGAAGAAGTCAAGAACCAGTAACACCAGAAAATGTTAACAACCAAAACCACATATAATTTAGAATTTTTATGAGAGCTGTTATTCAATACAGAATACTTTGACCATCAGTTATGATGTCAAGTGATTCCTTTCAATCTCGAAATCTAAATTATGCAAAACTTTTTTTAGAATACAGCTAACTCAGAATGTTGTCATATATTTTCAAATTTTACATTCTAATGTAATTTTTTAAAAATCTATTAAATGAATTTCTTCATTTGGCTAACTTTTCCTCCAGAACAATAGCAAAAATAGGAACTAGTAATACAATAATAGTACTGTGTGCTCCAGAATCCTAAAACCAGCAAACCACATCCTTTGTTCCTTTAAAACATTCTTTATACATACCTTCTCAGGTGTGTTTTGTTATTATAAATCATCATAATACTATATATTTTTTCATTGTCCAATTTTCTTAATACTACTGAGATTTTAATTAATAATTGTGAGGTATTAGAAAGCAAATACTAAAGATTTTCTATGTCTGTTTTTCAAAACGTGAGTATTCATTTCCCTAAAGTGAATAGAGAGAGATGTTTGATTAACTGACACTCAGAAATCATTCCTGAGCAATCTGTTAAAATTTCTTTCCCTTTACAATGTTTTCTTTTTCTCTGCTATCAAGAACTATGAATCATAATTTTTGGCAGCTAAAAATCAAAGGGGGTGAGAGGCTCTATTAGCATCCTAAAAATATGCATGTCCTAATAGCCTCTTAAAATATGTCTTCTCAGAGATGTTTCAGATTTTCTCAGCCAAGCAAAATGATACTAACTAAGACCCTGGCATAAAGATGTGCTTATTTTAGTTTGCTTAACTATGTAACCATAGCACAAAAACATTGCTCCTCAATGGCAGATAAGTTATTCTCTCATATTCTGACCTACTGTTTTTTAGCATTACATGATAATCAAATCAGTTATAATCACGGTTTTTATTGTTCACTTAAGATAACAAAAAGATAAAATCATATTACATTCCATTCTTTTAGAATAAGAGTGCATACCCACTTAATATTTTGAAGGAGTGTACTTAATATCATTGAGCCCACATTAGAAATAATTCAGAAAAATTGACATTTTGAATCAAGACAGCATAAGGTGTCTACATCAGTAGCTGATAAACCTCTGGAGAAAAGTTAAAAGTGATATAATAAGTTTCTTATACTCAGCATTCCACAAGGAAATTTGACTTTATTTGCCTTTTTCCTCTGAAAGTTTACTCCAGAATTCCAGGAAAAAATTCCTGAAAGGCAACAATATCTGGCAGCCTATTTGGCTGACTCTCAGTAAAGGATGAGTAGGATGCAAAAAAGGTCAGACTTTAGTCAAAAGAGAACATCTTGTTATTCTGACGTTACACCTTTGAGGCAAAGGCCTAATACCTTCACAGAAAATAAAAAGCAACAAAACGAATACTTTCCTCTGCTACAGACAATAAAAGAACAAGGGTCATGTAATAGCATTTTATATTGTTTCACCCATTTTATCTTTTATAACAGAAAACACAAATTGATCAAAGAACCACTGCCAGCTAGTTTACTTCATGTATTAACGAATATATTTATATGCCTCCAAAAATAAATACTTGTAAAATAAGATAAAATGAAAGAGACAAGCTCAGTGGAAAAACCTGAAAAAAACTTCATACCAAAAATCATCCAAAAAGTAACAAGTAATACAGGGAATTCTGGAAACAACTCTTACAAGTGATATGCAAGAAGATGCAAATACAGAAAGAAGGACTTTGAACATGGTCTAGAGAAGAGGCATTAATGAATAGGTGAGGAAACAGAAACAAACTATGTGTTATGACAAAAGTCTTTCGTTTTTCTATGCCGTGATTATATCTAGAAACTAAATTGCTATTTATTCCATTAGACCAGCAATACCCAAGAATGTTTTCTCAAACATGAATTCAATTGTTGACTATAACATATTCAAGAATATATATTATGTGATGATATATTACCCTCCCCCTAAAAAATTTTATAATCAAAACATTGGGATACCCTGGAAAAAGCATTAGTAGACTTCTTTATTATAGGACTTTTCAGTCTTTAACATGCTCATGAATTTTATGATGCTCCCAATGAACATGACAGAGTTCTTAAACTTATTTAACAAAAGAATTTATAAATAGATAGATACAGACACATGCCAATTCTGGAGAATGAAAGTCCATTGAACCTAGATTAGGACTCCACAGAATTTTTCTTTTCCATGAGATAAAATGCAAACATGGGGCCAGAAGGTAGTATGGCAATTAAGGTGCTAGATTCCCACATGGCTGACTGAGATTCGAGTCCCTGAAACAGCAGCTTTAAAATCACACTGGGCACATGTGCATGTATGCCCAAAATTCTAATAGGAGAATGGAGGAGAATATATTGTGGCATGGCCATGTCTCACTTTCATTCTCTTTCTCTGACTCTCCTTGGAGACTGCATGTGCCCTATGACAAAAACCTTTTAAAAAAATGCAAACATAATAACAAAGAGGAGAAAAAAAAGTTTTATCTTCAACTAATTTATTTAAATTTTTCTCATCTTTTTTTTTTTTTCCTATAGGGCGCGTGCACTCGCCATAAAGACAGAGAGAGACAGAGATACAGAAAGCGAGAAATCACCCCCCGGGGGGATGGCCATACTGCAATCCCTTCTCCTCCATTCTCCTCTCAGGATCTTGTGCACGCACACGCTCCCAGTGTGAGTTTAAGCCACCAGGTGCAGGACTCAAACTATGGTCGACAAAGTGGGAGTCCAGCGACATAGCCATTATGCTAACTGCTGGTCCCTCTCATCATTTTTAATAGTAACATTTTCTATAGATTATACTTACTGTATCATAGAATCTTTTATTTAATTTTTTATAAATAAAAACATAGCCATACTGAGCTGAGTTAGAATTTAGTGATTTCAAGCAGAGTGACTTGGCTCCAGAATCTGTTAGTCACACCCATGGCTACCCTTTTTTCCAGGAGCTTCAAAACTTTGAACCAAAGGAACTGGGTTCAAGATGGTAGACAGAGCATGTGAATAGTTATCTATGCTCTTGAGACCTCTTTTTTTTTTTAATTAATATAAATATTCAACCTATTCCAATATATCAACAATTGTAAGACATGTTCTGGTTTAGGAAATATAAAAAAAAGTAAAGAAAATGTGCATTTAAATATTGATGAAATATATATACCTGCAACTGCCATATAGATAAGAGCCACACCCTAGAGTATGTATGAAAGCAACTGAAGTCTAAAGGGAAATCAGTCTACAAGGCAGGATTTAACTTGTCTGGACTCACAAAATGCTCAAAGGAAGGGAGATAGAAAGGAGATAGTTGGCCAGAAGACTGAGGACACTGATTATTGACTCTCCTTATTAAACTTACAATTTCCAGTAGTAGATATTTTTATCCCCCAGGTAAAAGAGACAAACAGAGGAAAAGAATTCTCAAAAGAGAATGAGGCCAGCTTCAGTGGCATAGGTAGTAGGACACCACTGTGGAATGTCAGAGTCACATGACTGGGGTTCAGACCCAGGACCCACCTGAGACACACTAGGCCTCTACACCCGTGGACCCTGATTGGCTGGAAGACTGGGAAAGTGGATCACAGTGTGATGAGACCCTGTCATGGATGCCTGTCTCGTATCCATGCTCTCCACTGATTAAAATAAAATGAACTTTAAACATATATATATATATATGGAAAGAAAATGATTGGTCTCTTTGAGTAATGACAGGCATTCTTTTGGGTGTACTAGGAGTCTAATAAATAACCTAAGAAAACATTATTTTAATTCTGAAAAAATAACAGAATGATATAAAAAAGGAACAAGTAAAGACTGAGATCTTTAAAATGATTTTTTTTTCAAATATTGTCAAAATAAAATACTCATAGAAGTTGTAACAGAAAAGCGGAGGAATTTAATTGAAAAATAATTTCCTTTCAAATATTTAGATATAAAGAAGCAATCTAGAAATTTCTTCTTTTTCTTCTTCTTTTTTTGTTTTCAGAGGGGTGGAGGCGAGATTTTTGCTACAGGGCATATATGCTTCCTGGACAGACAGAAACAGAGTGACAGAAAGTGAGAATTCACCACCCAGGGGAGATGGCTACAATCCCTTCTCTCCATTCTCCTCTTAGGATCTTTGGTACACACTCACATATACACAGTGTAAGTTTTAAGCCACCAGGTCTGGGATTTGAACTGCTGTCGACTACATGGGAGTCCAGGGGTGTAAACATTGAACCATCTGCTGGTCCCACTCTCTAGAAATTTCAACATCTGGTTAACAGAAATTCAAGGAAATACAGAAGAAAAGGAGAGGAGGAGGTTATTGAAGAAATATTAGAAAATAACATTTCAGGGACCAGCAATTAGCGTAATGGCTATGTCGCTGGACTCCCATGTAGTCGACTGCAGTTCAAGTCCTGGACCCAGTGGCTTAAACTTACACCAGGCGCGTGTGCGTGCGTGCCCAAGATCCCGAGAGGAGAATGGAGGAGAAGGGACTGCAGTTTGGCCATCCCTTCTGGGGGGGTGATTTCTCACTTTCTGTCTCTCTGTCTCTGTCTTTCTGGCAAGTGCACACACCCTATAGAAAAACCTCTCAAAAAAATAAATTAAATAAAAAGAAAGTAACGTTTCAAAATTGTAAAATAACAAGAGTTTTCAGACTGAAATGGCTTAGCAAAGGCCTAGCACAACAAATGGAAAGATAATCCCACCTGGACTCACTTGTATGAAAAGTTAGAACACTACAAATGGAGATTAGATCTATAATATCCACAGAGTCAATAAATGAAGATTGAGTTGGTATCATACTCATCATTGTGATTACAAGATGCTAAAAGGCAATGATTTATTTTTTATCTAGTTTTCTATGACCGCCAAAAGAACTCAATTTACTTTGGGACAAAATAAAAACATTTTCCAAGCATTCAAGCCTTAAGACAATGTATATTCCCCTTTTAGGGTGCACATTTAGCAAAAAAAAAAAAAAATAATAAACAAATCTGACCCTGTAGCACAGATTACATACTGTGTATTTGGAGTCAGAACCCACATGGCCAACTCAATTGAATTCCCCACCTTATGGCTCAGAAAATACACCACATGCATGTGTGTGCATGTCCAAAGCCTAGACAGGATGGAGAAATGAAGGGAAAGATTCTAGCATGACCACATCCCACTGGAAAGTGTTTACTTTCTCTTTCTCTCTCCCTTGCGAGCACTCTGACAATAATAAAGAAAGAAAGATTAAGGAAAAGGTTGATATAATTCTGAAGAGGGTTTTTGTTTTTGAGGGTTTTGCTATAGGACACATGCACTCACCAGAAAGAGACAGAGATGGTGAGAAGGAAAGTGAGAAATCATCCCCCCCATAACCCAGAGGGGATGGCCACACTCCAATCCCTTCTCTTCCATTCTCATCCTGGGATCCTGGGCGTACACACATCATGAGCCTGGCATGATTTTCAAGCCACTAGGTCTGAGACACAAACTCTGCCATGTGGGAGTCCACCATCTTAACCACTAGGCCACCTGCTGCCCTTGTTGAGTACTCTAAAGTCAAATCAGAGCAAAAGGATCAAGGGTTCAACAAAGTTCATTCTCAGAGTATGAGAGGACAGAGACAAGCAATCAGCATCGATGATGCTGAGGAAAACCCTAAGGATTTAAGAAAGTTAACCGGTAGGGAGAATGAAAGAGAAAATCTATTTAAATAATCCCTAGAAAACATTCTCCCTTTGAGTGGTAAGAAGGCAACATAACCATGACACCATCTGCTGGCCCCACTGTCTAGAAATTTCAACATCTCAATAACAGATCCTACATAGGATCTGTTCAATGTAAAGGAGTACAACTGAGGCTAACACACACTATGTGGCTTTACATTTAATAATTAAGCTACCATAGTACTCTAGAATGTGTTCGTTATATTTCCATTTTATGAAAATGTATAAATCATAGAAGAAAACTAGGGAATGAAATAAAAAGCAAATGTTATTCAACTATAAAAATATAGAAGCAAAGGTAATATCTATGATGTTGAATTGAAATTGTATCAATATTATAGTTTTAAATATATTTAACTAAATATGTATATATTTATAACTCCATATTATATAACATAATTTAATTATTTTACATAAAGACATACGAATACACATGTGTGTACTAAAACAAATATATTATGTGCATATAAGTGTGTGTGTGTATATATATATGTATATGTATATATATATATATATATATATATATATATATATATGAAGATAGATAAGTAAATATATGATAGATAATAGATTTATTTCCCAGTTATGACTACTGGGTAGACCTAGAAACAATAAATAATGAGTACTTAGACTCTGAACAAAATTTCCAAATAATATTCTCTGAGATACAGGATTAATATATACTGCATCAAGAATAGTACCAGATGAGTATGAAACATTTACCAGGGGAGAAAGTAGAAAGTCTTCAAACAGTAATGAGAAAATATCAAAGGACTTATTTAGTTCAAGGAGCTCCCAATGGCCAAATCTGAGGATCATAACACTGATAATAGTGAATCACAGCTCATGAAATAAATAAGAATTCATAAATCCATACTAATAAAAATAGTTGGGTGTGTTTTTGTGATTTCTTGCTTTTGTCTTTAAGTTTTTAGCTATAGGACACATATGCTCACCAGAGAGAGAGAAAGTGAGGAACCCCCCCCCACCTTCCTCCCTAGGAGGATGGCCACATCACAATTCCTTCTTTTCCATTCTCTTTTTGGGGTTTTGGACACACACTCACAAGTGCCCAGAATGTTTCTCAAGTCACTGAGTCTGGGACTTAAGTGCATAGTTGGTCATGTGGGATCCAGTTGCCTTAACCTCCAGCCAAAAGTAGTTTTGCTCTTTTTTTTTTTTTTAAATAAGCATATGACTGATACTGTTAAGAGGCAGGAGAGATTGAGGAATAGTAAAGAAAAAGGGTAGAGTGGTAATATCAAAATAAAGATAATACCAAATTAAGACAAGATGTCTTTATTAAGGCTAAAAAAAGATATAAAAGTTTAATACGCTGTTTGAGAATACAAAAATGAGCAGAGACAGAATTATGAATAAAATTATAACAGGAAGGAGTGGAGAAAAACTAAATTAGATGGTCTAAATCTTTGTGTGTTATGTCAGAAGGCTGATAAAAACCAGACATAAAATATCAGGAAAACCATGCTGTTTAGAAATAAATAACTTCTCTAAGATTCAAAAACAAAAAAAAAAAAATGCAAAAATATTGTCTCCAAAAAGAATCATGGAGAGTGATAGGTTTCAGGACCACTGCATTTTATTATAAACTTGACTACACAATTTAATTTTTGACCTTCTACTTTGATTCCATTACTAGAAGTTTTAAAAGTTGGGATAAATATATATACACCCAAACTCCTGCTTCCTGTACAAGGCCACTGCTGTTTACCTTAAAGCTCTTACCTTTGGAGGATAGTTTTTCAGCTTTACTAAGAGTCAAGATGTAAAAGTCATAAGTTTACTATATTATTTTTAAAAAGTATGTTGCTTCACATTTACCTTAATTTCCCTCAGTCAAGCTCCAGGTATTGCTGTAGTGTGCACCTTCTCCCGTTCCAGTTAAAATTGGGTACAACTTTTATTTTCTTCGAATCATCAGTTACCATCTCTTGTCAGTCTTTTAGCAAGGATTGGAGTATCAGTCACCATCTCCTCGATAATGTCAACAATTTATTGGAGAAATCATCTTAACTTTTGATTCTTAAAACAATTACTTTGTGCCCTTATTTTTTTACTGTCTTATTTTATTTCTTTAAATTAACATGAAAATCGACTTTTTATAGATACATATTTCTATGAGTATTAACATATGAACAGATTAGCGTGAATACCACCACAGTCAGGAGTACAGAATACTTCCATGTCTTCAAAAATATCTGCTATGCTACACGTTAGTAGTCTCTTTCCTCCAGTGCTCACCAGCATAGTTGTTTTCCAACACTGTACTGCATTTTGAGAACACCATATAAATGCAATCATACACTATGTAACCTCGTGAGATCTAATTCTCTGACCTGACATTAATGCCTTTGAGATTTATCCAACGTGTATGCTGTCAGTAATCCATTCCTTTGTATTGCTGAGTAGAATTCTATTTCACAAACATACCATATTTTGTTTCCTTTCACCCACAGAAAAACATTCGGGTTAGCTCCAGTTTGAGGCCAGTATATATAGACTTTTTGCTTTTTGTTTTTGGATTAATAGATATGATTATATTATTTTTCTTCTTTAGATTGCTTGTATTTGGCAATCAGTGAAAATCCATTAAGTCAATCTTTCATTCGTGACTAAAATATTATAGTACTTGCTCATGGGATACTACTTTAGATATTGCAGGACTTAATTTGCTAATATTTTGATATTTTCACATCTATGATCATGAGATATGTTGATCCATAGTTTTGATATATTGTCCTTCTGGTTTTCCTATCACAGCAGTGCTCACATTATAAAATGACTTAAAATTTCTTCCTCTTCAATAGGTACTATAATTTATTTCTTCTTTTATTTCTTCTTTGTATATATTATAAAATTTAGGAATAAGATCATCTAATTTTTTAAATAATTATTTAGTTTATTTACTTACTTATTTTAATTTTGACCAGAGAGAGATGGGGTGAGAGAGAGAAAGAAAGAGAGAGGGAGGGAAAGTGAAAAAGCAACCCACCAGGCCTAGAACTCAAACTGTGGTCAGCCATGTAGGAGTCCAGCCATGTGGGAGTCCATTCTTAACCACTACGCCACCTGCAGGATAATCTTGAGGATTATTTTTCACAAGTTTTTAATAATGAAACAAGCACTTTAATAAAATGAGATTGAGACAGACAGGTGAAATGGTGGTTAAGGTGGTTGAATTCTACATGGCCAACTGCATGGTGTGAGTCCTAGATTCAGCGGCTTGAAAAACATGCCAGGTGCATGTGAATACATGCTCAAAATTGGGAAGAGAATGGAGGAGAGGGATTGTAGCATGGTCATTTCCCTGGAGTGGTGCTTTCTCATTTTTTCTTTCTCTGTAAAGAGCTCATGTACCCTATAGCAAAAAAGAAAAAAAATGTATAGGACTATTATGATTATTTCATTTAAAGTGAGTTTTTAAAGTTTTTAGTGTTTTGGAAAATTTGTTTATTTTACACCATTTATTGAATTACGTATATATGTTTATTCATAATATTCCTTTATTATCATTTTTATGTCTATCAAGAGTGTGCTGATACCTACTTTTCATTCCTGATACTGATCATTTGTGTCTTGATCCTTTTTCCTTGTCTCTTCTGCTGTAAATTCACTAATTTATTAACCTTTTAATGAATAATCTTTTTGAATTACTGACTTTTTTGTTTTTAATGTTGATTTCTGCTCTTTTATTATTTTTTGTTTCTACTTCTGTTGATCTATCTCACACTTTCTCTCATTTCTTAAGATGAAAGCATACTTTGATCTGATGCCTTTCTTATCTTTTAATATAAACATTTAATGTTATAAGTCATCCTATGAACAGCACCTAACCACATCTACATGTTTTGATTTGTATTTTCATTTTCAAAATATTTACAAATTTCTTTTTTATTATTTATTTTTACATTTTTCCACATTTACTTTACATATCAAAAAACTTTTGCTCATACTCCATAGTTCTTGACAGTTAATAAACAGCTTACAAAATTTTAAAATACTGAATTTTAAAGATAACGTTCAAAATATTTCTTATAATTTTGTATAATTTTGTTTGTGACTCTATAACAGCAGAAACGGTATGGTTTAAAATATTTTTGAGAACATATTTACATGTCAACTACTCAAATTGTTGAAAAACAAATGCCCAGCACACTAGTCACACATAAACCTGCTTGATTCAGCCCTGTCTACCAAATATTCTGTGATCTACCATAGGCTCTATTAAAATGTGTTGTTTAACTTCAAGCACTTAACATTTATTGTCTTGTTATTTTTCTGGTATATATTTCTAGTTTAATTCTGTTATGTTCAGAGAACATATTTAAAATATTTTAAATTTGTTAAGAGTTGTTTTATGAACTAGGATAGGTTTCTTTTTGTAAATATACATACAGTTGAACAGAATGTGTATTTTTCTATTGTTTAGGGGAGTACTCTGTATGAACTAGATCCATTTGGTTCATAATTAAAATCCTTGTTGGTTTATTAGTCCTTCTAAAATAAAATTCATTGAAATGTTCACGATAAGTGTGGATTTGTACATCTCACTTTTCAATTCTGATTTTTTTTTTTTTTTTTTTAGTTTTTTACCATAGGGCACATATGCTTGCCAGAAAGAAAGAGAGAAATCACCACCCATGGGGGATGACCCCACAACGATGTGTTCTACACTCTTCTCTCAGGATTTGGGGCACACACACATGCACAATGTGATTTTCAAGCCACCAGGTCTGGGACTTAAACCCCGGTAGGCCATGATGAAGTCCAGAACCTAAACCACCACATCACCAACTGGCCCTCAATTCTGAAATTTTTGATTATGCCCTTTGAAGCACTGTCATTCAATTAGGATGGTAATGTATTCTAATTTAGCCTTTCATCATTATGTATTGCCCTTCTTTATCCCAGGTAATTTTCTCTGCATAAAACCTGCTTTCATTCTTTTAATTAGTGTTTGCATAATGTTTCTTTTATTGTCCTCTTATTTTTTCTCTATTAATATCATGACATGAAGGGTTTCATAAAGTTCTAATAAAAAGAATATAATGAAAAAAACAAAGGATGGATCTCAAAATTTTTGCACAAAATAAGCTCATACTTTAATTTCATATTTCATGGACCTTTCAAAGTTCTCTCATGTTTAATATGACATTTTTTTAAGGAAATTTTACTTTTTTTAGTTTAGTCTTTGCTAAAGGGTGCATGCTCTCATGAGAGAGAGAAGGAAAGCGAGAAAACACTGTTCTCGGGGGATGGCCATGCTCCATTTTCTCAGAGACAGAGAGATCAAAAGTGAGAAATCAGCCCCCCCCCCCCACCAGGGGGATGACTATGCTGCAATCCCTTCTCCTCCATTCTCCTCTCAGGATCTTGGGCATACACGCACACACGCCTGGCGTGAGTTTAAGCCACTGGGTCCGGGACTCGAACTGCAGTCGACTACATAGGAGTTCAGAGACACAGCCATTACGCTAACTGCTGGTCCTGATATTTTACGTTTATAATAATTATTGATATATGTAAATTTAGTTCCACCATTGTTTTTTTGTGTCTCCTCTGTTATATAATTTTCTGTATCCTTCAGCTTTATTTTTCAATATTTGAATATGTTTTAGTATTACATTGCCATTATTTTTTGAACTATGCCTGTATATTTTGTTTAGTGATTGTTCTAAACAGCATGATACATATGAGGGGACTTCAAAAATTTCATGGAAAATGTGTATTATGAAAAAAACTATGCATAGATTTAGGTGTTTGAGACACCTAGAAGGATAACATATCAGTTTGAAAAAAGCTTTTATAAAAGCAACATGAACTCTGTTAAAATTGAAGAAAGAACAAACATCAAATTTTGGTAAAGTTTGAGTGGAAGAATAATGAAATTATTAATGCTTTGACAAAAGTTTATGGGGCTAGTGACCCAATAAATCAACAATTTACAAATGAATAATTAATTTTAAGAAGGGACAAGATAATTCTGAATATGATACTCACAGCAGCAGATCATGCACAGTAATTTGCAAGGAAAAAGATTAATCTTGTTCATGCTTTAATTAAAGCGAACCAATGATAAACAGCAGAATAAAATAGCCAATACCATAGACATCTCAAGTGGTTCAACTTACACAATTCTGACTGAAAATTTAAGGTTGAACAAACTTTCTGCTCAGTAAATGCCAAAACTCTTATGCCCAGATCAGCTACAGATAAGAGCAGAGCTTCCAATGAAAGTTTTAAATGGGTGGGATCAATATCCTAAAATATTTATTTCAAAAATTGTAACAAGAGATGGAATAAGAGTTTATCTATATAATCTGGAAGACAAACCAATGATTCCCAAGATGTAGCAGTAGTTCAGTCAAAGCAAAAGTGGACCTGGGCCAGGTAGTGACACAGCAGTAATGCAACTTGACCCTCTTGAGAAATGCACTAGGTTCTCATCCCAGGGCCTCCCTGAGTACATCAGATTCACATTTTTTTCTGTGATCCAATCCAGCTGAGACTATGTGAATTGTGGAATGAGCACCCCATTGAGGGTACCTGTCTCTGTCTCTCTCAGAAGAAAGTAAATAAACTTAAAAAAAAAAATGCAGACAGTCCAAGAGCAAAGGTCACAAGCAACTAATTTTGGGGATACTCAAAGCATTTTGCTTTTTGGCTTTCTGTAGTGCCAATAATAATTACATCTGCTTACTATGAAAGAGTTTTGAGAAAATTAGCCCAAGCTATAGCTGGGAAACTCATGAAAGCGTCACAAGAGAGTCCTTCTCCATCACTAGGAAGTTATGCTCCAGTTCATTCTTCTTATCAAACAGGGCAATCATGTGACAGTTTTGATGGGAAATCATGAGCCATCCAACTTATAGTCCTGATTTGGCTCCTACCGACTTCTTTTTATTTTCCAATCTTAGGAAAAAAAATCTTTAAAGGACACCAATTTTTTCTTAAGTTAATATAAAAATGATAGCACTTGACAGGGTCGAATTCCCAGGATCCTTAGTTCTTTAGGGTAGACTAAATGGATGGAATTATCACTTACAGAAGGGCCTAGAACTTGGTGCTGTATTAAGAAATAAAGTTGATGGTTTTTATTTTGTTTTCATTTCTCCATTAACTTTTTTCTCTCTTTCTTTTTTTTTTTTTTTTTTTTTTTTTTTGGTCATAAGGTATGTGTGCTCATTAGAGAGACACAGATAACTCAACCCTGATGATGGGATGTGGCCATACTGCAATTCTTTTCCATTTCTTCATCATGTCAGGATTTGCCGCAACCATGCACACATGCCCAGGGTGTTTTTCAAGCCACCATGGCTAGGGATGCAAACCCATTGTTGACCATGTGAGATTCCATCTCCCCATACATAAGGTCTAACCACTACAGTATAGAGCCTGTTATTATTATTGAACTTTTTGATATTCTCTCATATTTACCTTTTAATTGCTATGTGTGTGTGTGTGTGTGTGTGTGTATATATATATATGTGTGTGTATATATATATATATATATACATATTTTACTATATATGGGAAATTTGGGGCTTTTATTTTTAGTTTTATTTCTCTGTACTAAACTCTTTTCCTTAACTCTTAAAATTCCTATAACATAATTGTTAGACCTATGAGTATTGTTCAACAGATTCATGAGACTATTATTTCCCCTCATTTCTTTAGATTATATAATTTATATTGAGTTATCCTCAATATCATCAACTCTTCTCTCTTCCATCTCTATTATATTATTGAAGGAAGGGAAAGAAAGGAAGCAAGAAATAAAAGAGAAAAAAGAGAGAGTAAGATAAGGAAGCAAGGAAGGAGAGAGGGAGGAAAGGCAGACCAAAAGGGGAAAAGGAACAGTAGAAATATATACAATAATTTCACTGTTTTCTATTAATTGGCCCAGTATGACTTGGGGTGTGTGTGTATGTGTGTGCGTGAATGTGTGTGTTTGTTGGAGGGCATGTGTACTTGCTAGAGAGAGACAGAGACAGAGAGGAAAGGGAAAAAGCACTCCATGGGAATGGTCATACCATAATCCCTTCTCCTCCATCTCTCCCTCCTTTTTGAATTCGGGGTCCTCATATGTATACACACACCACCTGGTATGTTTCTCAAGCTGCTAGGTCTGAGATTTTAAGCACGCAGTTGGTCATGTGATAGCCAGCTGCCTTAACTACCAGGCCACAGAGCCAGCCTTTTTAAATCTTTTTAAAGCATAAATGGCCTGCAACTCATCTTTTAGAGATCTGTGAACATAGCAATTCTCATATTCCTGTCTTTAATTACAACTGAATATACAAATTTCATCTTTAAAAGTAGAGACTTCTGTAATTACATATGATATATATGCTCTTGTACTTGTCCACAATGATATTAGTCAGTTTTCTGCCAACTTACACAGCCACTCAAGACCTTTCACTCATTGCTTAAATAACTGTTACATTGCTACTGTATGAGTTTCCTACCACAGCTATAACAAATTACCACAAACTTAGTGGTTTAAAATAATACAAATTTATTATCTCAAGAATCTAAAGGTTAGAAGTCCAAAATTAGTCTCACTTAGCTAAAATTGAAGTGTCAGCACAGCTGGTTGGTTCCTTCTGGAGGCTTCAGTAAAGATAACTCATTTCCATGGCTCTTCTATCTTCTAGAGGCTTCCAGCATTCTTTGACCCATGAGTCATATCTCCAACTTCAATGTGTATCAATACAAATTCTATTTCCACAGTAACATCTACTCTGCCCTTCTGCCTTCTTAAAAGTCTCTGTCAGTACACAGGGTGCACATAAATAATCCAAAGTAATCTCCCCATTTAGGACCCTGAAATTAATTAACCTTCATTTGCCATGTATATACAATATTCACAGGATCCAGTAATTAGAATGTGGACATCTTTGGAGGGCCATTTTTTCATCTTAACATGGGCAGTTAAATATTTCCTATCATCAACATATTTGGAGAATTTTTAATGTGTAACATTTAACAGATAATTTCTTAAAAGTTTAAAAGATTGATTCTAGTTGCGTGAGTCAGTTACATCATAAAGAATAATTAAAGGGAATTAAACAAAGATTATTCACAAATATGTGAACAAGATTGTGAGAAACCCATAACGAATAAGGAAATGCTTCTGGAGTGGTAATAATCCAAAGCAATGAATTTGAATCATAAAGAGAAAAAAGCAGTTACTGACACAGGAAGAAAATAAAAGCCATTGCTTTAAGAGAAGTCCTCCCTCTATATGAAGAAGAAGAATCTATCCATTGTTGACCATCAACAGAGCAAGGAGAGGACCAGGGACAAAATATTTCCCTGGTCTCTCCTCTTGACTCTACATTGGCTAAACCAAACCAAAAGTCAGTGGGCAAGAGTGCCTGATTGATATAGCCCATTGGTTTTAGCGTCCTGGGTCATGAAGCAAGGTGAAGAGGAAGTATGGAAGGGCAACAGATAATAGCAAGTAAGGTTCTGTTGTTTGCCCTTCACCATTCACTCTTGTCCTATGTCCAAACAGAAAACATAAGTCATTAACCCACAGAGTTCCACCTGATACCGTATTATCCCAAGATCTGCCAAATACCTGACAAAAAAACTAAAATAATGCAAAACCTAATAAAACATAAAATAACAAGGCAGTGAGGGAAAGTTTGGGATAAAGAAATAAAATATAGATGCTACTGACGGGACCAGCATATGGCATAATGGTTATGTCACTGGACTCCAATAAAGTTGACTGTAGTTTGAGTCTTGGACTTGGCAGCTTAACACTCCCCTGACACATGTTTGTGTACCCAAAATATTTAGAGGAAAATGGAAGGGAAGTGGTTGCAGTGTGGCCATCTCCCCTTGGGGGTAATTTCTCACTTTCTGTCTCTCTGTCTCTCCACAAGCACACACACCCTATAGCAAAAATCTTTCTCACAAAACAAACAAAAACAACAATATATAGATATATAGATGCTCCTATAGTCTTGTGACAAGTTGATGAACACAGTTTTCTTCATGGGTTATTGTTGTTCTTTTGCCTTCGCTAGCCCCTCCAGAATTTTCTTGATGAATAACCAAAGCCTTAATTTCCAAAAGACCTATGTTATTAATATTTCTTTGTTTACTGAATGGCCATAGTTTCCTATTGACTATGGTTTATGAACATGGGAGGGCTGTGAGGTATCCCATTGAATCATCTACATTGTAGACATAATGCTCTTTTCCATTTATGTAGCAACAGCAGAATTTTCCATGGGTAACTAGTATTGATCCTGACAGTACAGTCACCACATTCTTTGACAAAATACTGGTAAGAAATGTAAGTGACTGATTAAAGGAGTCATGACTATGTTTGCTGATGGAAACATTCCTTTCATTAAGACTAGAACTTTCACAGTCAGTAAGCCCAATTTCAATGGAGAGAGAGATTACTCCACATAAAGCATATACTACATCTTATGCAAGAGCCCTGCCACCTCACAGGACAAACAAAACACAAAGGCAGATGTACAACATATCTTTATGTCAGCATTATAGGTTACTTTCTCAAGGGATCTTCTCTCCTGCTCTCAACCAAAAGGCTCTGGTCCTGTGACTTGGATTAAATCGTTATAGATACTGGAGACAGTGTGGGAAGATGATAGGAGAAGGTGGAGAGTGTGATGAAAGAAATCAAGGAGGAAAATAGAAAGGCAAGACATTTATGGGACACAGAAATGGACTGTTGTCTGTTGATGATAACGTGTATAGTACTATCAGCTGCACCGGGGTGAGGTGTATTTGTGTTGGGTAAATCACTTTACAAGCCATGTGATGTAAAGGTGATTGAATGCATAAAATTTAAAAAAAAAAAAAAAAAGACTGGGAATGGAATTTTAGGCTGTAAGTGCTCAAGCTATCTTAGAAAATGGAGTAAAATATCTACCTGCTGGCCTATGGTCATAAACTTTTTCCACATAGGAGAAGCAATACCTTGGTAAACTGCATATCCATTTTCATCTATAGGGATTCAAAGATCGATGAGGCATTGCCACAACTCCCTGTGGGTCAAATACTCTGATTAACACTCTATCCTTGCACCTGATTAAGATAATTGCACTCATTTTGTCTCTACTGGTTAAGAAGTGACATGTGACCTCTACCACTCCATGATCCCATTATTCCTTTGAAGTCTCCTTCTATCATCTCCAGCCTGCAGAAAACTACTGCTACAGATGCCAAGATTTTCCTTTACCAGGCACATCTGAACACTCAGGTAAAGGTGATTTCTTTGCAGGGATATGTTTTGTGGGTAGCTGAGTGGATTATACATAATAGATTAGTCTCAACATTCTCACCTCCCTGAGCCTTTGTACTCATTTAACTCTAATATTTCAAGGGTGGTTCAGCATTTCTTCCTCATTGACTCCAGACCACTGTTGAGTCTATTCTTCAATTAATCATATTGACATCATTCTCAGACGGTTTCTCTAACATGGTAAATTCCAAAACCAAGGAAATGCAGCTATATAGACAAACTTAACCCAAGCCAATCAGATTTTTACCTTTGTGACTTAATACCCTTAGAAATACTGATATAGGGCACACAACTCCTACAGCTACAACTTGGCAAGGTCCTGAAACTTTCATATTTAGTCTGTTTTCTTCCTAACCATGTGTTATACTTCTCTATGCACACTGTTATTTATCCCATTTTATTATGTTTTATGAAGTTTGATTTTTCCATGAGTGAAAGAGACAGAGATATGAGAGAAAATGAAATACCTACCTCATAATGTTGGTATAAGAATAAGCAGCCAATGTAAACACAAAGCTACAAACTCAGCTCCTAAAACATGAAAAGCGTATAAAACATTGTAGCATTTTCCCTCTTTGTGATTAACCTTGAGCAATATCCAGATGTGAGCAAAGATATCAACAAAAAATTCAGCCAGTGTAAGTTTAAAAGATTTCTTTTTGCTTAGTGCTGAGGAAATCGTAAATGTTAAAAAAACTTATTGCAGTTTGAGACTATCTCACACATAATAGACATTCCAAATTATTATTTGTAGAATTAAATCCTAATCCAAGGTTTGAATCTCTAAAACCGTCCTTGGAGTTTATTCTCTTTCAAGCATGCATGTCTGAAGAAAAAAGTTCATAGGATTTCCAGATTTACCCGTAAAAGACAAATACATCATAAACTGATATTTTAATTACTCATGAGTGGGACTGATGCTGAGCCTTGAGTATACTTAACAGGTTTTGTTTTTCATGAAAGCCTTCATTTCCATTGACATTGACAATCAGATTATGAATTTCAGCTCCAGTGCGGTAATTATGTCAAACCCAGCTTGGGAAGGTAAAAGTGTTCAGTAGAGAGCAGTTGCCCTTGCTCAGAAGGAAAAAGTGCAAAAAGGATAAATGATTCCTTATCAAATTCATTCTACTTGGGGAATGACAAAGTTCTTATAGAGGCATAGAAATAAGTAAATAAAAGGATAATAAAATTGGACCAGGGAAAACTCATTCATTTACTAACATAGTTTATTCTCTTACTGCCTAGGAGGAAAGTATAAAGATACTGCCTGCCCACATGTTTTAATTTATACTGATATTTCACCAATGAAGTTTCTGGAGAACACCTTTTTTAAAAGTTGATGCATTGCAGGCAAGCTTGCCATCTATTTGTGATGCCAATGCTGAGTTCTTTAAGAACCTACTGTTAGGGGAAATGACCACATGTGTGTACTGCAGAGACTATAAACCCATTGTTTTGGAAAGCAGCTTTCTTGATAGCAAAAAGGTGCAATGTATAAACACATAGTCTAGAGTCATCTATTAGAAATTAATTTGTTCCAAATAGTCCCTCAGTGTATAAAATTGAGATACACATACAAAATAACCATTCCATGATGTGCTTCAAAAAATGTACCAGATGTATTTCTCCATTCTTGTGGGAACCTGTGCCATGAGCCATCCTGATGCAGGAAGATCATTTTCTCCTACTTTTTCCCACAAACTTTGCAGTTTGCAAGGTATTATGGGAAATTTGCCACAATATGTGGGACACTCTGGTTTTTCTCTGAAACTTTGCAAGCATGTACTGCCATGGTTTTAAGCAGAGATCAAGATGTGTGTTTCATAAGGTGAGATCTAACATACCATAAGACTTCATGGAGGGACCAGGAGTTTGCCTATCTTTCCCAGAGTCATTAGAACTGACATTTCAGCCCATTCATTTAGTCATCTGCAGGAGTGAAAGGCTTAACCATTAGCTACAGATATCCCTGCTGATTCCACACTGGAAATTGGGACATTGTATGTGCATTCTGATGGAAGAGGAAGAAGCAGGAGAACCTATCTAAGAGTACTTTAAACACTGCCATTCTATTTGTTCTGAGCACCATTTGTGGGAGCAACATCAAATAATTGTTCTTCTATTTTTCCCTTACTACGCCTGGAGAACTAGACACAGAGAAATGTTTACTTTTAAATGAGAACCTGAGCTGTCTGTGTAATTCATTTCTATTTAGTTGAGGGGCAAATCTACTTTTAAGTCAATTTTCTCTTGAAAAGCTATGATTCTCTTTAAGTGGGGTATATGCCCTATAAACATGAAAATATAAAAATCTTAATTGTATAAAGTCCCAAATTTGAAAAAAGAAAGTTTACAGCTCTTCTAAGAAACATTCATCAGGCCCAGGCTGGTGGCAATCTTTAGCAAACTGGACAACTGTGCTGGAAGCCACATGGCCAACTGTGAATTGAGATCTCTGGGTTGGCTTAAAAAATGCCCAGGAGATGCATGTTCATCAACCCCTGATGAATGAGCGGACCAGAGAAAGTGGATCATGGCACCACAATACCATGCTGAGAGTGCCTCTGTCTGTCCTGTCTGCACTTACATGTTCTCTATCATGATAAAATTGTGATGCCAATGCTGACTTCTTTAAGAACCTTCTGTTAGGGGAAATGACCACATCTGTGTACTGCAGAGACTATATACCCATTCTTTTGGGAAGCAGCTTTCTTAATAGCAAAAAGGTGCAATGTATAAACACATAGTCTAGAGTCATCTAGATTTTAAAATCATTCATTTCAGATATTTCTATATCTTTTGTGTGTTTATACAATATATTATTTAGAATACATCAAAGTATATAAAACTCTGTTGAGTTATAAGAAAGTGCCCAATAAAAGTAGTTGATTTGACCAATTCCAAGTCATTATCCTGTGCTTATGCCTTGATTCCTGCAGTAGCACTGCAAGTCACCAAAACATATATTATGTCCCTATTAAGTGACTGAATAGGCTCATACAAGGAGTCGCTCATTACACTGAAGTAGACTTGATTTAATCACAAGTTAGAATTAGCAGTAAATATGCGAAGAAAAATATTCAGTCTGCACATGCTAAGTTTAGTACAATTCTAGAGAGGTGTCTATAAACAAAAAGGGGGGATGATTAATTTTTTAAAAAATTAAAATCCTGCAAAATTACCACAGTGGCCTTCACTATGGAAGATCAAAGAGATTGTCTAGGAAGAGAATATTTAGAGAGGAGATCAGGCAGCTTAACACCAGTGCTCATACCTATGGAGGAGAAAAAGGGGTTTGCCAATAAGAACGACCATAAGGAAGTCAAGGAACTGAGCATTTCAAGAAAAGAGTCATGGGACCAGCAGTTAGCATAATGGCTATGTCACTGGACTCCCATGTATTAGACCGCGGTTCATGTCCCAGACCCGGTGGCTTAAACTCACGCTGGGCACGTGTGTGTGCGTGCCCAAGATCCCGAGAGGAGAATGGAGGAGAAGGGATTGCCATCCCCCCTGGGGGGTGATTTCTCGCTTTCTATCTCTCTGTCTCTCTCTGCCTGTCTGGCGAGCGCACGCGCCCTGTAGCAAAAACCTCTCCAGAAAAAAAAACAAAAAGAGTCATAGAGTGACCTGTGAGTTTTTAGAGGTCAAATAAGATGAAGACTGAAAACACATGTATTCGATTTAGTTTCATTTTTAGCACTGGTAACTTTACTAAAAGATGTTCGTACATAGCATAAGTGTTTGTGTGTATGCAGGTAGGGAAGAGGGACTGCATAGAGCGACTAGGCTAGGTCAGCGCCTGAGGGGAAGGCAAGAAAAGAGAAATAACTAAAATGTTTAGAAAAGTTTGGCTCTGTTTTAAGGGCAAATATAATTTTATTTCACTGTCATTAGGATCTTTAAAATCTCAGAGTTGGAATTTGTTTTTTCTCTTTCTCTCTAAGATTTCCATAGTTGGAACTAGCAGTTAGCATAATGGCTATGTTACTGGACTCCCATGTAGTCAACCACGGTTCGAGTCCCAGACCCAGGTGTGGCTTAAACTCACACTGGGCACGTTTGCGTGCGTGCCCAAGATCTCAAGAGGAGAATGGAGGAGAAGGGATTGTGGTGTGGCCGTCCCCCTTGGGGGTTGATTTCTCGCTTTCTGTCTCTGTCTTTCTGGCGAGCATACATGCCCTGTAGCAAAAACCTCTCAAAAAAAAAAAAAAAAAAAAAAAAAAAAAAAAAAAGTGAGCTGTCTACTTCTACTTCTCACTTTAAACTTAAGTCCCACTAGAGTCGGAGTAAATAAATAAACTTGCTTATATCATTCAGTACATTAAGCACTTCAGCAGTTTCCAACAAATCTTAGGTAAAGACCAAGGCTCTTAGTGGTTTCTCCTCTACGCACATTAGCATGTCTCCAGCACACTCCCTCGCATTGGATGTTTCTGGCGCATTATCTTTTCATTCAGTTCTAAAATGTCATGTTCCCTCCTACTTTGCATATACTCCCTCTGCTGAACACTTTTTCCCCTGCCTGAAGTAGCTCTTGCTACAGAGCCTACTTGCAATGTTACTTCCTCTGAGAAGATTTCCATGAATTCTCTGACTAGGCCAAATTCCTCATAACAGGATCTCTTAACATCCCTGTAACTCTAATTTGTGGCACTTATCACTGTTATGAGAATTATCTGTGTAATAATTATATTTATGTACATAAGCAATAAGTTCCACAAGGTCAGTGAAGGATCTATTTTATTTACTAAAGCATTCCCTGCTTCACTATTTTGTAGGTGCTAAATCAATATTTGAATTAATGAATGAATGACATATGATGGAAACTTACTAATTGAAGATAAATATTCACTAAACATATTGATCAGCCTGGGCCAGCAAATGGCATGGTAATTAAGGCACTAGACTACCACATGGCCAACCACAGTTCAAATCTCAGACCTGGTGGCTTAAAAATCATGTCAGAGGGTGTGTGCATGTGTGTTTTAAAATCCTAAGTGGAGAATGAAGAAGAAGGGACTGTGGCGTAGCCAACTCTTCTAAGGGGTTATTTCTCATTTTCCTTCTCTCTTTCTCTGGCAAGGTCATACATCCTATGGCAAAAACTTAAATACGGACAGATAAATAGATGATAGATAGATAGATAGATAGATAGATAGATAGATAGATAGATAGGTAGATCAGCCAAACAAACAACTACTTAAGTGACCATGGAACCTGACATTAACAGACAATGAAACTAATAATACTGTTAAGGATTAAAATAAAGCTAGAGACAATGATATCAATGACAAAAATGATGTTAGTTAATACTAAATGAGCTTTATTTCACACATGGACAAAGTGCCAGTATAATTCTCATCTTAGCCCTACAAGTAAAGATTTCTGTGTCTATTTTATGAGGACACTGAAATTCAGAAGACAAATGTGATTTGTGCAATTACCATCGCTAACATTTGATAACCCTCTTAAGTATGTTTTATTATTTTTATCTATGAGGTAGAAAAGTATTTCTTACTCTCCTCAAACCAATAATGCTGAACTTTATATATTTAGTGCCCCAGGGGAAATTGCTGGCCTTTAACAATGAGCTTATTAACAAACATTCCCAATAATTTAAGTGTGCCATTGTTTATCGTCAGCAAGTGACACTGTGTTCTTTGGTACTGCAAAACTATTAGAAGGTAGTGTGTCGAGAAAGCTAACATAGGCAGGTGACTTGATTTTTTTTTCTTACCGCAGTATCTTCTCTAAAAAAAACTGAATAAGTCTACTCAGGTTAAATTTTTTTTAATATTTATTATTTTACGAAATTAAGATAGAAATTCTACTCCTGGTAGGGATGTAGGCTACACAACTTTAATAATCGACCTTATAGGAAGAAAAAGTAAAGCTATTGTGACTATTTTATATGTGTCTAATAAAAGTTTTCACATTTACTATTCCAAAATAAACTGCCAAAGTGTTACTGCAAAACATACTGTTACAATGTAGAATGTACCAACAAAATAAGCAACCATAAATAATAATTATTTCTTTCTTATACACACACCTTCATAGACCTCTCATCCTTTCCTGTGACATAGCTACCATAGAGTAAATCTGAAAAAGTATTAATAAACTGAAGCCATGGCTTCTCAATATAAAAAGAACTCTAATAGTTGCTAAATTCTTTAAGTGTCAGAAAAGGTCTCTCTGGCTCTGGCCAACAGTCTATAGTAATAATGGGTCTTTTCTCCAAGACATTATGCTAAACGTCCCCTGTATTTGTTGTATATAAATTATCTTATATAAACCTTCTGTCACCCAAATTTTTAGAATATATAATTTACAATATAAACTATTTGGATAAACCTGTGAAAATGACAGCTGATCCTGTTTTAAGAAACGTGTCACTCTGTCTCACAAGAAGTCATGCAATACTGAGACCTAATGATGGTTTTACAACTGTTTTCCAGCATATTTTTACATTGCATGCATTTTCACTTCCAGCCATGAATCCAGTACTTTAACAAGACAGAAAATTAATAATT
This sequence comes from Tupaia tana, assembly GCA_026018925.1. Classification (NCBI taxonomy): domain Eukaryota; kingdom Metazoa; phylum Chordata; class Mammalia; order Scandentia; family Tupaiidae; genus Tupaia; species Tupaia tana. The sequence goes on from JAKSZU010000001.1 coordinate 102,160,246, forward strand.
CAGCTGAACATGTTTCACCAGGTAATGTAATCACATAGTAACTCCCCGGATAAGTAAGCTGTATTATGTTTTGTATACAACGATTTCAAGTCACCTGATACTATGACCAAGGCAACTGTGATTGTAATGCACCAAAAAGAACAATAGATGTACACCTCGAAAGTGCTTTTCTTCCATGTTTGCTCTAACTAGGGGAGAGGGAAGAGTTTGAGGAGGGGGGATGGCAAGCTGACACTCCACGCGTAACTTGTTCCATTGTATCTCGTTATTGCAGCACATATGGCTCGTACCATACTGATCTGAGATCCCTCCAACACATAGGAATAAGCAGAAAAAGTGAGGAATTAAGTGTTAGCCTTCGCTTTGAGTTTCCAGGCTTTGGAGATGTTCTCTAAGAGTATTATTTAAAAGTTGTTAATTTCCTTTTATAACAGTTTTTTTTTTTTTTTTAATGGAAGAAATTCCTCATAGAAGTGTAAAGAAGATGGCATGATAGGCTGGGAAGGTTCTAAAGATGTGTAAATACTTATTGGTGGACTTTTTGAAATGCAGATTATGCAAATACGAATCAAAGGCTTTGAAATACCTTGATCAATTTACTATACTTATTTAAGTCTATTAAAATCTGTCTTTAAACTATAAATTGACTATTTTAAGTAATGCTATTTACCTAGTAGGATATAATGATTCCACCAGGTTATTATAGTTTGTGTGTGTTTAGAATATATTTTAAAATGTTTCATTCTAAGGCCCAAGAAAAATCTTTATGCGAAGCTCTTTCTCAGAGAAGAAAGAAATCAAACTACAATTTAAAAATCAGATACACCTTTAGTGACCCACTATCATATTTAGCACCATTAAATACTCTCTCATTTAACACACCAGGTCCCTAGGTAGCTCTTGCTCTTTCACCCACCATCAAACAGCAGATGCCCCTACAGGTCAGTACTCAGTTGTTGTTTATTTTCTAGGATAGTTTCAAGCCTAAAAAAATAAGTGTCAACTAAGTATGACAAGTTCCACATCCTTGAAATGCACTAACCACTACATGTATAACTTCAACTTCGCAGTATGTTAGCATTGCTGGCCAAAGGAAAATACATTTTCAATCATTTTTTAGAAGATAAAAGTAATGGGATTATTTTACTTGCTTAGAATAATTAAGGTGAATAAATAAGACTTAACATGTGCATGACCATTTATATTTTTCTCATTTAATGTATTTAAATTAAGTAAATTTATAACATTAAAATAAATCTATTTCCTAGTATAAACCTCTCCCATTTGTATTTCATACAGTAACTATGTAATAAATAAGGTATAGCAATTCAAATATAAAAATATTTTAGAGTTCTAACTTTAGAGTAAACTTTAAATAATTTATTATTCTTTTATGTGTTTCTTGTGTATTCTATATAATACATTTGCCTAACTATGCACCCAATTTTCAGAGAACTTAGACATGGAAGAATAAGTGTAGTGATTAGGAGTACGTCGGGAGCAATGTCTACTCCAGCAATAGAGATGGCCTTCGTACCTGGTCAGAAGGGAGATGAAGTAGTCAACAGAGGTACTGAGCACAACATTAGAAAATACTAAAAAATCATTTGGTAATTTATTTATTTTAATGCCATTTTAAAATAACTGTCTATTCCAAAGACAAATGCTCAATGAATTTGCAGTGGAGAGAGAAAAGGGTTAGTATCAGTGGGAGAAAGTAAATGTACTAGGAGAGGAGAGAATTGAAGAAGGCCTTGAGATATTTACAGAAATTGGAAAGGCAAAAAGATGAGGGAAACAGTGAGACACAGGACAATGCATGAAGAGCAACAATCACATCGCAGGACTGAGCTTTCTAAAAACAGAGATTAACCTGAGCAGAGTGAGTGGTTGCTTTGGGGAATCTGTGAGATACAAGGATGAGTAACATGGAAGCAGACGTGTACAAGGTTTATAAAACTAAGCAGAAAAAGTAGGAAATAGGCAATAGGAAAAATACTACGATTTCGTGTTCTGAAATGCCATGATGGAATGCATTTCACACCAATTAGCATAGAAGTCCAAATATATAGAGTGGCCTGGAGTACAAACACTTGGAGGAAAATGAATTATGATGTTATTGCAGTTACAGGCATAAAATGATTAGAAGCGGGGATACTGTGCAGGCAGTCACTAAGACAATGGAGTAGGAAACGTCACCAAAGTGTCCAAAGCCAACATAATTGAACGACAGGAAGAAATCAAAGTATTATGTAATAAGAAAAACATGGACTGTAGACTAAGTTGAATCTTTACTTCAATATTTATTAACTATGTGGCCATAGGGAACCAGCAGTTAGCGTAATGGCTATGTCGCTGGACTCTCATGTAGTCTACTGCGGCTTGCGTCCCGGACCCGGTGTCTTAGAACTCGTGACAGGCGCATGTGCGTGCATGCCCAAGATCCCGAGAGGAGAATGGAGGAGAAGGGATTGCGGAGTGACCATCCCCCTGGGGGGTGATTTCTCTCTTTCTGTCTCTATGTCTCTCTCTGTCTGTCTGGCGAGCGCATGCGCCCTATAGCGAAAACCTCTCAAAAAAAAAAAAAAAAAAGAAAAAAAAAAAAAAACTATGTGGCCATATTTGAGTCACACAATCTCTTCAAAATCTTTATTTCCTCATCTATAAAATAGGCATTAAAATGTCTACCACGCAAACTTGGTGTGAGAAACCAATGCAATGATGTATATGAAGCATCTGACAATAAATAAATAAATAGTTTTTCATTATTAAAAACGTATAGATGAACAAAATGTGGGATTTTTATAATTTCCCGTCTTGGCCAGAAGTGTTTTTAATGACTCCCTTTTGCTGACCCCAGCAGGTATACTCTTCAGAAAAGAACTGAATCAGAGGGTGTCATTCAATGAATACTTCTAATCATCACTTGCAAAATCAAAGATAAAGCTATAGGGCGCGTGCGCTCGCCAGACAGACAGAGAGACAGAGAGATAGAAAGCAGGAAATCACCCCCCAGGGGGGATGGCCACGCCGCAATCCCTTCTCCTCCATTCTCCTCTCGGGATCTTGCCCGGCGTGAGTTGCCGGGTCCGGGACTCGAACCGCAGTCCGACTTTCCAGCGACATAGCCATTACGCTAACTGCTGGTCCCCCCGTTCGTCTTTTTAAACCAACACCGCAAGGAAAATAAGAACTTGGTAGGTAAAACCAAACAGGGACATCTGGACACTGACAAAGGAAGGAACTAAGTTTCTAATATTGATTTGTTTTTGTTTCAACACTGCCAGGTATTCTTGATATTTTGTATGTTTGTTTGTTTAAAGACAATAGATATTGCTGCTTTTTTGTTCTAGCTAAACTCTTTTATTTTCACCTAAGTAGACGACGACCCATATTTGGAAACTAGCCCACTGGAAAAGCCAAGCTCAAGCTTATCTTTCCTGGTGGAGAGCCCTTATCTCCCATCTTGTAGGCAGACCAATCCTTCCACCTCTCAAGAGTGCAGATGTTTACTCGCACCTGAAAAGCATGTAGCTACTGCCACGTGGCAGGCAGCTGTTAAAGCCCTGGACCTGGCACCTGAAAATCTCAACAAATAAATAAATAAATATTAAAGAAAAAGAAATGAAACCATGCAGCTCTACGTGTAGGTGATACAATTTTCTTTCATCTCTACTGTTGAATCGTACTTTAGGGGTAGCCATAGGATTTACAAATACATATTGAACTTATCACAGTCTACCTTTAAGTAATATTTCATATTTAGTATAAGACGCAGCAATATACCTCTAATTTATCCTTCCTTCCCATTTTTTGTGTTATTTTATTTCAAATACCTTATTTTCCCATATTTTATGCTTCCCACATGCATTATTGCTGTAGGTAGTTATTATGTTCTAAAGGATTTAATATTTTTAAAACCTTTTAAATTTACCCTACCTTTATCTTTACTATGCTCTTTATTGTCTTGTGTACATTGAGTTTCTATTTGGTATCATACTACTACGCAACTCTGTTTATATTTCTTATAGCATTGGCATGTGGACAATAAATTCTCTGAACTTTATCTTAGAGAACAATGTCTTTATTTTACCCCCATTTTAAAAGAATTATGCCAGGGAACCAGCAGTTAGCGTAACAGCTATGTCGCTGGACTCCCACGTAGTAGACCGCAGTTCGTGTCCCGGACCCAGTGGCTTAAAACTCACGCAGGGCACGTGTGTGTGCATGCCCAAGATCCCGAGAGGAGAATGGAGAAGGGATTGCAGTGTGGCCATCCCACCTGGGGGGTGATTTCTCGCTTTCTTCTGTCTCTCTGTCTGTCTGTCTGGCGAGTGCACGCGCCCTATAGCAAAAAAAAAACTCTCAAAAAAAAAAAAAATTATGACATAGGGTGTGCACACTTGCCAAAGAGAGGTAGAGGGACATAGAGACAGAAGGAAAGTGAGAAATCAACCTCCATCTGGGGGGGGGGGGATGGCCAGGCAGCAATCCTTTCTCCACTATCTTCCTGGGATTTGGGGCACATCTGTACCCCAAAAACCTGATGTGGTTGAAAACCTGGTGTGGTTTTCAATCCACAGGTCTGTGATTCAAATCACATACTTGGCCATGTGGGAGGGGACTGGATCCAGTGCTTTTACCACCATGCCACCTGCTAACCCTATTTCATCTTCATTTTTGATAAATAGCTTCTCTAGGTATAGAATTCTGGATTAACAGAGAATTCTTTTGTTTTTCCTTTTGATATTTTAAAGATGTTAAGCCATTGGCTTTTGGCTTTGCATAGTTTATAGTTTCTGACAAATACTCTGGTGTAATCCTTATCTTTTTTCTTCTGCATGTTTCTATTTTCTGTAGCTTTTTTCAAGATTTTATTTCTTTGGTATTTGGCATTTCACTATGATGTATGTAGGCGTGGCTTAGTTTTATTTTGGCATTTATACTGCTTGACATTCTTTGAGGTTTTGGATATGTGGTTTGATCTCTTCTAGTTTGGAGGAGAGGGGGTGCTTAGCCATTATCTCTTCAAATATATCCCATTTCTCATTTTTTTCTGTTTTCCCTCAGAGATTTACAATTGCACATAAATTAGACCCTTTGGTGGTGGTGTGCAACTTTATAATTCAGCTATTATTCCTTCTTTCTATGTCTCACTTTGGATAATGTCTGCTATCCTCTTCAATTTTAGTGAATTGCCACCCAGTTGTGTCCAGTCAAAAGAAGGTTTGTACAAGGAAATATTGATCTGCTATCATGTATCTTTCATTTTGTTGTTTTGTTTTAGCATCTCTATTTCATTTCTTCTTATAGTGTCAATACCACTGCTAAATTTCCCAACTAATCATGAACATTTTTCATTTTCTACAAGGCCTCCAACATATTATTATGATTTTAATGTTATTTTGTGATAGTTTTTTTTTTTTCTTTTTAGAATTTTGCTGTAAGGCATGTACACTTGCCAGAGAGAGACAGACACAGAGAGAGAGCCTCTGAGCAACCCTCAGGGGAATGGTCAAACCACAACTTCTTCTCTTGCATTGTGCTCTTGGGATTTGGGGCATGCACAAAACATGCCCAGCGTGTTTTTCAAGACTCTGGGTATGGAACACAGATCACACAGTTGGCCATGTGAGAACCAGCTGCCTTAACCACCACACTACCAGCTGACCACAAATTTGTAATGGTTTAGATATCTGTGTCATGTCTAATTCTGGTTCTAATTGTTGTTTTACCTTTTGATAATGAGTCTTTTTTTTTGTCTTGTAATTTTCTGTATTGAATGTCAGACATTGTATATAAAAGAATCATAGAGACTGAGTACTTATGCCTAGAAGTGGAGATATTCTCTGCTACAAACTGTTCGGGGGAGGAGGGTGTAGTAATCTAATCAGGAATTGACTAAATTTGGGTTTTGTCATTGCTATTAAGTTTACTACCATTCTGGATTCACAAGTCCTCTAGCATCAAATTGCTGTCACTTTGTGTTAAAAGCAAAAGCTAGAGTGTTAAAGGTTTCTCCCCAGTGTCCTTTCCCCCATTAGACTTCTGCCTTTGACCAGTGCCAACACCGTATACAGGGTCTCTCCATGTCCTTCCTTTCCCCTTCAGCTGTAGATTGCCGTTGCTCTTGTCCTGTTTCAGTCTCAGTCTTAGGCAAGCTCTCTCTGCCTGGGCCTTTTCTGCATTCCTGCCCCTCCTACTCATGGCAGCCAAACTCTGCCTTGTACCATGTACTTCCATCTCAATCTCAGAAGCAGAAAGTCTCTCCTTGTTATGAACATAGAAGTCTGAACCCAAGATGAGTTCCTGCTGCTCTCCTGGTATAAATTTTCTTTTGCTTGTCTCATGGAGGAAATAACCAAAAAAGTTTTTTTAATTACTAAGAGATTTTTTTCTAACCTTCCAGAAACATACAAGTTTTACCTATACTATTTCATAGAAACAATGCTTTAAACTGGAAGAGAGGGTCTGCTCGTCTCTTCCTTGGCAGATTTGCACCCTTTCTCCATAGTAACCCATTATGATCTGTTTCACAGATAAATCAGTGAGGGACACTCTCTAGTCCTTTCCTCCCCCAGTGTTTCCCATCAGCAGCTAGCAGAGACCTATAAAGAAATACTTTTGAATGAGCACAAACTTCTTTTGTGTATACGACTCCATTGATTCCCAGATAAGATTTTTCTAATGTGTCTCTTTGGCTAGGTTAGTGTGTTCCATTATTTAACTAAACACTAGTAGTTGATGCAAAGAAAGTAAAATTTATAATCAGTTAATTTAGATAAGAAAAAGTATCCAGGATAATCTGAATGTGTTGATTCAATTGATTAGAAAACCTTAAAAGCAGGACTAAGTATCCCTGGAAAAGAAGAAATTCTGCTTGTGAACAGCAGCTTAGGTCTGTGCCTGTGAGTTCCAGTCTCACTATGATACTACCTTCTCAAAGGCCTGTCTCAAGGCTTTGGGACTTGTCTAGCTGTCTTTCACAATGACACAACTCAATTCCAACAGGTACATAGGTAGACAATTTCCTCCTGATTCGGTTCCTTTGGTTAAATTCTGACTCATCCAGTCTCCGCTTTCAATAATCTTGCAGCCTATCAGGAACAGATAATAACAAATGTGTTATGAAATGATTTCAAAATGTAAAAAGAAGCTAAGGAAGGTACAGGCATAAGGCAGATATCTTTTGTAAGTAAGGTGTTGATGAAGGCTTCCGATAATGTGATCTCTGGGTAGAAAAATGAATAGAGTAAGGGCCAGTGCCACACATGTATCTAAGAGAAAGACGTTTCAGAGATGAGAATGATGCTAAAGTTTTGGGCCCAAATTTCACTGCCCTTGAGACATTATCTGACTCCCCCACCTGGATTAGATATTACCCTATAGTCTTGCTCTTTGGATAGCAAGGTATCATCTTATTATCCTGTTTGCCATCAATTTTCAACAAGCCAACTTGAGATCGCCAGCCTCTCCAGGCCATGCTCAATCTTGTGCTCAGTTCTAGTCCCAGGACCTAGTGTAGTGTCCCAGAGAAATCCACAAATGTGGGTTAAATAAATGGGGATTTGCTGTATTTGCAATTTGGAATTAAGAAATTTTATATTAATTTCAACCTATTTATTTTGTAATGTATTAATTATAGTCTATTTTCATACCTTTTTATTTCTACTATAAATTTTTACCCTTTCTTCTGTATCAACTGAAAAATAAATTCAGATAACTTAATATCTACAAGTATTCCTTATTTGCTGTATTTTTATTTTTATATTTTTGACATACAGGAGCATCTTTTTACATTATGAATTTGAATCTATTGATCTTTCTCTTAGACATTAAAGTCTTTTTACACCTGCAAATCTTTCTTTTTCTTAAGAGAAAAAGGAAAGTTTTAGAGAAAGAGCGCCCAGGGGTCTGAAGTTGGAGGTGCTTCATCCCACCCTCCAGAGGAGACATGATGTGTTTACACGGGAGGAGTGGGATCGTGCCAATGGTGGGTACTTTGATAAGCTTACTGGCCATTGCGACCTTATGGGTCCATCTGTGAGAGCAAGCTGAAGCATTTTTGTGGTTTTCTTTGCCAGTAATGGAGGGTTCTGGCCAAAGGACGTAGTAATCATCTCCTTATTTTCTGACAGAAAATTACCTAAAAACCATTCAGGCGTCAATCTAACATTTCCAGACTTTGTATTTAAGAAAATAATAATAAAACAAAATAAATACAAAGATGGGGTGACGGCCAGTCTTCTGGAGATGCTTCATGCTGAGATGTTGTCCTTCAGGGTGATGGGGAACGATATGAATCCTCAGAGGCAGGAGTGAATATTGTGTACCCTCTGGAGGAGCAAATGTTTTTCAATCTGTTTTGGAGCCAATTGTTGGATAGTGTCTCAGATAAAGCAGTTTAGCATTTTTAGGAGTGGAAGGCCTGTAGAAACTAAGAAAAGAAGAGTTACAATGGGGGCAACCAAGGGAAGGATAAAACCAGCACTCTTTCAGGAAGAGGCAGAGATCGCCCACTTTTCGGCTATGAGAATACCCGGGCCTCTTCAATTTTGGAGCATTACCGCAGCCAGGAAGTCAACTTGGTCTTGAATCTAAAAGAGACCTTGGACTATTTCACCTAAGCTTTGTTGCAGGTCAGACGAAAGAGATTTAAAGTGGTGAAGAGATGGAGCCATGCCTTCTGTCCCTGTGCCTATCCCTGCAGAAATTCCCTAGGCTGCTAGGAGGAGTATCATTTCGATTGCCCTCTGTTTTTCAGTAAGATTGTTCTACCTTTAATGGGACTGTTAAGGTTTGATCTTTTAGGAATATGTTACTGTCGAGGGAGAGAGAGACCAAGGTGCATATTCTGGTCCAGTTAGCAGGTATCCATAGGTAAGTAGACAAGCCACAGTAAAAGAACAGGCCAGGGTCAAAGAGGCAGGCTGAAAAGTGAAGAGAGAATAGGAGTCTCAGGGCTTGATTTCTGCCTTCCGGTTCTATTTACCAATCCCCCAGGGTGTTTGTCAAAGTAGCCCAGTGAGAGACTGGATAGGTGGTGGGTTTTATGAAATAGCACTTCTGATCTTTGATATCTTTATTTTTCAATTTTTTATTTATCTTTGGTCCTCTTGGAATTTATTCTCTTTGTGATAGAAGAGGCTTTACCAGACTGAATTTTCTTTCTCTAAAGATGGAAAGCAACTGAAAAGGCCAGTGAGTTTTAATCTGAGAAAACTCCTGCACAATCTCTTGAGGCCAAGAGCTGTGTGCTCTATGTGTCACTTTTTAAAATGGTAACTAAAGTCCTTGTACTTTCTGAAATAATAGCAGCTACTCCTACAGATGATACTAAAATATCGAATAGCATTCTCTATATTAAAGATGTATCGATACATATCAGATATTTATTTGAAGTGGTTTACTGAGATAACACTACTAAAAAATCTGGAGTTTGGGACGAGCAGTTAGAGTAGTGGCTATGTCGCTGGACTCCCATGTAGTCGACCACAGTTCACATCCCAGACCCAGTGGCTTAAAACTCACGCCGGGCGCGTGCGTGTGCGTGCCCAAGATCCCTAGAGGAGAATGGAGGAGAAGGGATTGCAGCATGATTATCCCACCTGGGGGTGATTTCTCATTTTCTGTCTCTCTGTCTCTCTCTGTCTGTCTGGCAAGCACACGCGCCCTACAGCATAAAAAAATAACTCTCCAAAAAAAATAATTTGGAGTTTAAGTACAAATCATAAATCTGTCTAAATAACCTTACTAGGACCAGACCATGGCCTAGTAGTGAAGGGAGCTGACTCTCACATGGTCAGCCATGCAGTTTGAGTCCCAGTTCCCTGGCAGCTTGAAAAATGTGCCAGGTAAATGCAACCAAGTGCCCAAATCCCAACAGGATGGAGAATGTGACCACACCCTATGGGAATGCTTCCTCCCACTATTTCCCAGTGTCTCTTTCCCTCAGTGATGAGCACATTCACACTTTAGCAAATTTTTAAAAAGAAATAAACAAAACAAGGACCAGCAGATGGTTTAATGGTTATATCACTAGACACCCACATAGTCGACCATAGTTAGAGTCCTGGACCCAGCAGCTGAAAACTCATGCCAGGTGCATGTGCATGAGTGCACAAAATCCCTATAGGAGAATAGAGAGAAAGGATTGTGGCTTGGCTGTCCCCCCAGGGGAGGGTGATTTCTCGCTTTTTGTCTCTCTGAAGAGTGCATGCACCAAAATCTCTCTAAATAAACAAACAAAACAATAAAAAAATTTTAAAATTAAATAAAAACCTTCTAGTTCCCAGGGACTCCCAAACAGACATAGCTGAAAGCAAGAAAGCTGCTTTGGTATAACCATAAGCAATTTCTAGACATTCTTATATGTCTAGAAAGATTATGCTCATTCTATCTGCAAACCAAATAAGGCTCAATTCAACTATTTAACTAGTTTATTTTTATCTTAATTTAACAGTGCCACAAATAAATAACTTTCTTAGTCTTTTTCTGCCTGCCAAAATTCAGCACAAAAAAAGCAAGGTAGTAGTGGAGACTAAAAATATATAATCACAAGAAAATTTTCAAACTTTAAAAACTAATAATAAATTTGAGGGCAAAGGTTGAGTACTATATAAAATGCAGGAATTTTCATAGTTTAGGGACTTAGGGAAGTCCCTAGGGTTATAGAAATCTCAAACACAACATGTTTTCTATTATTAGTATTTTCTATTTCTAATCCTGTTACATTTCTGCTCTAATAAAAAATATGGAAATTTATAAAACTAGTTTATAAGATCAGATGGTTTTCATGTGCCAGAATATTTCAAACTCCAACTTCAAGTTTTAGTTTAAAAAATAAAATTTATAATCATCTTATCCTAATTTTTATCAAAATGAAAACATTTACTGAGGAAAGGAAGTGACTGAGAAATATGCTGGAATTTCACCTATGTCACTTTCACTTAAATCAAGTAAAAGAGCATCCATGTGGCTTTCAAAGGGACAAATAAAACATGTTAAGAATTTTAGCTGACTTATTAATGATTGTTTTTTTCTTATAGAATATTAACTTTTAACCATAAATCCACCTTACACGTTATGATCTTGGCATTGGAATAATAAAGTGATCACTCAGCAAAAGTTTAGCCATTTCTGCTCAGGAATATCTTTTAGTAAAAGATCTGAGGAATGTTAAATAACCATCAAGTGACCGAGCAAATCACTGACGATTCCATGTTATACATTTCATAATTATATATCTTTGGCTTGCATTTGATTCAAATATTCTCTAAAGCAAACAAAGAGTTTAAAAAATAAGTATATGTATTTCATCTGAGAGATGAGGTACTATAAATGTTTAGGTTGAATAATCACTACTAAAAGCAAATTTAATCATGTACTAGAAATAATGCAATAGTTCACAAATTGCCTTGTTTAAAGTAAAAACCGTGTCATTTATGAGGATAGACAACTGCCTCCGTATGTTGTCATTAGAGTGCATCATGTGTTTTTACTGAATATATCTCTTTTTCATGCTTGGGCTAGGAGACAGCAATTCTACTCTTGCCAAATTTGAGTATTTGCCTTTAAAATCATATTCAGATCATCACTGAGGACTACAGCAGTGAAAGCAGAACTGTGTATGGTACATTTTAAGTGGTGTGTTTAAATGCTTCTTCTAGTGGGCTAATGATATCTTTTGAATCTAAAAAGAGTCACTTTAATAGTAAGTTTAAAAATACATACAAATGTCCAGAATTCTGATCACCTCTATAACACAGGAGTTTAGCAACTTTAAATCCCCTTTAACTGGGCCAGCTGGTGGCATAGTGGTTAAGTTAGCTTAATTTTAAGGTAGCCAGCTATGCTGTTCAAATCCCAGACCTGGAAGCTTGAGAAATATGCCAGATGCATATGTGTGCATACCCGAAAACCCCAAAAGGGAGAAGAGATTGCAAGATTGTAGCATGTTCATCCCCCATAGAGGTACTTTCTCACTTTCTCTGTCTCTCCTTTTAGCTTACACACTATTGACAAAAAAAAAAAAAAAAAAAAAAAAAAAAAAAAAAAAAAAAAAAAAAAAAAAAATTTAACTGCCAAAGTCCAAGTTCTCAAGCTAAAATATTTAATGATAAATTTGAACAACTTTGAACAATGCTAATAACTTTTTAAAGCATTGTGTACCACACATGCTAAGGACTGATCACTTCCATATCTGAGAACATATAAAAATGTGAAGAGCTTCAATTATTTTAAATCACCATGTGCAGCATAAAGAGAGATTTAAAATTGTTGTAGTGCCTCACATTTTTTGAGGCAGTGAAATTTGGAATTGAGTCAAGCTGCATTCCAGCATGGATGCTCAAGACACACTGGTCTGACTGGACTTATCAGAGCTAGAGATGTATGTGTAAGACATCACACTGTGACCCGTACCTATATATAATTATGTATGTGTCAAGAAAAAAAGAAAAAAAAAAGGAACTGGTTTAAATACACATTTTGTCTTCTAAAAGACAATAAATGCCCTATTCCAATTAGAAAGTAGTAAAGTGAGAAGTGTAGTGATTAAGTCAGGCCAGGCCAGGAGAGAAAGATCCAAATGATGTTAACAAAGTAAAAAAAAAAAAAAAAAAAAAAAAAAAAGTTGTTTTCCTTAAACTTATGCAATGCAATAGATGAAAGACACACAAAGCTGTAGTCATGCAAGAAGGTTCTGAAAGCACAGCAGGCAAATTCATGTACTCCTACAGCTGAATTTTAATAGAAATGGCATTTCTCTCCCCATGCTCTTCCCTTGCCTCAATTTGCCCTGCAAAGCTAACTCTGGGTCCCTCTCAAATGATAGAACAGGCTGTGTTTCCCCAACACTCTTTCGCCACTTTTCCTGTAATATATTCTCTCCGTTTGATCATGGGAAAGGGTGAGCATTTTGACATTTTACACTGCTCATGAGTTCACTTTCAACATTCAAATCCTTAAAGAATCCCCAATTTATATCAGCACAATTAGGCTATTTAAAGATGGCCTTTCTTCTGCATTTTCCATCATTTCATCTAAGTAAAAAGTTATGGTCTCCTTTGTTGCCTTCGGGTTTTCACGTATTTTAGGTCTGGCACTGCCCAGAAAGCAGGACTCTCTTCATAATTCTGTGTCAGTGAAAACATAATGTCCAATAGTTAGTAGGGAAAATAAAAGGGTAAAGAGAAAAAAAAATGAAAGAAAAAGAGCCCGAAGGCAGTGGAATAATTAAGCAAATGCAGTGACAGCTGTGGCAGGTCCCGAACAGAACTGGCTCCACTGAGCTGAATTAATGACATCAACAGCCCAGTATCTCCATTAACACTTGATCATTAATTATTACCCTCTGACAGTGAGAGCCTAAACCTTCTTAGGAGTGACCTGTTATTAATCTACCTTACCTGCCCTGAACACTGACACCTCAGTGCAGTTTGTACTGCTCTTTTTTGTTTTTTTTTTTTTAACTTCACCTATTGCTTCATTTACTTGGATAAACAGTGATGGTCATCAGATGATAAAGTCCGTTTTGGACTACTGGGTTTCATGTTCTTTCATCTAAGCAGGAAGGAGCCTACCTGGATATGCTGCACTGACTTTGCTTTGTCAGGCTACCTGAAGGAGCACACGAGGCAACAAACAAGTAAATCATTCACCATTGTGGACTTTCCTAACCCTGTGGGGACAAAGACTGCTCATCTTTCCTCAGAATGCCGTCCTTGGAACTGTGATCAATGGGCATAACCGTCTTTTCAGTTTTAAAACTCGTTCACTTAAAATGCTAACCAGAGCTGGCTAAGTGACATGCCAGTAACTGTCTGCTCAGTGCAGCTGGATCCAGATGGAAGCTCGCAAGTTCAGGTCCCAGGTTGACCCGTACAGAGTAGGCATGCATGTCCATGATCCTGGCTGGCTGAGAAGGCTAGAGGTTGAAGATTTGCAACATGAGACTCTGTTGGGGCGCTTGCCTCTCTTTCCCCCCTCTTTTCTCTCTCAAAAATCTAACCAAAACAGAGAGGTTCAATTTTTTATTTTTACAGAAGTTTTTGCTATAGGGTATGTGCACTCACCAGAGAGACAGAGACAGAGAGAAATCACCTCCTAGAGAGGATGGCCACGCTGCAATCCCTTCTCCTCCATTCTGCTCTTGGGATTTTGGGCATGCACACATACGTGCCCAGAATGAGTTTGTTTTTTTCTTTTTTTTTTTTTTTTAAATATGGAACGCTTCACGAATTTGCGTGTCATCCTTGCGCAGGGGCCATGCTAATCTTCTCTGTATCATTCCAATTTTAGTATATGTGCTGCCGAAGCGAGCACCCCAGAATGAGTTTTAAACCACAGAGTCCAGGATTCAAACTGTGGCCGACTACATGGCAGTCCAGCAATGTAACCACTTTGCCATATGCTGATCCCAAGAAGTTCAATTTTATATATGTAGCATCAAATAGTTACCTCACCGAATTCTAATTATTCTCCAGACAAATCATGTTCTTTCTGTTTTACAATGAAAATTACTTGAATTTTATCTTTTGAAAGTTAAAGATTCATGTTGTATATGTATCTAAATATTTCTGGTGAACCTTTAAACTCGTTGAACTTTGGCCATTTACTACAAACACACACACATACACACACACACACACACACATACACACACACACACACACACACACACACATCATACAACAAAGCTTACAGAAAGATTAGAAACTTTAAAAATTCAAGTGGTCTGTTAATTCCTTATAATGTCCCAACTTCCTCTCCAACAAAGATTTGTCCTTATCACGTGCCAGTGTCTCACTGGTGAGGAAAAAAAATGAGAAATGCTAACACAAGCTCATGTGTTAAGTACTCTCCTCACGGCAGCAGACCTTACAGTATTGGAGTGATAATTAACCTTTACCAAAGAAGACTTCATAGAAGTCCAATACATTAATTTGCTGATTGTTCTTTTCCTGCTGAAGACATAATCTAGAGTCCACTTTCTAGTCATAAACATAGACACAATATAACTTAATAGAGTGCCTGCACCAGCTAATAACCTTGAGTGCATTGAGAAAATCCCAGAAAAATTCCCTGTAGGACTCCATAATGTATTACCCATTATACAGAAGGAATCTACTTATCCTTCCTCTTCAACAAGGAAATGACAGTAGTGTCAGAGCTGACCAAGTTTCTATCAGTTCTGTTTTCTGTAAGTCACTGCTAATTGGCCCAAATTGTAGGAGTTGTAGGTTTTCTTAAGATGGTCTTGAGAAATAAATACACCTAAATTAATATGCATTTTGCTCACTAACTATACACCACTTAAATTATATCATGGGGGACAACAGTTTTTTATTGTTTTTTTGTTTTTTTTTTATTTTCCCCGTTTACCATTTTAACCCTCAAAGCAGCATTCCTCTCATTTAGGAACAGACCTCTGCTCTCCAACCTGTATTTATAATACCTTGTAGGATAGTTTTCCAAGAAGATCCTCCTGGATACCTTGGTCAATTAAAGGACCCACGAGGTATCTTCACTGGAAACCAATACCCAGAAATCAGCCTGTGGACTGAAGCCTTTGACCACTGCAAGTTCTCAGTCATCTAGTACAATAAAATTAAAAAGCAAGAGAAAGGTGAATTAACTGTATAGACTTTGGTTCTCTCATCTGTAAAAGGACTAGAAAACAATTAGCAGCATGGGTTCTCATAGGTATACATTTGAGATATTAAGAAATGTGTATTTATATAGCTAATGTCTGAGTTGGAAGGAAGAACTTGGAAAGACCAAGCAACAAGGACTAAATTCCATTTAATAAATGTTTAAACAAACAAACAAACAAACAAAAACTGAAAATATTTGATGTGCAAGGGTAATTTTGTGATGAAAGGAAAAATACATCAGTGTTTTCTGCGCATGTACCATTTTCTTTTTACTGCATGGGATTATTATATGACATCAATCTTTCCCATCAATGGAGCCAATAGGTATCTCTTCCACAAGATTTTCTCATTCTACATATCTCATAGTACTACCAAGGACATAGCCCAGTTTTATCTTTTTTTAATAAGTACTTAACTTTATTTATTTATTTATTTGAATTTAACCTGAGAGGGACAGAGTGAGAAAGAAAGTGAAAAAGCAAGCCACCAGGTCTGGGACTCGAACCACGATCAGCCATGTGGGAGTCCAGCGGCCTTAACCACCATGCCACCTACCAGCTCCAGCCCAGTTTTATTTCACTTTGGTAATAAATATACTGACTGATTGTACAATCACCTAATCTAATGACTCAAACTCTCCCCACCATAGACTTTTTTTGGGTCTGTTAGACTCAGAAGTCTTAAATTTTCTTTTTGATAACTTTCTTTAAACTTCACTCAAGTCTTCTCTCTTAATATAACTCTAAATAGATTCAAATTTATATAATATTTTTTGCTTTAGCCTTCTGTCATAACTGAAACATTGTATTGGCTTGAATTCTTAAAAACTATCCTATCAAATTTCTTCTAGTTGGTTACGGATAGTACCTGTTCCTACTGCGTACTAAGTTTTTCTACCCAATATCATTTATTTTATTTTTTTTCCATAGTGTTCCTAACTCATAAGTCACAATGAGTTTACTTCAGGATCTCTAACTATAAATACTGGCTCCCAACCATTCTCCTACCATATATAATCAACTCGTATTTGAAAACTCTTGTTGAAAAGGAAATTCATGAGCACTAAACATTAATGGATCATCTATTTAAAAAAAAAATGGAGCCATAGTTTCCATGGGTGATCCTTAAAGGAAAAAGTCAGTATATTAAACATTTTCCTATTATAGTTCCTTATTAAATATTTCCTTGAATTTTCATCTCATGCCACATTCACAATAACTCTTTAAAGAATTAAAATCTTGCATTTTGATTACCTCTTATTTTACATTTAGCAAAAGATTACAGAGCAGATATTGTTTGACATTGAATTTCTGTTAACCATGTCCTCCACTGGAGCATAGTTGTACACATTGTTTCAGAGCTAACATAATGGGGAATATTTTCAAAGAGGGCTGTGTTTCAAGCCAGATGGTTTATCTGCTGAAACAATTCTCCCAGTAGAGAAATAGTGGCTGCACAGTTGCAGTAGTGTTCATAAGCCTAATGCAGTAGATTCATTTGGCACCCACATTTTGGAGTCAAACAAAGGTGTGGTTTGTGTGAATCTCAGACTCAGACGCTCATAAGTGAAAAGGAGTTTTCTGCAAT
Organism: Tupaia tana; assembly: GCA_026018925.1. Lineage (NCBI taxonomy): Eukaryota > Metazoa > Chordata > Mammalia > Scandentia > Tupaiidae > Tupaia > Tupaia tana. Next base: position 102,177,489 of record JAKSZU010000001.1, read on the forward strand.
TGCACATTGTGCTTTGTTGTAAAGGCAATAGTGTATTTATATCAGAAACACAATATGTAAATATGATATAATTTTAAGTACGTATTAATAGTTTCATGCTTATAATGCAAAGGGGCAATACTAAGATAATTGCTTCAGAGATTATCAGAGTCTGGTCTGAAAAGAGCCAAGTTGCCATTACTTGTGTTGAAATCCAATGTATTAGCAAAATTCAGGTCCCACTGTATCTATTAACATTTGAAAAGGAGATCAGACCTAGATCATATTTGTGCTTTTGGCAAAGATCAACTGCTGTCTATAAACATTCAAGACTTACTTCAAGTGCTCCATCGATGCTACAGTGCATGAGCTATTTCCACCTTTACTAAAAGCTCTTGATTTAACATTTTTATTAAAATAATTTCTTGATGTTCAAGAGCTCACTAAGGAAGGCATTGGTGGGTCACTGGTAGGTGGTTGGTATCAGCTCCTCTACCTGGCAAGGGTCTTCGGAGGTAGTACATTGCACTGGGAATCTCAGCCTCCTTAGTCATAGGAACAGTCACTTCTCTGTACACTAATACATTTTAAAAATAAAACAGAAGAGTTAAAGGATTCCAACAGGGGGTTACCATGCTCTAAAATGTCTCAGGCATGTAGAGGGTTGGGAAAATCCCTGAGATTCCAAAGATTTGAAAAAAAAAAAAAAATAGCACATGGGAGGTTCTAAATAAAGATATTCTTGGGTATGTTGGGGAAGTTGGCACCAGCCTTGCAGTTCTTTCCTTCAGAGACTATTTTTGCTCAAGATAGTGAGCGAGCAAGTGCAAGAATGTATGTGTATAGATGCACCCTTTTGTGCTTAAAGACCTCAATGAGAGTTAATGGCATTTTACTTTTTTGGAAAATAAAATAACTTTTAAAAAGATATTTCTTCAAATTACTTTTAGTCCCAATAAATTTCATATCTCAAAAATTTTAAACAAACTATGTGATCCACTTCAAAACCTCAGAGTGAAAGAATAAACTTAAAATAAATAAATAAATAACGATTAGACCTATGAAGTCCCCAAGGTGAACTAACACTTTTGTCATACACACACACACACACACACACACACACACACACACACACACAGTTTATGCCACATAATAACTCTAAAGCAGGAGGAGAAAAAAGGCAAGGTAAATTCTAGGTGCTTTTAACTGTCCTGAAATTCAGACATTAAACCTCAGGAAACTATAGATATTCACGTGTTGAGTTTTAGGGCCATCAAGTATGAAACATCTAGATCAGAAAATACAAATTCAGATTAATATGTATATTAAATCCAAACAAATGTTAGAGACACATGCCAAGAAAATCTTTACATTATTGCCTCCAAAACATTCTGTGAAATTAATACCTGTGGGCAAATCAAAATGAAAAAAAGTACAAACACCTGCTAATTGCCTGACTTATTTTGGAGGCTACCCAAGATTTTTTGACACTTTATTTCACTTTTAGTGTTGTATATGCTGCATTGTGATCTTTTTGAGTGAAGATTTGTTGTCATGACATTTAGTGCAGGCATTGAATGTGCTCAAACTGGCAGGGTTGTGGGAATTTTTGAAGGACTCCTTTGGGGGATTCTTCATTTTTCTTCTTTTTATTTTTTTCTACTTTAAAAGGGTTGCCATTTATTAGAAAGCAACTTGTGGGATATTATGGTGTTAGGTGTGCAGATCCCATTACATCCATAATAGAACTTTTTAAAATATTCAGTGTCTACTATTAGATATTTTTTTTAGAAAAAAACAGAAAAGTTTTCGGATCAGATATCTGACTCTCTGAGTGATTGTGAGTAGCTAAGGTCAGATACCTTTATAAATATTTATTTTATTGATTTTTTTTAATTTGCTATAGGGCACATGTGGTCACAAGAAAGAGAGAGAGAGAGAGAGAGAGAGAGAGATCAAGCTGTCAGGGCCAGGACTTGAACCACAGTTGGTCATTTGGGAATCCAGCATCCCAACCACCATGTCACCTTCTGGCCCCAAGGTCACATATCTTTAATACGACCATGTTCCAAATATCCTAAGCCAAGTGTTCTGCACATCACTGGAATGGAGTCCTGTTTGTGCATGACATTTTGTATCACTTTGAATGACTTTACCAACCAGAAACCAATGTGTATATTTTCCTACTTTTTGGGAGATAGTGCTATCAAAATTATATATATGTTATCCAGGAAAGAGGGAAAAAAAATCTCTGAAGGGCAGGTTGAATCCAATTCAAATATTTTTAACATTGACAGCAAATGTGGTATCTTCAGAAAGTCAACAAATTTAGTTGTTCATGAGGGCATGGTTAAGTCAGTACATCTCTGTCTTAACCAGGTCTTTTCTTCGCCTCATCTGACCAAATTTTAACTACACGATTTTACATCTATCATTGCTTACATGAAAGCAGTGGTTGCATAATCTCTTCAGTATAATTTTTCCTTTTAAAACTGTAATTTATTATAAATTTGGATGTAAACTTTCAAACAAAACAAGGCAAGGAAAAAGAGCTACCCAATTCAAATCATTTCAGAAACATGCTCTTGGTATACTTGGCATTGGCTCTGTGTGCTCCACCACCACCTCCACCAATGAAAGAGAAAACCACCAGTTTTTCTTTCTATACCTTCTTACATCATAATTTTAGAACCAGCCTGGATTCCAACATGTATGTCTCCAAGTTGTACCCATGTGTTTCTGGTCAAGATCCTTAGGTTTCAATTTAGCCCTATACCCTCCAAGCATGCAGTAATACAGCCACAAGACCTGACCATCTTCTCCACGTGGGCTGAAGTTTCCAGGCAGCCCATGTGTTATGATTATGTCTAGCCTTGACCACAACAAAAAAATTAATAAAAGGAGAAAAAAAAAGAGTTGACAATCTTTCCCAAGCCAGTGCCAATTTTTAAATAAAATATCTAGTAACGATTTGTTGTCAATGCAAACTACCAGACTGGCAGTCCCATTTACCTACTAAGCAGACAAATCAATAAAACTACAAATCGATCTCACTATGTTCCTCAAGGATGTTCTAGAAGGCATTCCAAATATCATGTTTATTCTGTTACCAGCTTTATTATTTGTGTGCATTGAAAAAATGAAATATCTAGTTGACCTTAGCAACTTAAAGTGATCATTATTCTCTTGGGGATGTGTGTGAATAGTCTGAGCTCGCTTTCGCTCCATCACACACCCTTTCATTCAGGTAAAGATTGTTGACCACTAATCACCTGGCTTCACTATCAGGCAGAGATGTAGAACTGAAACAATTTCTTTCCTTCATTTAATATCATCTCAGAGGCATGTTTCCTTCCACTTCCCCAGGGAGCAAACACCTGCCTTGATGATTCTCAAGAGACTTCCTTATTCCTCTTCAACTCAAATAACAGTGTCTCTTGACTAAGATATAACTTTTTAAAATATTGATTTAGGTCATGTTTGGCTGTGTCAGCCCCTCTAATTCCCTGTCAAGCTGAGTTATCCCTGCCAGAATAAAGTGCATGAGATTTCTGTATTGCTCTGGTCAAAAGCATTTCCTTCTATTTAGGAGTAACAGTTCTAAGAAGTCTGTTACATATAACGTATTCTAAAAGAAAATAATAAAATTCAGAGTCATCAACTCCTATCTCTTTAAGATTACAGACAGGCTGGTCTGACGAATGAAACCTCTTCCAGTCTTACTTAAGCTGCCCAAAGTGACGAGTTTCCCAGTCAAGGAGAAGAAATCTTTTATGTCTCATCAAGATGCCTTAATGTCACTTGTACACAAACTTCAGAAACATCTATATTTCAACCATTTTCTTCATGTATTATTTAATAAACTGTTCACAGCATGCCTAATTACAAACATTTATTACAGAATTCAACCCTCGAAATGTGTGAGAATATGCTAAATTGTTTGCTACCTAAAGTTTTAATGAGAGTATAATACCTCCGGCCCATATGCTTCAAGAACGTTATCCTTAATTATGTAACATGGGTATTTTACTGATATCTGTTAACTGCTCGAGCAGCTGTGGTTTTCTGCTTTTTTGCACAGCTCAGGAGGAGCGGCAAGTTCAGTTTCCCCTTTTTGGGGGGTTGCAAAATCCATGCCCCAAACAGGTGTGTGCAATCACGAACCACAGCGATCAACCCAAACTGCTGCCTTTCTAAAAATTCCACCAGCCGGTGACACACGCTGGTCAAGGTTGCACAACCTTGTTTTCCACCGGTTATTTTGATGATTCATTCCCCCGTGGGGAGGTGAATTTCACCCATTGTTACTTGGCTCCTGCTTCTGATAATTAGAGGAATCATTTCCTCATTTTAATGATTTCTCTATCCTTCTTGCTCTTACTCTTGCTCACTCCTGCTTTTCTTTCTTTTTTCCTTTTTTAGGAATTCTGTCTTTGAGAAAGTACAGTTTGAGATGGCTGTTCTTTGTTTCATGGACAAGGATTAGGAGAGGTAAAGCCGAAAGACACACACACTAACTAGAACTCTTCAATTTGTTACTTTATTGCAGTGAATATGCCTGGATGGTAAGTAACTACAAAGTAATCATTTGTTAACAAGAATTAAAACTAATAGGCAAGTATTGTTCACTTCCAAATAGTGACTTTGGAAAACTAGAAATCAATTCCATGGATTACTCAAGGAATGTTAGTGGATTGCCATCAGAGTCTTCCTCATGTTTTTTGGATGCCAAATGTGGCAAATTGTCCTCTTGAAAGAGTGAGTTTGCTATTTGTTTTTTTTTTTTTCTTTTTTTGGAGAGGTTATTGCTATAGGGCGCGTGCGCTCGCCAGACAGACAGAGAGAGACAGAGAGATAGAAAGCAGGAAATCACCCCCCAGGGGGGATGGCCACGCCGCAATCCCTTCTCCTCCATTCTCCTCTCCGGATCTTGGGCACGCACGCACACGCGCCTGGCGTGAGTTTAAGCCACCGGGTCCGGGACTCGAACCGCGGTCGACTACGTGGGAGTCCAGCGACATAGCCATTACGCTAACTGCTGGTCCCTGAGTTTGCTATTTGTAAGCATCCAAAGTCTATCCAGTGCCAAGTCTGCTAAAAAATTTATCAGGCACTGCTGTAAATAAAAATAAATGTTATTATTAATAAAACTTAGCTGTGGGGATAACAACTAAATCCAAAGAAAAACTTTTGAGTGGAGATGTAAAAACATTTTCAACAGCAGTGAATATCACTAGAAAAAAAAAAAAATCTAGTATTCCCAACAATCTTGATCTGGAAAGGACAAGAGTCTTCTGTCAATTTTGTATACTTGCTTAAATTATGCAATATTATTTTAGCTTTCTATCCTGGTTTTTCAAGAAAACAGAGCAATTAAAATTTTTTTCCATATTAAACAACAATAAAAGTATAATAAAAATACTTTGTATAAACTACTTTCCTAATCAACAGCACAAAAGTAGAAAAGTACATTAGTCAATTTCAAATTGCTCCAAAGTATGGAATATGAACATATATATATATATATATATATATATATATATATGAATATGTATATATATTTTTTAGATTTTTGCCATAGGGTGCATGCACTCACCAGAGACAGACAGAGGGAGAGTGAGAAATCACCCCCAAGGGGGGATGACCATGCTGCAATCTCTTTTCCATTTTCCTCTCTGGTTTCAGGCATGCATGCACATGTGCCTGGCATAATCTTTCAAGTCACTAGGCCTGGGATTCAAACCATGGTCAACCTCATGGGAATCCAGTGCTTTAACCATCACACCACCTGCTGGTCCCAGCATAGATTATATTTGCACTAGTAAGTCGTATGTCATAATGAGAGCACAAGCTGTGAACATAATCAGCCAAATATTAAATCCTAATTTACAACTACTGTCTCCTTGAGATTTCGAAACCCTTAGTTTTGTCATTTGTTAAATATGAAAAATAACGTATGCCTGTATCACCATTGTACAGATTAAAAAAACCTTAAGCAGAATGCCTGACTTTAATCATGGTGATTTCATAGTAGGTGTTATTATTATACACCAAAGTTTCCAATAGAGTATATAAGCCCTGAAGAACAAGCACCATGTTACAGACATGTTTGTTACTCTGTATTCAGCACAGTAGATACTGGCGCACAGTAACATTTAATAATGTTTATTGAACTAGACTAAACACATCCTTCTCATCAGAAACTAAAATTAAACATTGGAAATAAAAAGCTAAAGATTTTTAAATTGAGTTTATCACAGAAAAAGCCCAGGCACAAACATGATTCTGTTTAGTTTGTAGTATACCTCAGGTTCATTGGCAATCAAAATAAAAACAATATCAAAATAAAAATATCTTTAAACAGTTTATTTCTTTTTTAAAAAGTTTATTTACTCCACAAGAGAGAGTGAGGGAGAGAGACCGGCATCCCAAAGAGGACCTGGGTCATGGGCACACATGCACCCCGGGAGTACACAGGCACACTTTGGGAAGTGGGCCCAGGACCTCCTAGGGTCTGAGCACTGCAGCGCATTACGCTGTCACTATGCCACTGCTGCTGGCCTGAAATAGCCGGTTTCTTGACCCAGCCTTTTCCTGTCTTCTTCACTGTTTTAAGAAGATAATTTGTTTTTAAGACAAAATGATTTCATTCGAAGTAATCACAAATAAACCTTGAATAGGTGACTCTAGTCAAGCTAGGTAGAATGAGTGGGTCATATAGCAGAAGTCATAGGTTAGCTCCAGATGGGGAGGTGGTGGGAGGAGAACTTGAGATAGGAAGAAGATTAAGCCACTACTTCTTAATTCTTGGTAGCTGCAGGGGTGTGGGCTCCATAAGGGTGGTGGAGCACTGAAGTAAAGTCACACTTCCCCAAACACCAACTTCAGTGTGGTAGAGTCTCCTCTTGACCTGTCCTAGACATAAACCAACTAAGCCAACAAAATGACTCCCGTATATACTGAGCATTTACAAATAAATTGTTATAGAAGGGAACAAATATTACTTAAACATCATTTTATTTCCCCCCTTCCTTTTTTCCTACCCTTTAACTGTATTTTTCAGAACTGAAAAACTCTGAAAAGAAAATAACTCAAAGATGAGGCAATCTAAGCTCACTAGAATTCCTCAAGCTATGCTTTGGGAATCCAAAGTAATTGCTATACCTAAGTTGTAAGGTGGAAAAATGGAGCGCCTCTTTCAAGCAGTATCTTTCTCCAGCAGGTGAGAACATGGTAGCTACCCTAGAGCAACCAAGGACTAAGTCTACTGAACCTTGATGGATCTCTAATCTACAGCAAAAACAGAAAAGGAAATTTTCGGGACCAGCAGTTAGCATAATGGCTATGTCGCTGGACTCCCACGTAGTCGACCGCAGTTCGAGTCCCGGACCCCGGCGGCTTAAACTCACGTCGGGCGTGTGTGCATGCGTGCCCAAGATCCCGAGAGGAGAATGGAGGAGAAGGGATTGCGGCATGACCATCCCCCCTGGGGGGTGATTTCTCGCTTTCTATCTCTCTGTCTCTCTCTGTCTGTCTGGCGAGCGCACGCGCCCTATAGCAAAAACCTCTCCAAAAAAGAAAAGGAAATTTTCTACGGGAACAAATGCCTGTTCCATAGAATGAACGATAGCACCCACAGAGCCCTTTCTAAAGGACGAACAGTAAGTATATCATATACAGGTATCCTCAACTATTCACCAGAAGGAAAAATTCTTCTTGAACTGTTCACTGCTGAATTTTACTACTCTTACTTCTCCTCAATCGCATAGTTACGAAGAATACAAACAGCACCTTCAATTTACACATAGGTACCGCTCTTTAAAAAAAACTTTGCATTGTCACGGCACTTAGAGAAGAAGTTAGATAATCGTGTTTAGGAGAATTACAAACAAGGAACAGAAACTTTGGACTTTTTTTTTTTTTTTTTCTAAATCTTAGGTTGGAATCCCATGACCCAAGATTTTGCAAGTCCTGAAGGAAATTCAACTCAGGCAATAAAGAGTCTTATGATACATTACCCTGCAATTGCTTAGTAGTTAAACTCCTGATTCATAAAAGAAAAATCAGACTACCAATTAAACAGAATCTGAGAATTACATAGCAAAGGAGAAATACTCAGCCCGAGTCACCTGACAAGTCTGCATTCTATATTCTCTAATCTCAGTTTGGGACCACCCTCTTATGATAACATTTTTTATCATAAATGTATGTATATCTGCTTTCTAGGCTGTGAGCTACTTTTGGGCAAAGAACAAATGTTATACTTCTCTGCCACCCCAACTGCTGTCACAGAAATGGATTCAGACGAGATACTTGGAAAGTGTTCATAAAATAAAATGGATAAATCTTAGTGTTTTCTATAAAGAATTTATTTATCAATAATATAACAACTGCAATTCAGCAACAAATACTAACTACACAATTCGTGAGTATAGTTAAAGGTCTTCCACGGGAACAGTAGTCAGGCTCCCTCCTTCCCCAAAGCCACCTAGTCGTAAGTGGATTGCCATAACTGGAGTCTTAACAGTCAGTAATAATGAAGGATTGGGGGGCAAACTTTAAGACTCATCTGCCTATCCTTAAAATTCTATTGCTCTCATTGTACTCCTGAGCTCCTAATACTCAAGACCCCCTCCTGATTGCTCCCTATCTCTCTGTTCCAGGCAGACAGGCCAAAGCACCATTCCTTGAACAGAACTGAACCTATCCAGCTATTGCATTAAACATGGCTCCTTGCTTGAAAACCTCCTGTATGGCCAGTTGGTGTGCACCTCATTTACTTCTTGTCTAAACTTATGTTCTCACTAGGGCCTCCACTTGCCATTCTATCTTAAAGGTCCTCATTCCTCTCTGACACCTTAAATTCCCCTCCCCTACCATATTTTTATGTGTAGCACCTAATGCTGTCGAAGAAATCATATATTCTCTTTATTTGTCCTGATTATTATCTGTTGTAGCCATTAGAATGTAAGGTCCATCATGGCAGAGATTTTTACCCCTTTTTGATTTTTTTAACTACTATAGTCTCAGAACACAGAATAGTTCATAATATCCACCAAGTTCTCTGTAAATATTAAAGAATGAATAAATGAATATGCCTTCGGGCATTGGCAACATTCACAGGATTATTGTCCCATTATGTATCTTTGATTTTTCTTAATGTGGTGTCAACAATTATAAACTTTTAAAGAAATACTTTTTGAAACCTGTCATACTTAGATGAATTCATAACAAAATGGGATGCAACTTTCTTCTAAAGTAAAGTTGCATGCTAGCTTACCTACAGAAAGAACTCTTCATAATGTTTGTCCTTAGGTTATGAGAAAGATTAAATGATATCATATAGGTTTAAAAGTCTTTTTAATAAAAAAGAAGCAAAATTATCTTTATTCTCAAATAATGAAATCTGTAACTAAAAGAACCTAAAAAATCCATTGAAAATCCATTAGGAAAAAATCTGAGAATTAAGTAAAGTGGCTGGTAACATTAATCAAATAACTTATCTTTACAGAAATAATAACCCATCAGAGATTGTGGTAAGGGATGATTGTTGGTGGTGGAATTCTATTAAATACAGCAACAAAACATAGTATATTAGGTTTAAAAACATCAAGATCTGTGAAAGATCCTGCCATGGTGGCATGTACTGTTAAAACACTGCACTCTACAGGCTGGGGCCACATGAGAAGTCCAGGTTCAATTCCCAGTCCAACCTAAAGACTAGACAAGATGTTATGTACCTATAGTCTCATCTATGGAGCTGAGGCATGAGGATATTTATAAGACTCTGTCTTTAACTGAAGAAAAAGTGTAAAATCTACGTGAATAAAATCTTAAAATGCAATTAAAGTTAAAGTAACTTAATCACAAAGACATATCCTGGTTAAATTATTCAAAAAACATACTCATATTGGGGGACCAGCAGTTAGCGTAATGGCTATATTGCTGGACTCCCATGTAGTCAACCATGGTTTGAGTCCCAGACATGGTGGCTTAAACGCACACCAGGCATGTGTGCATGCATGCCCAAGACTCTGAGAGGAGAACAGAGGAAAAGGTATTGCGGCATGGACATCTCCCCTTGGGGGTGATTTCTCACTTTCTGTCTCTCTCTGTCTCTCTGGCAAGCATACACGCCCTATAGCAAAAACCTCTCCAAAAAAAAAAAAAAAAAATACTCACATCAAAATGTAAGACACAACTCTAATTGCCAGAGATTTATCAGTGAAAAAGGTAAGACTCTGGATTTTGTGGTGTCTCAAAGACACCAGGAGTTCAGTCTGTCCAAAATCAAGCTGGTAATGCCCTTTTCCCACATGCAATCGTATTCCAGTAACCACATAACTAAGAATCTCACCAACAATAGCATAAGCCAGGACCCTGGAATCATTTTTAATACTGCTCTTTCTCTTATCATGTATATTTTGAAGCCATTGAGGTGTCCTATTGCCTTTCTCCCATAAATATTTCTAGAATGTTGGGACCAGCAGTTAGCGTAACAGCTATATCACTGGACTCCCATGTAGTCAACAGTGCTTCGAGTCCCGGATCCGTGGCTTAGACTCACGCCAGGCATGTGTGCGTGTGTGCCCAAGATCCCGAGAAGAAAGTGGAGGAAAAGGGAATGCGGCATGGCCATCCCCCCTGGGGGGTGATTTCTCACTTTCTGTCTCTCTGTGTCTCTCTTTCTGATGAGCGCACACACCCTATAGCAAAAACCTCTCCAAAAAAAAATATATATATATATATTTCTTGAATCTATTTCATCTCTATCCCCACTATCAACTATCATTATCTCTCTTGGAACCATAAAATAAGACTACTAGCACTATCTACCCTGTCTCCAACCAGATATCCTAAGGGATGAAGGGAGAAAAATATGATACTTGATCTTTTCTGAAAGAAAATATTTTAGTGACTCATCATTATTCAGATATTAACGCAAACAACAGCTCCTCAAGGAAGACATTTATGGCTATTCCTAGGTTCTCGTAGTATCATGTACTACTACTCTAGCTTGTGCCTTTCACATTTTATGATAATTTATCTTCTATCTTTCCTCTCAAACTAAATACTTGATGAGAATACAGACAGGACCACTGTCGGTTCTCATTGCATTTCCACTGTTTATCATAGGATCTGGCACAAAATAGGTGCTCAATAAATAATTGGCAAATTCAGTGCTACCCTCAGACTTAGGGAAGATAAACTCCTGCCATGGTCCTGTTCTCTAAGCTTCCCTGTACTCCACCAGGTCACACACAAACTTATACACATGAAACTGAAGTACCCGCAGGCATGCAAAATGTGTGAAATTAAAGATTCTGCCTGTAAAATGCTTAGAACAGAGCTCAGCCCATAGTAGCAATGCTTGACTAAAGTTAGATATTACCATCTTTTTCCTCCTTCTCCTCCTCTTCCTCAACACTGTTAAACCAAATGTTCTCTCCATCAATGTGTTTAAAAAGGAAAACCTGGAGCTGGCCGATGACATGGTGGTTAAAGTGCTAGACAGCCAGATGGCCAATCACAATTGGGGTCCTGGATCTGATTGCTTGATTTCTCACTTTCCCTTGCTCCCTTGCTCGCTCGCTCTCTCTCTCTCTCTCTCTCTCTCTCTGTCTCTCTGTTCAAATTTAAAAAATAATAATAAATTTTGAAAATAAAATAGATCATTCTTAAAAAAAAAAAAAAGAAAAGTAGACAACCCTACAGTTAGAAGTCATAAAACATATCCAGTTCCATCTCTAGCCCCATGGCCAGCAAGGGTCTCTGAGGCAAGGCCATCATGGCCCCAGCCTCAGCTCCCGCTAGCCCTCCCCACCCTATAGCAGTCTTCTTCAGAAAGGTAGGCAGTTATTTTTTGTTCTTCTCCTTTTTTGCTAGTTTCCTCACAGACTGGCCTCTCCTTGCCAGCAGACCTCCAGTTCCATCTCCAGTCCTGTGGCACTAGTGAGACATGCGACTTTTTCCTTATTTGCCTTCAGACTTTCTTCCCTCTTATATTGTACTCTCCTCTTCATCCTCCACCCTCCCAGATGGACTAGACAGGTCTAGAATCACAATTCTGAAATACCCTAGTATTGTAAGTTTCTCTGGGATCCTTTCATTTACTGAACAACCTGCAAAAGAGAAACTGCTCTTCAGACACCTGAATAGAATACTCCTCCTGAGACCACATTGCTAAACACAACAGAAGAGAGACTTCGGCACACATCAGTCCACAGCAAAAGAGAAATGCACTTGCTTCTAGTCGAAGAAATATTCTCCTTAAAGGTATTCAAAAGCAAATATATCTCCCAATGGCTAGAAGTAGAAGAAAAGCCTCTGGTCTGAATAAACCAGGAAATATGTCTCCATCAAAAAAAACTCAGTAACTCTCCTCCATCTCTCAAAAAAACAGAGGAAGTTACTAGAATGTCAGAGAAAAAAATTAGAACATTCATGGTGGCAAAATGCTATGAGTTGGAACAGAAAAGAGATAATGAACTATAGGAGATTAGGAAGTCCTTCCATAATATGGAAGAAGAAATGGACACTCTGAGAAAGAATCAGATGGAACTATTACAGATGAAGTCTACAATACAGGAAATCAAAAACTCTCTTGAAATATTAAAAGTCAATTAAGACCATGCTGAAGATCGAATCTCTGATGCAGAAGATAAAACCTCAGACCTAGGGGGAAAAAAGATAGAGAAAAATGAAAAAAAAAAAAAAAAAAAACAGCAAAATATATGAGAAATACTAGATTTCATTAGACACCCAAACATCTGAATAATTGGTATCCCAAAAGGTGAATAAACCAATAAGAGCATGGAAAATCTAATTCATGAAATCCTGGCAGAAAATTTCCCAAGTCTAGAGCAGCACTCAACCATCCAGACCCAAGAAATACAAAGGACCCCAAATAGAATCAACCCAAGAAGATCTTCCCCAAGGCACATCTTAGCCAGACTGGCCAAGACCACAGATAAAGACAAGATATTAAAACTGGCAAGAGAGAAACGACAAGTGACTTACAAAGGCCATCCCATCAGGCTAACACCAGACCTCTCAACAGAAAAATGCAATCAAGGAGAGAATGGGTAGACATATTGAAAGTGTTAAGAGAGAAACTATTTCATCCAAGATTATTATATCTTGCAAGATTATCCTTCATATGGTAAAAAAAGATTAAAATCTTCTTAAACAAAATCTGAAAAAAAATTGCCAACACCAGACCAGCTCTTCAAGACCCTGAAGAGAGTACTGATCCAGGAAAACTAAAGAATGAACAGCCAGAAATAGAGGAATAAAAGGCAACCAAGACAATGGCCAACTTAAACATCGGGACAAGTCTGGTAATATCTATGATAACATTGAATGTGAATGGATTAAATTCTCCAATCAAGACACAGACTGGCTGAATGGATAAAAAAAAAAAAAAAAGAAAGAAAGAAAAAAAAACAGAAAACGTTTTTCTGTTGCTTACAGGAAAACCACCTCGTGAATAAAGACATACATAGACTAAAAGTGAAGGGTTGGAAAAAGGTTGTCCATGAAATAGGAACCAAAAAAGTGCTGGAGTCACGATACTAATTTCTGACAAAATAGTCTTTAAAACAAAACTGTTTGAAGAGACAAAGGGCATTATATTGTAGTAAAAGGGTCGATCGATTGAGAAGATATAACGCTTATAAATATCTATGTATCTAACATAGGAGCACCCAAATATGTGAAGGAAAGACTGTTAGATATGCAAGGAGAGATAGACTGTAACACACTAATTCTTGGAGAACTCAACACTCCACTATACACCCTGGACAGATCATCTAGACAAAAAATAGGAAAAGAGATAAAGTATCTAAATGATACAATAAATCAAATGAACTTAATAGACATCTATAGAACTTTCCACCCAAAAACCATGAGATACACTTTCTCCTCACCCCCACATAGAACCATTTCAAAGATTGACCACATGATAGGGCACAAGGCAAGCCTCTAAAGATCGAAAGGCATAGAAACTAAACCCAGCATCTTCTCTGACCATGATGGAATTAAACTTGAGTTTAATTTCAAGAGAAATCCTGAAAAATACTCAAATACATGGAAACTAAATAACCTACTCTTGAATGACTTCACAAGTACTGAAGAAATAAAGACTGAAATCAAAAGATTCATGGAAGCCGATGACAATGAGGACATGAGTTTCCATAATCTTTGGCACACTGCAAAAGTAGTCATATGCGGGAAGTTCATAGCAATTAGTGCACATAAGAAGAAAACAGAAAGAAAGCAAATGGATCATCTAACATTATACTTCAGAGAACTGGAAAAACAACAGCAAAAACAAAACAAAACAAACGAAAAAACTCCAGGAGAAAGGAAATAATAAAAATACAAGCATAAAAAAATGAAATAGAAAATAAACTAGGACCAGCAGTTAGCATAATGGCTATGTCGCTGAACTCCCATGTAGCTGACCGCAGTTCGAGTCCCAGATCTGCTGGCTTAAACTCACACCGGGCAAATGTGTGTGCATGCCCAAGATCCCGAGAGAAGAATGGAGGAGAAGGGATTGTGGCATGGCCATCCCCTCGGGAGGTGATTTCTCGCTTTCTATCTGTCTGTCTCTGTCTTTCTGATGAGCAAAAATCTATAAAAAAAAAATAATAATAAAGAAATGAACTATACAGAAAATAAATTAAAGTAAAAGCTGGTTCTTTGAAAAGATAAACAAAATCAATTCACCACTAGCAAGACTTATTTAGGAGAAGAGAGAAAGGAATCAGGTAAATCAAATCTGTAATGAAGCAGGCAATGTAACAACAGACATACTAGAAATACAGAACATTATTAGAGGATACTATAAACAACTATATGCCAAGAAACAAGACAACCTGAATGAGATGGACAAATTCCTGGACACATATAATCTACTAAGATTGAGTCAGGAGGATATAGAAAGTCTGAATAGGATCATAACAAGCCAGGAGATTAAATCATTAATAACCTCCCAACAAAGAAAAGCCCTGGCCCTGATGGCTTCACCTGTGAATTCTACAAAACTTTCAAAGAAGAGTTTAGCCCCATTCTGCTCAAGTTATTTCTAAAGCTCTAAAAGGGTGAATCTTTCCCTAATTCATCCTATGAAGCCTCCATCACCCTTATCCTTAAAATAGATCATGAAAGGACAAGGAAGAAAAACTATAGGCCAATATCTCTGATGAATATGGACACAAAGCATCTCAACAATATACTAGCAAATCATATCCAACAACTTATAAAATAGATTATACATCACAATCAGGTAGGCTTTATTACAGGAATGCAAGGTTGGTTCAACATACACAAAACCATAAATATAATACACCATATTAACAGAAAGAAAGATAAAAACCACATGATCATATCAATTGATGCAGAAAAAGCATTTGATAAGATACAACATTCTTCATGATCAAGACTCTCAGCAATATCAGCCTAGAAGGGTCATTTCTCAACACAATAAAAGCTATCTATAAAAAACCCATAGCAAACATCATCCTGAATGGAGAAAAGCTGAAAGATTTTTCCACTAAAAACTGGTACAAGACAAGGATGCCCACTTTCTCTACTCCTTTTCAATATAGTACTGAAAGTCCTTGCCAACACAATCAGAAAAGAGGAAAAAATAAAAGGCATTTAAATAGGAAAAGAAGAGGTGAAACTCTCTATTTGCAGATGACATGACTATATACATAAAAGACCCATGGTATCCATAAAAAAAATTATGAAAGTAATACATGAATACAGTAAAGTTGCAGGATACAAAATCAACATACATAAATTTATAGCATTTCTATATACAAACAGCAGGCAGACTGAGATAGAACTGAAAAAAAGTAATTCCATTTACCGTAGCTCCAAAAAGTTTAAGATACCTAGGAATAAATCTAACTGAAGTTAAAGACCTCCACATGGAAAACTACAAGAAGCTAAAGAAAAGAAATAGAAAATGACACTAAAAAGTGGAATGACATCCCATGTTCCTGGATTGGAAGAATCATTATAATTAAAATGGCAATGCTACCCAAATTAATCTATATATTTAATGCAATCCGAATCAAAGTACCAGACACATTCTTCACAGATCTAGAAAAGACAATCATAAAATTTGTCTGGAATCATAAAAGACCTCATATTGCCAAGGCAATCTTGCACAAGAAGAGCTGAATGGGTGGCACCTCACTACCAGACCCAAAAGTATAGTACAAAACTGTGGTAATCAAAACAGCATGGTACTAGCACAGAAACAGACAGGTGGACCAAGGGAACAGAATAGAGTCCCCAGAAATAAACTCCCAGACAGACAGTCAACTGATCTTTGACAAAGAGTACCACTCAATCCAGTGGGAAAAGGAAAACCTCTTCAGCAACTGGTGCTGGAAAAACTATCCACCTGCAGAAAGATGAATCTGAACTCCTGCCTCTCACCATTAACAAAAATCACCTCAAGGTGGATCAAAGATCTAAACCTAAGACCTCAAACTATAAAACTGCTTCTGGAAAACACTAGGGAAACTGTGAGACATTGCAGTAGGCAAAGACTTCTTAAATAAGACCCCAAAGTACAATCAAGAATCCCCAAAATAGACAAGTGGGATTACATCAGACTAAGAAGTTTTTGCATATGAAAAGGCACAGTAATTAGTGTGGATCCACAGCCCTGAGAATGGGAAAATGTTTTTTGTAAACTATGCATCAGAGAAAGGACTGATAACCAGAATGCACAAGGAACTCAAGCAGCTATTCAAAAAAAGATGATCAACCCTATTAAAAGATGAAAAAATGAGTTGAAAAAACCACTCCCTAAGGATGACATAGGAATAGCCAAAAGGCATATGAAAAAATGCTCAACATCCCTCACTGTAAAGGAGATGCAGATCAAAACAACAGTGAGATATCACCTAACCCCAGTCAGAATGACTAAGATAAATTAAAATATATGTATATATATATAAGTGCTGGCGGGGATGTGGTGAAAGGGGAACTCTCTTACACTGCTGGTGGGAATGTAAATTGGTCCAACCACTGTAGAGAACAATTTGGAGATTCCTCAAAAATCTACAAATAGAACTACCATATCATCCAGCAATCCCACTCCTTGGTATCTACCAAAAGGACAGAAGAATTCTTAATCAGAAAGATTGCTTGCGCATTGATGTTTATTGCGGCATTATTCACAATTGCTAAGACATGGAACCAACCCAAATGCCCACAAACAGATGAATGGGTTGAAAAAGTATGGAGCACATACTCCATGGAATACTACTCGGCCATAAAAAAAAAAAAAAAAAAAAAAAAAAAAAAAAAAAAAAAACAGGACTCTGCGTTTTGGCAGAAAGTGAATGAATATGGAAGGTTTACTGCTGAGTAAAGCAAGCCAGGCTATGAAGGAGAGACACTATGTCCCCACTTAATATATACCTAGCATCCACACTCTATGACTGACACTGAATGACTAAAGGATATAGAAACAAAGTAAATTGTTGTGAATACCAGATATAGTGTGGTAAGAGGATGGGTGAAGGAGTAGAGTCTGAGGAAGGACATTTAGAAGAAAATAGAGAGGCAAAGCATTAATGGGACAGAAAAACAGGGCATTATCTGTTGAAGATAACTCTATAGAATTATCAACTGGACTGGGCAGAAATGTATACATGTTGGAATATTCACTTTGCAAGCTAAATAACGTGATTGAATATATAAAAGAACTTGAAATTAAAAAAGAAATAAAATTTTAAAAAGAAAAAATTAAATATATATACAAGTATATATATTTATACACACACTAGTAAGATGCTCAATTATACTCTTTTTGAATAAAGTTCTGGGAACAATCTGTTTTAATGTCACCTGTGGTATGATTATATGTCAACTATATGTTTGCATGTGATTAAAATAAATTTTCAGAATGATTCACAAAAACTGTTCAAAATAGCTAAATTCATGACACCTGAGTTGGAGGAATAATTTTATTAATTACTTAATATTCTTTTATACTTTTTGAATTTTTAACATGAGCATTCATTATTTATATAACTAAAACTTCTTGCTTATTTAAGTTCTTTTCTTCATATGTAAACTTTGAAGCTACTAGTGTTTAACAATCCCAAAATGTATCCTTGTTTGGCACATCGAAAGGTGACCCACTCTCCCTTGCACTCTGATTAAAGCCATGTGACTACTCTCAAGCAATAAACTATGAGAAGTAACATGGTGTTAAGGGTTTGCTTGAGGGGCCAGCAGGTGGCATAGTGGTTAAGGCACTGGACTCCCATGAGGTTGACCATGGTTCAAATCCCAGACCCGGCAGCTTGAAACACGTTGGGTGTGTGTGCATGGGTGCCCAAAATCCCAAGAGGAGGATAGAGGAGAAGAGATTGTGGTATGGTCTTCCACCCTGGAAAGTGATTTACACTTTCTATCTCTCTGTCTCTGTGTCTCTCTGGCTACTGCATATACCCTAATAGCAAAAATTCCTTCCAAAAAAAAAAAAAAATAATAGTTTGCTCGATATTTCCATGCTCTGTCTTTCTGTACCACCACAGTCCTGGAAGATACATGCTGCTTGGTGGTGAGCTTTCAGATAAAATAGCACAATATCTTAACAAAATTTGGGAAATGCACAGCCTCTTCTATTAGACTCTCTATTCCTTAAGCCAGCTTTCTTAGTATTTGTATCTTAAAGAGATAGGAAAGTACATTGCATCATGGAAAGATTCCAATATTTATTATTTCTTTTCTTATACCTGGGCATAGGATATTCTTACATAAACTGCAAATTGCAGAGTATACTACTAAAATTGTGAGGATGGGAGTATTACACCTGCCATCTTTGAAAATAGATAATAAATGTAAGAAAAATAGCTACAGAGTATGTTTGGAAATCAGATATATTTAGATTCCTTTGACAGTTTACTAAATTATAAACCTCCATATGTAGAATGCATTTAATAAGCAAGTTATAAATAACTATTTGGATCAGGATATTGGAAAACAGGGACTATTAAGACTCAGAGCTAGACCTTAGCAAGTCCACAATCTAATTGAAAAGAAATATGTGCAAACAAGTTACTGAAAGAGAAATACTGGCAGTGCCACTCAAAGGGTATTGAGGCTAGATAGAGAAGTGAATGGGCATCTATTCCTTGTGATCTAGGAAACCATTAAATGGATATGCTGTTTAGGGGAGTGCTTCCATATAGGAAATTTAAGTCACATAGATCATAAATTTTGTTCTTAAATTTGATGATATCACAAATAAAGGTGTTTAAAATAAATTATAACTATTCTCCCTTTTTATTAAGTAGAACATGTTCACATATTTTCTTATAAAGAAATACTTCAATTTAATTAGGCTGTATCTACAGTTAAGTAGAAGTATTTGTAGTATTTGAATTATTTGATTACGTCTCATTAGGGATTGGTAAATAGTGGTTTAGTATTTTAAACACATGAAATTCAATCTAAAACTCAGATTTATGTCAGTCTGGTAATTTAATTGAAAGCTGTGGCTTGCACTCACACGGCTAGAGGTGTGATCAGATTGTATATCAAGCTGTAAGTGATGAATGATGCTGACATGGCGTATTTGACTCGTACCGTGTTTCAACAGTTAAGGTGTAGGTAGAAAAACTGCAGGTTAAAATTGCACAACAAAATAAGACATAAATTACATGAAACCTAATATTTGGCATGCATTTTATCCCCAGTTGCCCCTTTAGCAGATTCTTCCTCATCAACTGAACTCAGAATTAACAGGCAACTCCCACTAATACTACAAAACTTAGTTTTTTCTGTGAAACACACAAAAACTCAACAGGTAGATGCAAGTGTCTTAAGTGGATCTAATTTTAATATCACCCAATCACTACTATGCATTTAATCTTGTCTCTACTTTGCTGGACTACCCTATGTACCCCAGAATCAGTTCTGGGGCTGTAAGTGCAGTTAATACCATCAAGTCTGATCACCTATGTGAACATGTTTCAACCTCATTGCCAGAAGCAGCAAGTCAATATTTTTCTGCAGTCTCACATTCCAGTATCGTCACGCTGATGTTAGAGCTCAGTTCTTTATTCTTTCCGCACATTATCCCCTTCCTTAGGCTCTCAGAGTTTCCAACAGGAAACATAAATGTCACGTGGCGGTATTGAATCTGGATTGTGATTTATATGTCTCAAAAACAGTATCTCATTTTTATCAGACCTTCTCCTGAAATGTTGAAGTGTTTCATCAAGTCTTAAAAATATTTGTCCTGCAGGCTGGCAGGTGCCATGGTGGTTAAAGGCACTGGATTTCCACATGGCCAACTGTGGTTCGAGTTCCAGACCTGGTGGCTTGCTTGCTTTCTCACTTTCCCTTTCTTTCTCTGGTGAAATTGCAAAAAATAATAATATCAAATGGAACTAACTAACTAAATAAATGAATAATTATTTTTAAAAATATTTTTCCTTTTACTCTATTATTTACTTCACGTGTATATATATTAACAATTCCCCCCTTTTAAAACTCTATTGTAATATACTGTTTCATAACTTATTTGCATTGTTTACCTGCATTCTTTTGTCTGTATTTTGTTTTGTTTTGTTTTGTCTTCAGTCCCTTCTCCCTACTCCTCCTCAAAGCCCATGTAGATTAGATCCTGGCATCTACAGCCCTCTTTCCTTCTTTGTCTTCTATAGAACTTCTGCTACAGAGGGAAGATATTCAGTATATGTTAAGTGAAGACATACCATGGCTTTTTTCCTCCTAAGTCTGACTGATTTCACTTGTCTTTCAATCTTCTAGATTCATCCACTTTGTACTAAATCACAGGATATCACTATTCTTTATGTCTGAGTAATATTTCACTGAGTGTACAAGATAAGGCAATGTTCTTTGTTGAAGATAATAAATATGGTAATATGCTTGATTTGCTTATCACAAACTAAATGCATGCTTTGAAAAACCACACAAAGATGCATAAAACTAAATGTAAATAAGAAATCAAAAAAAACAAAGTGAAGAATTTTTTTTTAATCTGAAGAAAATTTTTATTCTTGAGACCAGCAGTTAGAGTAACGACTATGTTGCTGGACTCCCATGTAGTCGACGGCAGTTTGAGTCCCAGACCCGGTGGCTTGAAACTCACGCTAGGCGCGTGTGAGTGCGTGCCCAAGATCCCGAGAGGAGAATGGAAGAGAAAGGATTGCAGCGTGCCCATCCCCCCTGGGGGGTGATTTCTCACTTTCTGTCTCTGTCTCTCTCTGTCTGTCTGGTGAGTGCACACGTCCTATAGCAAAAAAAAAAAAAAAAAAAAAAAAAAGAAAAGAAAATGTTTATTCTTTAACCCAGAAGAGTAGAATATTCACTCTATTTCTTGGATGCCATACTAAGGGGAAGATAAACATCAAAGGCAAACATGGTGATCTACATCATTTGCAAGTGTGAACCATTGAAATAAACTAAAATTCAACAAGAGGGGAATCAGAGCAGAACATTATGCAGTCATTAAAATGGTGTTACTTTGCTAGCCCTTTAGCTCAGTGCTTAAAAGAGTCAGATCCCCCTCGGCCAACCACAGTTCAAATCCCAGCTCTGGCAGCTTGAAAAATATGGTGGGCATATCTGTGTGTGTGTGTGTGTGTGTGTGTGTGTTTGTGTGCCAAAAATTCTAACATGGAGAATTCTAACATGGAGAAGGAATGAAGGAGAAGTAATGATGCTGTGACCATGACCACAATGAGTCTCTCTCTCTCTCTCTCTCTCTCTCTCTCTCTCTCTCTCTCTCTCCCTGGTAAGTGTACATACCTTCTGGCAATTAAAAAAAAAAAGTTGTTGTTGAAGATAGACAAAAAATTGTAAAAAATATTCACTGCATGTTGTTATATAGCAAAAATAGATCAGATTATACTATGTGGGTATATTGTATAATCCTAACTTTATAAATATGTGCACAACAAAGACTAAAAGGATATGTAAGAAAATGCAAACAATTGTTATTTCTGAAGACTAAAAGTGTAAAACCTTACTTTCTTTTCCATTTGGGTTTTTATATCTTTCTCCAGGGTCTACATATTTCTTTTTGGTATACCAGTAGTACAACCACTCCTCAAGTGAAATGAAGCAACTCATCCTGTAATACTCATCCACTATTCAATACAGAAAGAAAAGCTATCCTGAAATACTCAGGGAGTCATCCAGGTCAGAAACAAGAATTACACAAAACCCTGACATTAACATTAAGATGTGTCTCTCCCACAACACGGCAGCAAATGCTGACACTTCAACTGCAAACACCATGTCAGTTCCTGTTGGTTCAGATCCTCTTTGGCTTGCTGTTCTAGTCAAATTTAATTCAGTTTTAAAAAGAAAAAAAAAAGCCTTACTACATATGAGCTCTGACCCTCACAGTAATATTAGACTAGGCCAGGACAGCATAGGTGATAGTATTGCACTTCATCAAGACAACTCCCAAAATTAGAAGGGAGAAGCCTGGCTGCACTTTGAATGAAGGCCTTCTTTCTAGATTTAATGCTTTTCATTTTTCTGGTTCCAAGATTTTTAAATTTTGTGAATTGATCTATTCAAACGAAAAATTAAGGGACCTACATAGTTAAAAACATGTTCCGACCTTCTATTTTCTATTTTATAAAACAAAACATATTTACATGAAAAAAAACAAGAAGTATAATCTCAAAATAAGTATGCAGCTTCTCAAAAAAAAATAATGTGTCAACCACACTATAAAACATATGTAACACTATCTCTGAGAATGTTATCACCAAGTGGAGGTGACTAGTGATTCTCCTGAGAGGCTTTCCCTTGTATGTGAAGGTGGTTTCATTGTTAAATTGAGGAATATATTATGAAATGAGACAAAATACAAAGATTTTTTCCTGAGTGTAAAGGTGTCAAAAGTCTACCTTTCTTAAGAACACTTACTGTCCACCACTATAGATTTGTGTTTTTAGAATATTCATAATGGATCCCATCTCATAGTAAATCCATATTTTTAGCTAGGGCTCCAAATCCCCTTAGACTGAATGGAATCCTATATCACAGATAAAAGCTAGAGCAAGATAAACTACTGTTCTCCACATGAATGTGGACACATGAGAACACAAGGGACATTGCAGCAATATTGTCCTAAGCATTGATACAGATATATTTTACCTCTCTATGGCAATCAACCATTAAGATTCAAAATCTCCATTCTAAATCTGACTTATATAGCAGTAAATGCTACTCATCTGGGACTGAGAAAATTTTCTTTCCTCATTGCCCTTATTATTTCCAAAGCCACCTAGATCATACAAGATGATTTCCTAGCCAAGTCCTGGCTTATTTATCACAGCCTATACATGATGAAAACACAAGCTAATCACTTGCTTTTGCTCATTTCAAAATCATTATGTAGTAGTTTAAAGGCAATGAAAGTTTTTAACAGGAACCAAGAAGCAAAAATAAAGGTAAAGTAAAAGTAGATTCCCTGCAGACAACTGGTTTCAGCTAATGGGCTTTAGGTAGTACTTAGACAGGGTCAACATTCATAATCATGTTTTCCTCGTAGTTTCTTAATCCAAATTCAAAGGTAGTGGTTTCTTTTATGAATATTTTATCAGACAAGAATAAATGCAACATTTTATTTGGATTACACCACTCAGAGAAAGGGGGAAATAGAGAAAGGCCAATAAATCTTAAAGAGTTAATTATTTATACAAAGAAAATTTACTTTCTATGTTGTGACTTGTTTTATTGGTACACTGCAGTTCAATTTAGATTAAGAAGCAGAAAGATTATTATTTGCCAACAGAGAAGTACCGTAAATAAATACAGCAGATATTTTTTTTTGTATTTATACCAAACCATCTACAAATATTCAGAATAAAAGGAACAATACATTTCTAAAACTCTTCAAGTTTTAAAGTCTTGAAAGTTATTCACCCATATCTAGCACCAAAAATTTAGTAATGGGGTAATTAGGCAGGATTGTGTTCTAGAGGTGATGCCAAATGGAGGATGGCATCTTACTCATCCCATCTTTGCTATAATACATGCTGACTCTCTAGTTCTCTAAAGTTAACTCACAAACCTGTATGAAACACGTTATCATTCCATGGGACACAATGATATAAACTCTGGTGACTGAGAAATTCTATTGTAATCTGAACTGTGGGTCTTAATTATCATTATTTGTAATACTAAAATTGAAATCTCTACTACTCTATCAGAAAATAAAATCAGAGTGAAAGGAAGCTTTGGAGGAATGTCCTTCCCTGCCACAAAGTCGGCACTTATTGGATTAAATGGATGAATAATGAGTTGGATGATTGAAGGAAGAATGATCAAATCCAAGACCACAAGGGACTATCCCACAGCCATTGGAAAAGTCCCAACACATGTAACTCTTCCAGTTTGTCTTGACTCCTCCCCCAACACACACACACACACAAAGGAACAAAACTATGCTAGACAGGCACAAAATAATGCTAGTCATATGAATGTTTGAGTTTTGGAAGTTCTCTAAGAAATGAACTTGTTGAATTTAAATTGGACCTCCGAAACCACTACAGAATTTAGTTTATCCTTGGACCTTCTTGTAATACATCTTGCTATAAACAAACTTAAGAAAAAATCTTCCTACTACCTGAAAGTCACAGCTTACCTCTTAATTTTCTATCAGTTTTATAAGAATAATAGCCACCATTTGTTGAGTCCTAAATAGATACCAGACCCTATATAATGGGTTTTAGATGTTTTACCTTGTTGGGTGTTTTTAAAAATTTTCTACCTCTATTTATCTATTTAACAAAAAATAAGTACTTTCTATGTATCCAGCAATGTTCTAGGAGCTCAGAAACGTATCCATAACATAAACAGGAAAAAACCCCTGGCCTCATTAAATTATATTGTCATCAGTGAAAGGAATGAATGAACAATGAACACGTTGTTTGTTATTATAATTATTCCCACTTTAAACATGAAGACATTAATATTCAGAGAATTAAATAACCCTTCAAAGAAGACATGGGCAGTAAATGGCAGATTTAAGAATTCACATCCAGGATTCCTCAAGTTGGAAACCCAGTGTTTATCATCATTGGATTACACTGCCTTCTCTGTCGGAACTGAGTCAGAATTGGAAATTTGAATTTAAAGTCCCCAAAGCATGATGGAGTTTGAATGGCTACAAGTAGATACTGTCAGATACTAGTCATCTTCACAACTGCCAAATAAAGCCAAACTGCTCACTATCCTTCCATTTGTAACTCACACCCTTTAACTAAGATCAAGATGCCATGGTACTCTTTCTGCTCTGGTGCTTAGTGTGGTTCTAGCCTACCTCATTCCAGTCATAAGATATAATTGCACTTCCTAGCTCCCCTTTGGTTTTAAAGGAATATGACTAGTTATGCAATGTGCTGTGGATGTATATCACCTACAGGTTAGAACATCTAACCTCTATTCAGGATACCTCAGGACTTTGCCCTTCTGTATGAAGCCTGTAAGTGTTCAAAATAGCAGTTGCTCTGTCAGTGTAGCATCATGCAGCATTACAGTAAGCAGAATCTCTGCTGATCTATAGCAGACAAGAAATACAGGTGAGAACAAAACCTTGCCCTTTAAGACATGGAAATTTGTGGGGTTTTGTTACATGGCACAACTTGGCTGAGAGGCTTTTCACTGAGAAAAGAGGAAATTGCCAAATCTTTTTTTCTTAATTACAATGATGTGGTTCAATAAAGTAGAATAAAAATGTGAAACTCACAGTGTAAGAAGTAAACAAATGGTATCTGGTAGACAGTATTTTAGAAAGTAAAGAGAAAATATATACAGAAAATTTTGAGAAAATTTGAGAAATGTGTATCTTTAAAACACTGATAAGCAAAGGGAAATGTGTGCAAACAAATACACAGCCAGTTTCTCATCTCTGTGCTAAGCCTAGGAATTGCATGTACAATATTAAAAAATAAAGTTCAATATTTAATCCATTAATAAATTCATCTCTTTATATTTTTTCTCAACAGTTAAACCCTTCCCTACTTAAAAAATAAACTGTCTGCCACATGCCAAATGTCAAAATCTTTGACTAAAATTGAAAAGTTGACACTCAAATCCAATATGCCTTCTTCAATGTGCAGAACCAGAGAGAAAAGGACCTAAGAATACAAGACACCACCTGCATTTACATCTTCCAAATGAAAAGTGAAAAAGGAACAAATGTGGTCTCATTACTTTCCATCAAGGGAAAGATCTTTACCACAACAATGCCTATTACACCAGATCATCAAACACAGAAACACATTGTAACTTCTGGAAACTTCAGAATGTATGTACAGAACTGAGCCAACAATCTCCACAGGAATGCCTCACTTCAGTGAATCATGTGTTACAAAGAAAGTTGGGGAAAATAAAAAATAAGGACAATTCTTAGTTTTAATTTTTCTTTTTTTTCCTTTTTTTTTTTAAGAGAGGTTTTTGCTATAAGGCTCATGTACTCACCGGAGAGACAGAGAGAGAGAGACATAGAGATAGAAAGCAAGAAATCACCCCCCCGGGGCATGGTCATGCCACAATCCCTTTTCCTCCAGTTGCTTCTTGGGATGTTGGGCACACATGCCCATGCACCTGGCTTGAGTTTTAAGCTGCCAGGTCTGGAACTCGAAACTTGGTCAGTTACATGGGAATCCAGCAACCTAACCATTACTCCATCTACTGGTCCCAGTTTTTGTTGTTGGTATTTTTTTTTTAATTAAGTTTCCCTTATACCTTTGTTAAATTTTAGCATTTTATCGCAAGAAGTCAATCTGGCAAAATGGCAATAATATATATTTGATCATTTGGGTTCAAACATTTCCATTATTCCAAGCAGAAAGGGTTAAAAAAATAAAAAATAGATAAAACCTAGGTCTACAGCCAGAGACGAGATGACCAAAAGTTCCTAGAAGATGATATTTTTAAGACCCATCGGAAAACTGTTTCATGCAATCAACAAGATACAGGTATCATCTAAAATCCTTACATTGTAATCCAAGTATGACATAGCCAACGTATGCTTGTATTGATTGTCTGCATGGAACAGGCATTAACAATAAAATACCAAACTGATGCTGATGAGACACAACAGAGAGACACTGGGCTAGTTCGTTATATTATATAAATCCTAAAATCCTTCTAATTTGTTTCATTATCCCAAACCATTTGAATTGAACTTTTTCGAAATGTGTTTCTTTCTTTCTTTAATAAGAAAGTTTTTTTTTTTTTAGTTCCCATACAGTTTATTTTATTTTTTCATTCTTTGGAGAGGTTTTTGCTATAGGGCGCATGCGCTCACCAGAAAGAGAGACAGAAAACGAGAAATTACCCCCCAGGGGGGATGGCCATGCCACAATCCCTTCTCCTCCATTCTCCTCTCGGGATCTTGGGCACGCACGCACATGCGCCCAGTGCGAGTTTAAGCCACTGGGCCCAGGACTCAAACCACAGTTGACTACCTGGGAGTCCAGCGACATAGCCATTACACCAACTGCTGATCCCAGTTCCTATACAGTTTACAAAGACAGTTTTACTCTGATCATACAGCTTTGCAACTAACAAAGCAGTTGAACCCATAAATGCAAGTGGGGAGACAACCTCCACTAATATTTTTCTACATAAACTGTCTTTTAACGTCACTTTTAAAAAACAATTGCAGATGGACTACATAATAGATGTGGGTAAAGTAACAGTTGAGAATAGATAGGACCCTTACAACTATCCCCAACTCGTTATGCCCATTTTTCCAATTAGCAATAAGAATTAGTGTATAAGCCAAGGAATGTGCCTAAATATACTTCATATACTTTGCATGTCCATAAGGTTATTTCCTAAAAGTAATCTATGTACCTGAACTCATTAAGTTTCACCTGTATTAATAATAGAGTGCTTATGCCATGTTCTGCAGATAGACCTTGGCTAGTTTTCTGTGTCATGCTCTGTAGATAATTCTTGGCTAAAATAAAAGATCAATTGAATCTATGTCTCCACAAATTAATATCAATGCATAGTTTGATTGCTTGGGACAGAATATTATATTTTTAAGAATTATTTAATTTTGTATGTTATTGTTATTTTTCAATCTGACCAGAGAGAGAATAAAGTGAGAAAGCAAGCCTCCAGTTCTGGGACTAGAATCGCTATTGGCACGTGGGAGTGCAGCACTTTAATCACGCCAGCTGCTGGCCCAGAGTATGTCTTGCTATATTGCCCAGTTATTCTCCCTCTCTGGGGCTGCCACATATCATACTTCTGATCTTGGACAGTTCTCTGCATTGTTTATGTAATAGCCCCAGTCCCAGTGTAGGAAATGGCTCGTAGTGTACCATTAATACACATGTGTCAAAAAGCTTTACACATGTGTGTGTGTTTATTTTTTATATGTATTTCTTAGAATTGCATGTTCTGCATTACAAAGAAATCAATGTGAGAAAGAAGATAACAGGGCATGTTTACTGCATACCAATTATATGGGGGCTCTTTGAAAACTATAAATTCTCTCACCTGATACAAGTTGTGGGTATTGTGTACGTTGCACAGGGGAGGAACCAAAGCTCAGACCATTTAGTAACTCATACAGAGTCAACAAGCTGTTAAATGATTTATTCCACTTCAAGCTCAGGTATATCTGGCTCTAAAGTTATATTCACAATATACCACATAGTTTAATCGCACCTGCATAGTAAAACCCATTTTCCCTTTTCTAAATCCCTAGCTATTGTCCACCCAACAGTGGGTCTCATTGCAACAGGCCCATGTACAGTAGACACACTTTCACATCAGGTTTTTCCCCTTAAGTGAATATAGATCCTTCTTCCTCCCAAACTATGCAAACATTACTGTCCTTTCAAAAGTCATTTTCTACATGAAGTCTCACTTCCCCACCAGCCTTTATTCTCTCAATGTGAATTGCACAATTTAGTTTCTGTGAACACAAGTTAGTTCAACTATAACCTTTCTTGTGCCATTTTCTTTATTATTATTTAACTTTATTTTAATTTGACCAGAGAGGGACAGAGCAAGACAGCGAGAGAGGTAGAGGGGGAGAGAGGGAGAGGCAGGGAAAGTGAGAAAACAAGCTGCCAGGTCTGGGACTTGATCCATGATTGGCCATGTGGGAGTCCAGAGCCCTTAACCACCATACCACCTGCTGGCCCCTCCCCATGCTGTTTTTTTCATCTTATTTTATTTCAAGTTCTTTTATACATTCAATCACATCATTTAGTTTGCAAAGTGAATATTCCAACATGTTTACATTTCTCCCCAGTCCAGTTGATAATACTA
This sequence comes from Tupaia tana, assembly GCA_026018925.1. Classification (NCBI taxonomy): domain Eukaryota; kingdom Metazoa; phylum Chordata; class Mammalia; order Scandentia; family Tupaiidae; genus Tupaia; species Tupaia tana. The sequence goes on from JAKSZU010000001.1 coordinate 102,206,799, forward strand.
TAAAGTTATCTTCAACAGACAATACCCCATTTTTTGTCCCATTAATGCTTTGCCTCTCCATTTTTCTCCTTAATATTCTTCCTCAGACTGTATCCCTTCATCCATGCTCTTCCTGCACTATATCTGTTATTCACAACCATTTACTGTGTTTCTATATCCTTTAGTCATTCAGTTTCGGTCACAGAGTGTAGAAATTCAGTATTTATTAAATGGGGACATACAATGTCTCTCCTTCACAGCCTGGCTTGCTCCACTCAGCAGTAAATCTTCGATATTCATCCACTTTCTGTCAAAAGCCAGGGTCTTGTTTTTTTATGGCTGAGTAGTATTCCATGGAGTACATGTGCCACCATTTTTCGATCCATTCATCTGTTCGTGGGAATGTGGGTTGGGTCCATGTCTTAGCAATTGTGAATAATGCCACAATAAATATCGATGTGCAAGTACTTTTCCAATTAAGAATTCTTCTGTCCTTTGGGTAGATACCAAGGAGTGGGATTGTTAGGTCATATAAAAGTTCTATTTGTAGATTTAAAAAAAATGTTTTTGGAGAGATTTTTGCTATAGGGTGCATGTGCTTGCCAGAAAGACAGAGAGAGACAGAGAGACAGAAAGCAAGAAATCACCCCCAGGGGGGATGGCCACACCACAATCCCCTCTCCTCCATTCTCCTCTTGGGATCTTAAGCATGCATGCACACGCACCCGGTGTGAGTTTAAGCCACCGGGTCCAGGACTCAAACCTCAGTCAACTACATGGGAGTCCAGCGACATAGCCATTACGCTAACTGCTGGTCCCTATTTGTAGATTTTTGAGAAATCTCCAAATTGTTCTCCACAGTGGCTGGACCCAGCAGTGTATAGGGATGTGGTAAAAGGGGAACTCTCTTACACTGCCATTTTCTAATTTGGATAATATTTCAATCCTGGTCACATCGTAAGTTCTTGTATTTCAGTTTTTCTTTAATTCCCTTTTCTTCCTCCTTTTCTGTGTCAGTTGGGGGTCACAAGTATAGCACAAATGCCTCACTGCTATTGAAAATGCTTCCATTTGACCATTTTATAATAAATTAAAAAGCAATCTCATGTGCTGAAAATTGCACTGGACTAGGCATTGAGAGACCTTAGTTGACATTCCATCTTAGTTATGCCATTTGGGGCAAATAATATAATTTCAGTACTTCTCATTTTCTTCACCTGCAAGAGAAGGTTCAGACTAGATATTATATAAGTGGAATCATCCTTATTAATTTGAAATTCTGTTTCCAAAAAGAGAAATTATCATTGTGGCCACGTACTTTATAGACAGGTTTACTCAATTCTTCTCCACCTGGAAACAATTCTTCCTTTTCTGTCTTCCACTTCATTGATAAGGTTCAACACATACACATATATAAAATATAGACATTAGCAGAAAGTTCTTTTCAAATTATTGCCAATTTTCCAAAGTAACCACATCCGCCCACCCAGATATATTTAACACATGTTTCTGTAAAAGTGATTTATTAGTGAAAATCACAATGTTTCCTACTCTGAAACACAGACTACCACCTATGCATGACACTCAAAGGGTAAAATAGTACGTTCACATGTACAAGTCTGTTGGGTTAAAGTTATTTTCTTTTTTCCTCTCTTCAACTATCCTAAATAACCTTCTTTTGTAGCTTTTACTTGTCCACAGGTACTGGATATGGAAATAAACTTTAAAAAAATACAAATTTACTTATGAGACAGAGAGAGAACCTCTTACAGGGTCTTCACGTCTAGTCTCACCAGTCAGGATCACAGACACAGGCACTGCATTGGACATGTACGGGGAAATGTGGGGACAAACCCCCCGGACCTTCCCATGTGGCTTCAGTGTTGTGGAGCATTGTGTTACTGCTTTACCACTGCACCTAACTGATAAATTCATATTTTTAAAGTGAGACTTTCTAAGTTTTATTATTAATCTGGAAAATATGTACATTGTATGTAAGACTACAGGTCACAGGAAAAACCTCAAAATTTAAACAGCATAAACAATAACTGAAAAATATAATAACAGTAACAATGGCATATGGCATTCATTACAAAGCTTTTTCAAGCTTTTCTATTTTTCCTTTGAGAGTGAGATGTTTTTCTATAGGGTGCATGTACTCACTGGAGAGACAGAGAAACAGAAAGCAAGAAGTCACTCCCCAGGGGGATGGCCATGCCACAATCCCTTTTCCTCCACTCTCCTCTCTGGCTTTTGAGAAGGCATTCACATGTCCCAGGCATGAGTTTCAAGTCACCAGGTCTGGGACACGAACCTCAGTTGACAATGTGGGAGTCCAGCGACTCATTATACCTCCTGCTAAAATTTGCTTTCTTTAAGTCATTGTCTTATCTATTATTCATTCAATACGAAGCTACTGGATATCCAGTATGGATCAGCAAACAAGCCAGCTACTTACTTCTAATTTTATCTTATTAGATAAAGTATATGACACTATTTTTATTTCTAGAACATACTGCCTAAAGGTTTTTAAAAAGCAGGTTAAATAAACTTTATATATAAATAGAAGGCAGAAATACTTTACATTTAACTTTAAAACATTCTCCAAAAATCAGAAGAAAAACAGCTACTACAAACAAGGAAGATGTAAAATTTATCATCAACATAGAAAAAATGATGGTTGATAAAATGGGTAAAGTCTTGACCTCAAAATGACAGGTGATTCTGCATCATCTTTAGTTTTACACTGTATTTGATTTAAATAAGCATAGTTATTAAGTTAGCTATATCTTATGCTTTAAAGGCATATAGTAAGTTTTCCAACTGAGTCATGTTCCCATTCAAAATTTATTTATGTCAAATAGCAACTAAATACAACCCACCAAATTTATGTTTTTGCTGTATTATCGCCTGTACTCCACCCAATATGGATATATCTTGGTATAAATGCACTTTTGAGCTGATAAATTATTCAGTCATTAATAGATACTCTTCTGAGAAATCATTACCTTTCTTGATAGGCTCAATTAACCTGACATTTTGTCTTCAGTGAGTCAAACAGTGTTGGAGACCTTGATAACACTAACTTAAAAATGCATATATTACACTGTGAAAATTAATGCCTTTGGTAAGCAAAAGTTTTATTTCTTGCCTTTGCTATGGCACTTAGTCCTCTTGTCTTGCATATTTTCAAATACTTTAGATAAACACAATGTAAAATGGAAGCAAAAACCCTAAAACCCATAATAAACTGTCTCGAAAAGTAAGTACACAGAAGAAATGACATAAATGGTACACTAAGGCCCCAAAAATTACTAGGGGAAAAAAAAAAAAGCAAAGGAGATTCTTTGGAATATCTTATAAACATACTTGTTTCTTTATTTTACTCAGTTTACTTGAGGGGCTCATTGGTTTTCTTTCTCTAATTGAACTTAAACCTAATTACTTGCCTTAAATGCCTCCTCTAGATCAAGCATTCCACAGGGCACTCCACAAGATTTTGCTAATTTCCTCCTTAAGACCACCTTATGAGGGGCGAAATATTATCATTTCACTTCACTGAAGAGGAAAGAAACTCAGAGAAGTTAAGTGACTCGCACTAGGTCACCACTAGGACATGCTGGAACTGAGATTTGAGCAGTGCGCTGGACTCTCAGACCTGTGCTGGCTCTGAGGGTCCTTTTGCCAAGTCATGCACCTGGCTAATTGCCTACTAGGTTAGAGAGGCTAGAGAAACCAGGACTGTATGTTAGACCCACATTAGGCCGATTTGTTTAAAAACAAGCAACAATTCTGCTCTAATTTATACTGCCAATGTATTATTTCAGTTGTTCATGAAACCAGGGGACCAGTAAAAAATTTTATCAATGATATCCAAACCCTTCAAGATGAACTGGAGACTAAAGATGCTAATTGTTCTTACGTAGTAAGGATAAAAATATGGATAAAAGTAGTGTGTATTTATTTCTATAAGGGTTGTTTGCTGAAACATAATTTCTATTTTTCTAATTTTTTTTTTAAGTTTAGCTTGATGAGAGATCCAAACAGTGGTAAGTTAATAATCATGGCTATATCCCTTCCCTGGGACTCAGATTATGTGAACTAAAGGGTGTGTGTGTGTGTGTGTGTGTGTGTGTGTGTCTTCCACTAAGTGGATTTTTTTTTAAAGGAGATACCGTCCTATCAAATTATGTAAATAATTCAAAACTTCCTCTTGTGTATCCCTCTCTGCTCTTTTTAAGTCACCCAACAATTTGTAAAAATAACCAAGGAAATGTTTTGGGTGGGCTTTTGAAGATATTTTTAGCTAAACTGGTGGAGGTTTAAAATACAAGTATGCGAGTGTCTGCCATTTAGAGAAATCACCTGCTCGCACTGTTCTGTAGAGAAGTGGAATGTTTTAATGTGTGTCATTCAGTACAACATGTGGACTGTATTAAGTCAGGTTATAGCAGGTCACGCCACGTGACACAGCTGAGCCACATATAATCGCAAGCCATACAACTTGCTCAGTGCTACATAAATTTAAACAGGAGTAGTTTTTTTCTCCTCAAAAAGAGGCAACAGCTGCTGTAGATAACAAAATGCCCACACTACCCCACACTGAGAGGGGTTTGTGCTTTGACATGATATGAATTATATGTAGGTAGTTCAGTACATCTATATTTAGGGGCATCTCTAAATATGAACAATGGGTGTTTTAGTGCATAGAATACATTCGCTAAGTGGTGCAAGCTTCATGTTCTTTTCTTTTTAATAATCCATTTTTGTAATTTTAATACTAGTGAATTAGAATTATCTTAAAATATAGCCTAAAAATTAGATAGTAGTGACAATTTTTGGCTTACATAAGCTGACTTCTGAGCCAGGAGGCCCAAATATTTCATATTCTTATTCAGACTAGAGATAAAATACCCTGCAAGTACAGCATTAAGGAGGAGCAAAAAAGAAAGCTGCAGAGAGAGAACTGTGCTGCTGAAACCCACTATAGTTAATTTCCAAGAAAATGTTGTACTTTGGCATCGCTGGTTACCATTGTCCTGTGAACGTTAGAAGGCTAGTTGGGGTTTTTTTGTTTGTTTACTTCTTCCTCCTTGAAAAATGGTGTTCAGTTGTAACTTGAATTACTTTGACTTTTGAATCATATTTAGCTTCTCCTTAAAGTCTATTAAGAACTCCATGATCAGAAAGAGAAAAATTCTCTTCCAATAATCCCTCCCCACTCTGGTCACTCCCACGAGGATAGCACAATGTCACCCAAGAAACGCTTATATTATCTATCAACTACATCGTAATTGTCCGTGTGCTAGGTTATATGTCTATTTGAAGCACAAATATCCTATGATAAGAATACAAGGGTATTTTGCAATGTCTCATCAATGTATATGAATCAGTTTCATTGTGCCCAGCTTGATACAGTATAAAAATGAGTTAATTATCTCATTAAAGAGGTAAAATTTAAGCTCCAGAAACCATTTTGGGGCTAGTGAAAAGTGTAATAATACTCAATTCTGTAGGGCACAGTCAATGAGTGTGGCTTAGAAATAATTAACATTTATTGACTAGTTAGTATGTGCTAAGCACATTACTTGCTTGACCTAATGTAATCCACAAGAAAATTATAACAAAACAAAGAAAAGCTCGTAGAGGATAAAAAATTTGTCCAAATTCCTGTAGCCAGTATGTGGCAGAGCATGCATTCAAGCTTAAATCTTACTGGCCACAGAACCACATCTCCCAACCAGACACCTGTCCTTCCAAATGGCCTCTCCCAATCTCACACAGACCGTTTGTCTCCATACTCAGGCTAAACATGTATCCCTAGAACTTGAATTTGTTCCTTGTGTTCTTTAAGAAGCATATCATACCTTCTCAAATAAATTGATAAATTCCTACCACCAAGGATTCCATGAATTATTTTATAATCGTCACATGCCTACCTGGATATCTGACACAAAGTAGGCACATATGTTTGCTGAGCTGAAGTGTGTTCTCATCCATATTTACCTAAGGATTAGCCTTATCTTCTGCATTCAGTTCTGCAGTATCGGAAGGCAGTTGGCATTCCTGAAGATAGGACCAGGCTTACAAAAGACCTTTCAGATCCAGCTTTGCCTCACCTTCATTGCATGACACTGAAAAATTCATTGTCTATATTTAGTTTTTCCATCAACCTGGGATAGGTAAAATCTATTTCACTAAGAAAGAAGTAGTATAGTACTTTCTTTTGAATTTTTTTTTACTCTACAAAAGAAATGAAAAGGGTAGGAATTTTTAACTTACAGAATAAGTATCTGCTATAGATAATAGCAATTTTCCAGGGCCCAGCTATCATTCTTTCATCCATAGTGAAACTTTTTCGTACAGGTACTCTTCAGGAGGATGGTTATATGATGGTGAGCTGCCTGCTCAGTATTCATAATCAAATGCAAGGCCGGATGTTATGAGAGAACTTCAAAAGTTGGTAGAAAAATCAAAGCATGAGTTTGTTTCATACAAAAAATTTTTAAAATCTATGCAATGTTTCATTATCCATATTTTTGTTAAACTTTTTGAAGACTTCTCTATCGGAAAATAATTTTAACATTTTCATTATTAAACTAAATCTATCACTTCAATTTTTTCATTTTTTAAAAGCTTTTGCCTTAAGGTGCCTGTGCTCATCAAAGAGGGATGAAACAGTGAGAGAAAAAGTGAGAAATCACTCCCCAGGGCGATGGCCACACTGCAATCCCTTCTCCTCCATTCTTCTCCCGGGATTTTGGGCATTCACACACACACACCTGGCAAGAGTTTCAAGCCACTGGGTCTGACACGTGAAATGTGGTGGGACATGTAGGAGGCCAACAACGTATCCTCTATGCCATTTACTGGCCCCAAATTCAATTTTTATTAAAGGAACTTTCAAAAGCCAATTTCATGTCTATAAGATCTGTGATCCTAATAGATGAAATTACTTATAAATTAACAAGAGTAAGAATTATACGTGATACCAGAAATATAGTCGCCCACTCATTGCTGAAATAGTACCAGCCATAAGTAGAGCACTTGAGAATTACAGGGGCTGTCCTAAAATTACGTAAATTTTATCAGTGTGAAAGTGTTGTGTTCAAGGTCTCCCAAAGCAGGTGTGACACTGCACTCCAGGTCCTACTTTAACAAGACAATCAAACCAATGTGGACAACATGGCTTTGGTCATCTCTATTTATTCTTTGAGATAAGAAAAAAAACATTCTGATGCTTACATGATGATATCTGATATTATATTAAATATCCTGGAGGTTTGAATTCTCAATACAAAAACCATTACATCATTATTTGTAGAATTCATCACACTAAATTTTAGATTTATACCAATAGGTCTCTTAAACTTGACATCTTTAAAATGTTTTTACACTAAAATACTTTTCCATTGTGGGGAATTATGCTTTTCTTTACAATTATATCTCACAAAAGAGGTATGTGCTTAATGTTAATAGCACTATAACAACCAGTTAAGAGGAAATATAAAGCACAGATTTATCATAAGAAAGAAAGGGTTATGGCACTGGATTTCAACAAATTCCCCAGTTGGTTGTATCATGCTGGGCAACAGAGTAGGTAAAACACTTTCATGGCCAACTTTCAAGGACCCATCATCGATGGCTGTGTTCCCCGTCCTCCTGTCTTCTTTTAAAATGCCAGTCGTGTATGAATGAGGCACATGTTTCTTCTGCCAGTGCCTGCTCAAGCAGACAGTTTACTAATTTGTAGCTCCGTAAACCTTTCACTGCACTGAGCACCTTGAGGTTAGCACATCTCTAATCATTATTTGATAACAGAAATCTGCAAGCATCACATCCCTAGTAACAAGAACATTGTATCTTAGCAACCAGCCTTGATATTCAAACAATTTCATTAAAGCGTAGCACCTCTTAGCAGGTGGGTGAGTGCGGGTGTTGATAAACATTTATAACATGATCAGCCATTGTGTTTGCCAACACTATAATCAGCATGACAAATTTATGAATTTGTTTACAAGCTCCTAGATAGCCAATCTATGTAGGTAAACTATATTTCAAACCAGTTAGGAGAACCAAATATCAGATTCACATCTGAAATGGAGAGATTCTTTAGAAATCTATCAATTTAAGAGATTGCCAAGCTGCTTTCAGTACAGAGACATCATTAATATCTCCATTGTGGTTTAATCTTCAGATAGTAGAGTTGAATTTAAATACTACAGGAGCAAAATCTGAGTGGAAACTTTATCTATATTGAAATTCATAAAGATCATGTTATCAGGATGATTTTTTTTTCTTCTCCAGATGGACAGAGTTAGCTGATATCCTTTTGTCACCATTGATCTATTTCCTCAATAACAACAACAAGTAATTAAACTCCCCTTTCTACAAAGGATTTCTCAGTACTAATTTACTACGAAATTTTAAATATATTAGAAGTATATCTATGTAGACATTCATTTAAGGAATTATGTTCTTTCATGAATCGTTCTAAACATAAATAGCCTATTTACTCTAATACAGTATCTTTTGTGTTTGTCTGAGATTTAATGTCCCATTTTTAGAGACATTTTAATCTCTTTCCTAGTGAATGATCAGGAAATGATCATATATATGTGATTGTCAAGAAAGTCATGATGCATTTTTGTGTAGGAAAAATACATCATGACTTTCCTAACAACCCAATGTATATTTATTTTTAATCCTCACTAACTTCATGCCCTTCAAAACTGAAAAGCTTTTCAACATGTAAAGCATTATTAAAGTACATCTTTTTCTTCATTATGTAATAAAGTTCCTAATATTACTATAAGATCACGAACCTGATTGTTCAAGTGTTGCCAAGAATAAAAGTTCAGTAAGGCATCCACTGGCCAGTAGGTAGAACACAAACAAGGATATTTAGACTACTGAAGTTTGAACCTTGAGCCTACAGAACAGAGTTACAACAGGGCCCCCTGGGTTCCTCATCCCTGAACAAGCTATTAATCTACCTGAAATAGGTGAACTGCAGTGAAGCATTATCAAATAGGTAACAAGCTCCCTTTCAAATTAAAACCAGCCATGATGAAAAACAAGTTTGTTGACCCAGCTTGTTCACCATGAACCCTGACACGTCAGTTAATAACTACCACCTGGGCAACTCCAAGTTCAACAACTAACATTGCAATGATGGAAACATTCAGAGACAAACAGAAAGTACAGCCTGAAAGACCAACAGCTCAACAAACAAATACTAAAAGGAAAATAAAACATCAAAAGTTGTAATTGGAAAGGATCATGATCAGGGGTATGCTCTAATCCAGAGATAAGAAAAGTCATCTGAATTTGTTTATATGATGCCAAGTGAGGTGGAAGACAGGGTGACAGAGGTGAGGCCTGGGGGAATGAGACAGGACTTGACACATGGGGTGTAGCATTATATATACCAACTGAAGTATTCCTTCTGCTTTCCAATATCTATTGATAGTGCTTATAGTTTGACCATGTGCCTGGAAACTTTTTGTCTAAAGGAGAAAATGACTGGAAGCAAGGAAGGGGAAGAGAGATTCAGTGACCTAAAAACAGAGACAGTTAGAATCGACTTAAATTTTTGTCAAGTCTCGCAACCTATTTATGCAATTTTTTAACTTGCCAATTATTTATCGTAGCCTAATTTATCTAAAGTTTGTCATTTTCATCAAATTTTGAATGTTTTATTATCTTTCACTAACAATTGTACATATTATGGGCTATGAGCAGTGTGGTTTTTCAGTGTATGAATATGATGTGCTAAATTATATTAGGATAACTTACATATCTATTACCTCAATCATTTGTCATTACTTTGTGTTGGGAGCATTAACTCCTCTCTGGCTATCTTAAGATACATTATAAATTGTTATTAACTATAGTCACCCTACTGCACTAGAAAACACTACAACTTGATCTTTTTAAACTTTGTGGAAGTTTGGAGCAAGAGCCAATGTGTTTGAGAAGGTGTGAACATGAATGTGTGTGCTGTACATGTATGCCTAAGTGTGGATATTAGTGAGTATGGGAGTTAAAATATATATTTTACTTACAGAAGTCATCAGATAATTCTACATCTTATTTTTATGAGTACTATCAAAAGTCACTGACTCAGTGTTTGACAGACTACTACTGGGTCATCAGAAAAGTCATGATGCATTTTTGCACAGAAAAACATAGAAAAAATATGTCATGAATTTTCCAACAACCCAATATACTATAGTCATTAAAATGCTGAATTTTAGAAATACATAATAGAATGTAACTACCTCTGTTTCTTTAGAAGTAATAAAGATTTCCTCTATACTATTTTGCCTTCTCAACAGTGTTGTCGAGGAGGATTATGGATTCCCCTCCAGTTCACCAAAAAAGATACAGCTAAATCACCTTCTCACTCTAATACCTGCTAGGTAAGACTCTCTTGAGCTGTCTTTCCTTGCCCTTGCTTCGTAAAGAAACACATAGCACCCATCTTAGCGACACTGCAGAGAGGCAGCTACCATGAGAGCTGGGTCTCCAGTGTCAAGACCAAGCCTCCAGCTTGATGTAACCAGCACCAGGTGACACATATTCCTTAGACAGAATTCATCTGACATGACTGCAAATATATTTTACTCTTGCTATTCAAAGTTTCTGCCAAAATATTCTAAAAGATTTAAAATAACCTATGTCATCAGTAATACTAACGTTTGGATATGTTCTGTGGAAGAAAATAAGGAAGAGTTGTGATTTTCCTAATTACTTTAGTCATGAGCATAAAGCAATGCTATTGTGATCCTGCACAAGCCACCTTCCCCAATAAACCCCTGAGGAGTTTTCACCTGCCATTAGCAGGGTGAGGATTAAAACTTCCAGACTTCAGGGCCAGAAGGGGTTGCAGTGTGGCCATCCCCTCAAGAGGTAATTTCTCACTTTCCCTCTGTCTGTCTCTGGTGAGTGCATGTGCCCTATGGCAAAAAAAAAAAAAAAAAAAAAAAAAAAAAAAAAAAAAAAAAAAAAAAAAAAAAAAAAAACAACCTCCAGAGTTCACAGCTTGATATTTATGTAGTACTTTTCATCTGAAAGTACCAAGGTGCAGGAAAAATATTAACTCACAAATCCTGTAAGATTGTGAAGCTGGTAAACCTTGACTTTGAGTCAGAATTCCTTCCTAATTCTTTTTTTTTCTTTTATTTGAGAAGTTTTTGCCATAGGACATGTGTGCTTGACAGAAAGAGACAGAGAGACAGAAAGTGAAAAGTCACCCACCGGGAGGATGGCCACGCTGCAATCCCTTCTCCTCCATTCTCCTCTCGGGATCTTGCTATAGGGCAAATACACACACACACACACATATAGAGAGAGAGAGCTATATAATAAATATTCTGGTCTACTAATACAGTAAGCCAATAATAAGTTTAACCTGTTTGATTACTGTAAGCTACTACTACCGTGGTCATGTATATTGAACCATGTTGTAAAACAGCTCCAATAGAGGGTTGTTTGCTAAAAGAGCAAATAGTTAACATTACATTTTTTTTCCATATTTATGTCCTGGAGTGAAAAAATAAATAAAAAATCTGCTATACTCCTTTTAAAACAAAACAATCTTTGTTCCCAAGGCCAGCAGGTGGTGTGGAGGTTAAGGAGCTGGATTCCCACATGGTAGACTGTTGTTCAAGTCCCAGACCCAGTGGCTTGAAAATCATGCCAACTATATGTGTGTGCATGTGCACAATTCTTAGGAGACTGAGGAAAGGACTGCAGCATGGCCATCACCCCAGGGAGTAATTTCTCTCTCTCTCTCTCTCTCTCTCTCTCTGGGGAGCATACATGCCCTATGGCAAAAACCTTAGCCTTGTTCTCCATCTAGAGAAAATGGATTCTGAGTTAGAATGAGGGAACTAAAAGTTTGAGTTTCACAATGCTGTATTTTTAAAATTTATATTGTGACTTTTGTGGAATCTTATTTTTGTTCTGGGAAATGGAGTAGATAGAATTAGGAAGGAATTCAGGGACCAGCAGTTGGCGTAATGGCTGTGTCGCTGGACTCCCATGTAGTTGACCACGGTTCGAGTGCTAGACCCGGTGTCTTAAACTCACACCAGGAGCGTGTGTGTGCGTGCCCAAGATCCCTTACTCCCTTCTAACTCATCCCTTCTAGGACAATGATAGTCAGGAAACCAGATGTCTGTCTGAGCCAGAAGTCTGAACTCTTAGTGTGTGAGGGTCTATGGGGGTTGCCAGTGAATGAGGTATATGAATTTACTTCAAATGACATACAGACACTATAGCTGTTTCCTAGTCTCTCTTTTTGCTAATATCAGAAAGTATCTGAAACTGGGTAATTTAAGAGATGAGAAGTTTATTCAGCTTACGGTTTGGAGGTCCAAGGTCCAGGGGCCACCTCTGGTAGAGTTCTTGTACAGTCCCCAGGATCACATCACAAGGGCTCGAGCAGAGCGGCTGCATGTCTGTCTCGTTCCCGCTCCTTATAAACTCACCAGGAGTCAATCACAGGGGCCTCGCCCTAATCACTTAATCACTCCCAAAGGCTCCACCTTTCGACACTGTGAGGGTATTAAATTTCCTCTTAATACCTTTACGACCAAATCTCAGCACATGAATTTTCGGGGGGACACACACCATGGTAAGCTGCTTCTTTATTCATGACAAACTTCTGAATATATTTGATACACCTCTCCAAACATATGAGCTGTTACTATCCTGCAAAATACACAAGTTAGAGAAAAACCTGTATCTTTATCAAGATAATTTGAACTAGTTACCTGATGGGAGAGACCGGTCATAGAATAATACATTTGAAGTAAATTTGAGAAGATGGTACCCCCAAAATGCGTTAGTAGAATGCCATGTATGTGTGTCTGTCTCTGAAGTGCTAATTTCTTCCCACCCAGATTTTGGTTTTTTATTGGAGACTAGGGATCAGAACAATAAATATAGTTGTTTCACAGATGTTATTTGGTTTGCTTTCTCAAATGAAGTTTCCCCTATATTAGCAACCAGTACAAATAGCTAGTGTTAAAGAGAATCAAGCAAGAGAGAAAATACATTATAAAAAAGATACTAAATCAGAACCAATACCCATTGAAATGTAGGGATATGTGTAACACCCCACCCTCCCTCCCCCCCAAAAAAGAAAGAAACTCTTGAAGAGAGAGAAAAGGTGTTCTAGTTCATTCTGTTGCTAATAACATAATTATTTAAGTCTGGGTAATTTATAAAAATAAACAAGCTCACGGTTTGGAGGTCTAGGTCCAGACACTGCATCTGGAGAGGGCCTTCGGGCTGGTGGAGAATATGGTGAAGGACAGGAGTTTAAGCTGAGCAAATTATGGCTGTATCCATGAGTTTCTGTCTGTCTCATTCATCCTCTCTCCTTCTAAACCTACCGGGATTCAATCATGGAGGCCTCACTCTAATACCTAATTAACTCCCAAAAGCCCCACCTTACACCACCATAACTGCATTTAGTCTCCACCCTCTCAACACCATTACAATGCTGACTCAATTTTAACACATAAATCTGGGGGGATGTATTCAAACCATAACAAAAAGGCCTGTGAATAACATTCACAAGCACTGACTGACTCGATATAACTGGTGTAGGCGACATTGTTCGGTAGCATAAACCCACAAAGGGTAAATGACAACGCGATCCATGTTCCAACACTTCCCAGTTGCTGATTATCACCAGCACCTGTATCTTGTTACATAATTTCCCTGCAATAAAATCCTCAAGAAGTTTCCTAGAGACAGACTAGGTAGTATCATCATGAAAACATTTTTTAATCAAAGCCAGAAATGTTTTTTTAATTGACTAGACAAACTTTTATCCCACTACAGCATCCTTTTCTGCTAATTTTTTGTATGATTCCCAAAGCATAAATGGGAATCACCTGAAAAATTGGTAGGCTTATGGATTAGATTTTGGATTATGGAAAACACTACAGTTATTCCTATGGTGCATCATGTAATCCTTTAGATTTCAAGAGTGTGTATGGGCAAAATATACACATATAATATTGGGCAACTCTTCTTTCAAATACCTGTAACGCATCAGTAAAAGAAAAGATGGTCCAGCCAGGACCTGGCAGACTCTATAGTACTAACTAAATGTAATTAAAATAACCTGCAACTAAATGACAAGGTAAATTACTACCTAAACCTGTGCTACTCAAGGTAGGATTTATGGCCTAGCAGTACCATATCAACTGCGGCTTGATAAAAAAATGTAGAATCTTGGGACCAGCAGTTAGCGTAATGGCTATGTCCCTGGACTCCCATGTAGTGAACCGCGGTTCGCATCCTGGACCTGGTGGTTTAAAACTCACACCAGGCGCGTGTGCGTGCGTGCCCAAGATCTCGAGAGGAGAATGGAGAAGGGATTGCGGCGTGGCCATCCCCCCTGGGAGGTAATTTCTCACTTTCTGTCTCTCTGTCTCTCTCTGTCTGTCTGGCAAGCACACGTGCCCTATAGCAAAACCTCTCCAAAAAAAAAAAAAAATGTAGACTCTCAGGAACCATCCCACAACTACTGTCAGTATCGCCCTGATAAGATCACCAAATCATTCGTATGAATATTAAAATTTGAAAAACACTAAATTGACAAATAAACATAAAATGTTTTTCTATATTCCCTGAATTTTTCTGGGAAATTGTATACAGCTACTCATTTAATCCCCGCAAAAAAAAAAAAACAAAAAAAAAAAAAAAAAAAAAAAACAAAAAAAAAACACCGTGCAGTAGATATAAAGACCTTGATTCTAAAATTATGAGTAAAACTCCTATTTTCCCTAATATATGAAGATGTTTTAAATGATATTTGAATGGAAATCGTTTTCCTTTCTGACAGTCCCTAGTGGGCAGCAGTAGCTCTTCAGGAAACCTCTGTGGGCAGCCATGATGACCTTGGTCTGTGACATTCCTGTCTTTGTAACCTTCTGTTCTTGCCAAAGAAGCAACTGAGAGAAATCAGGCCAGATGTTCATCCTGGAAGTACAGGGTGAGGAAAGGACTTTTTTGGGAAAATTAGAGCTCCACAAAGGGCAAATTTTCCACCTCAGTTTTTCTTTCTTCCCAACGTGTGTCTTACATTTAAAATGAAAACAACATAAGGAAAGCTAATGGCTACTTTTTTATGTATTCTTTGTATTACTCAGCAAATTAAATCACTGTAAAGGGGATTTTTTTTTTTTTTTTGGTCTGTTATTCCTGGTAATGGTCCAAGATTAAAATAATTTTGGTAAATAAAACCAAAATGAACTTTGTGACTTCAGCATGAGAGAGAAAGGTGAGGGGCAGAGGGAGGAAGAAAGGGAAAAATCAAAAGACGGGAGGGAGGGAAGGAAAGAAAATTCCTAGTTACATTGGTTTAAAACCCAACTTTTAAGATTATTTTTTTAAAGGTCTTCACCTGGGCCAGGAGGGGACATGGAGTTTCAGTGGCTGGATCCCACATGGCTAGCAGCTCTGTTTGAGTCCTGGACCTAGCAACTTGAAGGACATGCCCAAGATCCTCACAGGAGAATGGAGGAAAGGGATTGCAGCACGACTGCCCCATCCCAGGAAGGGGGAGTGATCTCTTACTTTTCCTCATGCTCTCTCTCTCGCGCTCTCTCTCTCTCTCTCTCTCTCTCTGCTGAATACACTCACCCTGTGGGAAAAGTTTTAAAATTAAAAAAAAAAAAAAAAATCTCTGTTTTGGAGTGAATGAACCAAAGAAAGAATAGTTTGTTACTTATTGTTTCTATGTTCAACCTGAGCATGTAATATTGAACATCTGGGAAGGGAAAAATTCCTAACGCAGTTAGAATATCTAGTCTCTTAGACATGGATTTATCTTATCATTTGTTTTATTTGACATAAGTCATATACTATGGAATCTATTCAATTAAAACAATTTTCAGAATCTGTTCTTTGAGGATTTGAACTCTTTTATCCCTTTAAATATTAATTCTAATAGAAAATATATTTTATTACCTAGAATACAAAAAGTATTACAACAGACACTATAGATATGATGTCTTCGTTTTTAACCACTTACCTCTATAATGTAACTAAAATAACCTGTCACTAAATGACCAGGTAAATTACTTTATTAGAACCCCTAAGAGAAGTGTCAGATTATTATTTCGATTGAAAAATGACAAAAGGTACAAACATTCTGCAATTTCTACCGTTCTGTTTAAGTTACTATTTATAATCATTTTATCTGTCACTGTAAAGCAACCAAGAGTTACATGTAAAAAGATTCAAGGCCAAATGTTTTACATTTTTATGTTTTATAGTGGTCTTTAAATTAAGAGAATATTTTTGCATTATAATAATTTCTGTATTGGAAGCAGAAAACCTCCATTGTGACTTCCATTTTGTGTCCATTCTAAATTTCATATGAAACTCTAAGCATCAACCATGATTACTGCTCTCATCTTTGTATCAATGAGCCTCCAAGATTTTATGCAAAGCCCTGAAAAGTTCACCTAGGGTATCATTAAATTAGGCGAGCCTGGTTTTCCTCTGTGTTTACTAACTGAAGCACATAGTCTCTGAACTTGAAATACATGCCTAGATAGGCAGTCATGCCCAGTTTTCACAATTTATCATTCCTTTTAATGGTTTTCTTCTAATCCCAATGAAATACTCTGTCTCTTAATTTCACGTGAATATCTTTTACCTGGAAAAGTGGAAGAAAAATGGTAACACTTGTTTAAAATTAATTTCTTACTTTTCCCTCAGTGCAGTGTATCTAAAGAAGCAAAACTTATTGAATCATGTTTAATGACATAATAAATTCTTCCTTTCCGACAATGCTGTGGCTTAATTCACTAGTGCACTTTAAGCTTTTGCCTTTAGCGTCTGATGGGTCATTAGTCTGCGTGTAATCCAGCAACCGGACTCCTCGGAGTCTAAACTCAATCAGCAAGCACCAAATCAGTAGTTTCTGAATTATGACTGGTAGGTCAAGTGTCCTCAGAAAGAGTGCCTGGGGCATCCCAGATGGAGAATAGGGCATGACAAGCAACAAACTAGGACAGAATTTGATGCCGGCACTCACTAAAGACTTCATTCATTCTAACTCACTAAACAACTGTTCTCCAAATGATTTGATTTCTACTCTTGATGTTTTCTAGCAGTAGGTCATGCAATAAAATCAGTTGGTATGTGCCAATGGGCTTAACATACATATCATCGAATTGTATTTATCCTAATCAGATTTTTGCCTCAGGAATGTTTAACATTGAAAAAGAAAAAGAAACAAAACAAAACAAACAACAACAAAAGAAAACAGGCCATGGAACCACTATCATCATCCTAAACTAAAACAAGCTATGTAATGTAGATTATACCACATATGAACTTGGATCTCCACTAGGTCAAATTAGTTTCCCTTTTTCTGGAGAGAATCGTCTATGGCTGAAAAATAGAAATAGAGAGGCCACTAATTTTTTTTCCTAAATTTCACATAAGGTTTGGGAAAACCATTATTTTACCTTATCTTTGGTGGCTGAAATAGCCAACTTCTGCAATCTAGTGAGTTCTGCTCTAGTACTGCATTTACTTGTTAATTCAAATGATGTGAGATACTGGAAATAGGTTTGCTGTCAATGTCATTGAGGATTAATTTTAGGTAATCTAATGTGTAATTTCACCTGTATCATATCATCATCATATTTCTTTAAAGAATTTAGCACAAAAAAAAACACAAGGCTGGACACCAGATATAATTCAGATTTGAAATTATGCATGGGGAAATAGAAAATAATCCTCCCCACATGTTCTAAAATGGGACTTTCAATGTTCTATAAAAAGCATTTTTAGTCACTTCATCATGGTGTCATCCTCCTAGAGGAACTTAAGAGAAAGACTAGATCCAATAGTCAAATTGAATCACTTTCTTTTGAAACTTAAAAGTCAGTATCTAAAATTGCTGATTGGCCTTGGTCTCTGTGAGTAGATAAAGAAGTGGCAAGGGTCATGGTAGTATGGACAGTTATTGAGAGTTTGGGTTTTGAAAGGAAGGTGACCAAAAGAGCATGAGAAGGAAGGAGAGAGAAATAGGAAGCCTGAAAGAGAAGTGAGTACAGTAAGAAGCAGGAGGACAGGGGAAGCAAGAAAGGAAGAACAAAAGGAGAAGAGAAATTGAAGAGTGGGTGGGAGGAAGAACAAGCGAGAAGAGCATTAAACTATAGCACATGTGCCTAAACCCATGCAATTAGCATATGGAAAATAATCCAGTGCTTCCTTATAAATCAAACAGCGGTTGGATCGAGCTGCAAGGCCCTGGAAATGAGGAAGCCGACTGACACCATGGTAGTCAGACTCTAAAATAGCTCCTGGCATTTAAGCTTGTGTGTAATCCCACCCTACCGTGTATAGGTTGGACCTGGTGATTCCTTTCTAACAAGACCATACAGCCAAATTGAGGGACGTCACTTCCAAGATTGAGTTACAAAAGGTTTCTCTCTTGCTCGCTCTTCCTTGCTTTCACTTGCCCCTGCTGAGAAACATCAACAGCCATACTGGGGGCTGTTCCATGGAAAGAGCCACTTGATAAGGATGTGAGGAAGGCCTCTGCCACTAGCCAGTGAGGAAACAAAACCCTCAAGCCCAGAGCTCTTGCAGAACTGAATCCTCCTGACAACTACCTGAGCAGAGAATACAAGCTAATCCTTCCTCAACTGAGCCTTAGTGGAGACCACAACCACAGAAACTGAGATAATAAATGTTCGCTGTTTTAAACTGCTACATTTTAGTATAAATTGTTACACAACAATAGACACCTAATACATACATTTCATACGAAAATGACCGCTTTGACCAAAGTCAATAGGGCGATCACTAAGGCAACCCTAACAGATTTAATAACATGGTTTCGAAGATCCAGCCTCTGCTGAAGATAAGACTATGGTGTACATTCGTCAGCAGCTCTTCCCTCATGTTTCACACAGAAATCTGAGAATGAGCACCAGCGATGGGCCAGGGTCTTACCACTGTGCAAGATATGGCCAAGTCACATAACCTTGCTGAAACACATCGTTCGTATGTGGAAAATGGGGCTAATAATCATCCTCTCCTTCATGGCTGTCATGAGAATGACTTGAGGTCATGTCATTGAAGCTACTCTGGAGACGATAAAACTAGTCATAATGTAGGTACTAAGGAGACCACTGCAGTCTCACTTACGGGATTTCTCCAGACTAATAACATTTTAAATATTTGCAACTCCTTGAAAAATAGTTCATCTTTTTTATGAGACAAAAGATATTATCTTTATACTTCTTATGTTTTGCCACAATCAGAATTATTTTTTTATCCTGTCTTTTTTCAAATATAACCCTTTATTCTGTCAACATCCATCTTAAAACTGGTTATTTCATGGATTGAAGATTTGGTCAAATAATTTTAATCTTTTTTCTAATTATTTTATAGGTGTATGTCTTGGGTACATTTCTTTAGAAGCAGCGGCTGAGGTAGGAATTTTTCTGCAAGTGCTCCTTTGGGGAAGTCCTCTCAAGAGACACAGAGGGAAGGAAGAGGAAAATGCCAGCCAAGGAAGTGGGATCACCTCGAGGACAGCTTCAGTCGATCCTGAAGCTATTTGCAAATTACCCCACAGCATTAGTCCAATCTGAGACCAAGAGACTGGCCTTTTGTAAGTCCCCCCTCCACCACATTCCCAGTCAGCCATTGGCCAGATAAACATCTCCAAAGAAAACGGCAACCTTGAGTTTACCAGACACACTCAGAGCAGCCACGGAAGGGGATCAAGGCAGATTATCAACAGCACCTACTACAGGGAATATATCCCATGAGTTTTTAATGGTACTTCATCATCAATTTTGCTAATAAGTATATGCTGAATAGTTTCAGTATCTGACTGCTTCTATACCAGCTATGTTAAATGAGATGTCAGAAAGAGCAGCAGGTTGGGAAAATAAAGATTTGTCTCTAGTCAGAGTTGTAAAACTCAATTCAAGTCAGATAACAAGAAAAAGGGAGTCACTGGAAAATGTTTTCCTTCTAAAATATAGCCATTCAGAAATATATTCCAGGGCAGTTCCATGGCACTGCAGTAATGCACAGCTCAGGAGAAGCTAGAACCCACATAGCCATCTTGGTTTGAATCCTCACCGAATTCGTCTGACACATCAGGCACACATGCACTAGTGCCCAACATCAGAGGGGCTAGAGGACTGGAATAGGGTGATCCTGGTGTGTCCAGACCCTTGGAGGGAGGGGTGTGTGTGTGTGTGTGTGTGTGTCCTTCTCTTTCACCTGTGCCTGCCCATGCTCTATCATAAATAAAAATAAATAAATTATATATATATATACATATATATATATGAAATCTAAGCGAGGCTGAGGAATAAAGGGCACCTGGAAAGCAAGGGTTCCTCAGTAAGCAAGTGGGAGAAGGGCAGGGGGAGAGGCATGGGGTAGCGGGGGAAGGAGCTGTTCTCAGGTTTTCAAGAGAAGCAAAGGCAAAAGACCAAGCCAGAGCCTACAGAGGAGGGGCAGGGACAGAGATACTTAGAACTTGGGGGAGCCATGAAGAGAGGAACATATCTAAACAGTTTAGAATCATAGGCGTGTGCTAAATATATCTCCTGACAAAGCGCAACTGTGATTTTTCCCATCAAGCTTTTTCTGTTTCTCGAATCTGACATGGACCACTTTTTTCCCTATAAATTATTTACATTCAAAAAGCTCAATCATGAAACAGAAGATGGTAAAACTTCTGTTTATCCCATGATTATTACTAACGCTTCAACTGGAGCTTCCTGAAACATTATTGCTCTCGGTTGCAGTAGGCGGGGTGGAGAGGTCTAGGAAGAGCTTCTGAAGCTTCAAAATGTACAGTGAGTTTGATACAGGAACTCAGATGAGAAGGGGGTATATGGGGCTTATAGACTATCCAGAGCCCCCCAACTTCTCACCCCCCTACCATGGAGGTATGATTATTGTTGAGTTTTATTTCTGTTTCTGGCATTAATTAATTTTGGCTTTTTTAGTATATCTTAAAAAATCCATGAAGATTCTCATGAATAAAACACTGCAGTAGCAATACTATTTCAACCAGAACTCAGTCTCTTTCCATCATTCTCAAACATAAGTTAATACTTTTTAAAAAACAATTCCAGCTAGGGAACGTTTATGTATGATAAAACTAAAATGTAAACGAGGGTTTAAGGTGATTGCTCAGCTTGCTTTCTATAACAAAATATCTGCTGGTTTTCAAACTTATATTGAAACAGTATGTTAAATTCAGTTCTGACAGCATATAAAGATACTAGCTTTCTTAGACACATAAGCAAAGTCTCTTTTATGAGCTCATAAAGGCTACACTTAAGGAATATTTAAGTCGTGGGTAATTCGTAGAATAATATCTTTAGTTATTCAGCTAACATAGAGGGCAACCACAATTTATTCTTCTTAGATCTCTTCTTCATGTTTTTCATATTCTTAAGAGGTGAAAGGTATTTAGAAAAAACTTAAATACATTTTTTTATTATTATTGAAATATCAAAGATGCACTCTCTTTGGGGACTTCCTTCACTTCCTCATTCTGTGTGTGTTAACCCACTTCAGAGACTATGGTGAAATGAACCCAAAATGCCAACTTACTATTTGCATTATAAATGGAGACACAAAAGGATACTTTAAAACTTTTGGTTGATCTGGCATATCAAAGATTTCTTTCTAAGCTACTTCAGTGACTGCATTGAAGTCAACTGAAAGCAATAGCTTAAAAGTGGCTTTAAAAAAGTCATAAAAAAAAAAAAACTTATTTCCATGGAAATCTTCAGTTTACTCTTAGACCTCCCCACTTCTGAATTGTCTTTCTTACCTTCTTCTCTATTTGCACAGGACTCAACAAGGAGAAAATCGAGAGTTTTCTGAACTCAACTATTAAGCCAGCCCTCACTGGAGTGCATTCTGTTTCCCTTGACTTGTCAAATTTACACTCAAACTTCCAGCAAGCAATTTGACTCTCAGCTTCTCCTGAGCTGATTACCAACACTGTAGCTTTGGCTGTAACTGTGAGCTTTGTAATATCTGCCATTTGTCTCCATTTCACAAGGGACACAACAAAATTACATGTCATTAGCATGTCTACCTGAGAGTCCACGTAAGTAAGGCTAATGAAATTTAAACAAGAAGTTGCCAGTCTCAACAATTGCTACAGCCTCTTTTAACTTCTCTTTTGACCTTTATAGCTCAATGGTTTGTTTTCTATGTTCAAAATGGAGGCCAGGGTCTTCCTAAAAGTCACAGGAAAGTCAAAATGAGCCATGGGTGAGTGGCATTTCAGATCGTTAAATAATTGCTGAATATGGCAGAATCTCCCTTGGGTGCCTGAAGCCTGAACCTGAAAATAGGTCCAGGCTGCCATGTTATTGGCAGTGTCCGTGGAAGAACCTAGACTTCTCCTTCAGCATTATCAGAGGATTAAGAAATGTGATATGTTACAGAATATGAGATCTCATACGCAGAACATGATGGGAAAGACAAAATGCTTGAGTCAACAAATTCTTAGAAGGAGAATAAACATTGTTCTTAAATTTGTCTGCAGACTAAGGTATCTCTAATATGGAAAACTTATGCCTGTATTTGACCATTTGTCACTTCAAAGTGGTTTAACTATGTCCTCTTCAAAGAAGTCAGTCTATCTACCTCCCATTTTACAGTGCGAGCATATTTAAGTAAAATTAGTGTAATATTTGATATATGTCTGTCCACAATATTAGACTCCTACAAAAGTAACCCAAATTTTATCACACTTTCTTATACTTATATTGATAGAAAAAAAATAATTTATGTGGCAACAGGTATTTGTGTCTCTGTTCCAATTTTTCTTTAAAGTAGCAAAGACTCTTGGATATGAAAAATTGAGGATCTAGAATTCTGGTTGTAATTCTATCAATCATTTTACTGTTATCTTTGGGAGATATATACAGTCTCAACTCCAACCTAGCAAAGATCCACCCCTCTCACATATGAACTACCACCGAAAAGAAGAAAGAAAAAGAGAGAGAAATGAAAGAAGAGGGAAAAAAAGACAAATGAAAAAAATTGCCTCCACAGATTCAGTAAACTTTATAAACATTAAATTTGAAGAACACTGATGGGAGTTTAATATTATGGTCCTTAATTAGACCAGAGGTACATCTGTCTCTAATTAAGTTAGAGATTATAGTATATAATTATTTCAGTTTCATAACAGAATTAATTTTTTCAGGGTGGTTAGATTCTTGTTCTAGGTTTACAAAGTTACTGTCTATTCCTTTTTCTTTTCTTTTTTTTGGAGAGGTTTTTGCTATAGGGTGCATGTGCTCGCCAGAAAGACAGAGAGAGACAGAGAGACAGAAAGCGAGAAATCACCCACCCCCTTCGGGGGGGATGGCCACACTGCAATCCCTTCTCCTCCATTCTCCTCTCAGGATCTTGGGCATGCATGCACACACGCCTGGCGTGAGTTTAAGCTACCGGATCCGGGACTCAAACCTCAATTGACTACATGGGAGTCCAGCGACATAGCCATCACACCCACTGCCGGTCCTGTCTATTCCTTTAAAAAAAAAAAAAAAAAAAAAAAAGTTTACTTATATCAAGATAGAGGCACCATTGATAGCACCTTCAAATCCTGATCCTCCCTCCTGAAGCCAGTCAGGATCGTGGGTGGACCTGCAGACATAAACCAGCATGTTGAAGTGGATCTGGGATGGAGACCCAGGGCCTTCCCACATGGTCTCTAGCATCAAACAGCAGCACCGTTATGGCCCATACCACCATGGGTAGGCTACAAAGTTACTTTCTGTTCTCAAACTATAATGCAAATGTGTTTCCTTGTTACCTCTAAAATACTTAGTTACCTGTCAAAAAGTTTTAGTATTTTTCTTTAACAAATCAGACCCTTGGAAAGACATCTGTGTGTCACAAACTTTATTGCCCTGCCTAGCTAAATTGAAGGCAAATATGAACATCAACTGTGAAATCTTAATACAGTTATTCATTGTCTATCAATTTGTCAACCATGCAAAAAGTGCAAGTTCATACAAATCATAGAAATTGGTATTTTCTTGGGGCTACATAAAGCCTGAAATTATATTTGGCCATGACTCATTCTAGAGGAAAACTTTAGTAATGTCCTATTATTGCCACATATTCCTGTGTCCGTGTTAGAGACACCTCAGTATCTTTCCCTCTCTGCCACCACCTCCTACCTACTTCCTCCAGAGTTACGGGACTCGAGGCCATGTTATAATGACCTCGGCTGTATTTCTAGACTCTTTCCAGTGTCTCCAAGTCCTCCTGAAACACCGCACCTAACTGTCCATCAAAACTTCACAGGGGAAGGCTGATCAGCAGTAAAAAGGAAACAAAAATTCACAGCAATGCAAGCAAGGCCAGACCATTACATCTGGACAACACCAGGCCCCAAATTCCAGACTTAACCCCAGCTGACATTTCTGTTCATTGCGCAGTTACAAGATCATTCACTGAAGTCCTAAACTAAGTAGGATGCTGGAGTGTCCTGTTGGTCCTTAAAGCGTTATTCCAAGGCATGATGGTAAGACTTTATCAACACTATTAAAAACCTACGTGGTTAAACTATTTTATTGACTTTGAAAAGAAAAGAAATAAAAGTGTCTGATGTTTTTAAAAATAACAAGCAAGGTAAATTGACTTCGCAAGGAAATTAGGTTTCTGGGAAATCATCCGTATACCAATTTTTAGGATATGAAACTTAAAAATAGAAAAGTGACTACAAATTCATTTTTTACTTAATATCTTTACTGCCATGAGACTGAGACATTGCCAAACACAAGAAGTTTTTTTATTTTTATTAAAAATATTTATTTCCTTATGAAGAGGAATTTAATTTTAGGAATTTATTCCTAATGCTTTAACTTAAAAGTTTGTTTGGTACATTATCTTAAGATTCTATATAAATCAGAAGTCAAAATGTCCCTTATAAGACTGGCCCCACAACTTAGTGGTTAAGAGAACTGGATCTCACACGGAAGGGCATAGGTAAGTCTCACCCCAGGGACTTGGGTACAGGGCATATGTGCATCTACACCCAAAATCCTGACAAGAAGGAAAAATGGAGGAAAACGAATTGTGGTGTGACCATACCTTATTGGCGGCGTGGAACGTGGCGGTACTTTCTCTCTCTCTTTCCTCTTGCTCTCTTTTTCTCTCTCTCTCTGCCAAGCACACATGTTTTCTGGAAACAAAATTATATATTATATGTGTGTGTGTGTATATATATAATTTTAATATATAATATATATAAATATATATATATAATTTTAATATAATATATATAAATATATATAAATATATAAATAAAGTGTAATTCTTTCTTTAAAATTATTTATTTTAGGGACCAGCAGTTAGCATAATGGCTATGTTGCTGGACTCCCATGTAGTCGACCGTGGTTCGTGTCCCGGACCTGGTGGCTTAAAACTGACGCCGGGCGTGTGTGCATGCATGCCCAAGATCCCGAGAGGAGAATGGAGGAGAAGGGATTGCAGCGTGGCCATCCCCCCGGGAGGTGATTTCTCACTTTCTGTCTCTCTGTTTCTCTCTGTCTGTCTGGCAAGCACATGCACCCTATAGCAAAAAAAAACTCTGCAAAAAAAAATAAAAAAGAATTATTTATTTTCCTTTATTTATTGTTATTTTTTAATTGCTATAGGGCGTGTACACTTGCTAGAGAGAGACAGACTGTGAGAGAGAGAGAGAGAGTGAGAAAGCAAGCCACCAGGTCTGGAACTCGAACCAGTCAGCCATGTGGGAGTCCAGTGCCTCAACCCCTATGCCACCCACTGGCCCCCATAAGTCTGATTCTAACAATAAACATTTTATTATTTGTTTCTAACACCATTCGAAATAATGCTGATTATTCATTAAACTCTGCCATGGTACTAAAAGTTTCAGCAAGCAATAAACTCTAGAACAGGCCATGCTGCAAGAAAGAAGGGTCATTTTCAACAAGCCTGATATAAATGACAATCCTCCCCACCGCCACCACACCACCACCTCAGGTATGGGCACACCGGAGTACGTTTTCCTGTTATTCTGACGCATGCCTTTCTTCCCACGTTAACAATAAAAGTTTGGTGTGCTATCGACCTGCAGAAGTTCCTTCCTGAGTACAAGCATGTCTTATCTGTTGAGAAATTCTGACAGCAGGTAGACAGTTGTTTATGTCAAAAAGCATCTCTCCTGGGCTGATAACTGCATGTTTTAAGAACCTAGATAAGTGAACAAGTTCTCTGTGCAAACATACAAAATACTGTTAATGTAAGTTGGCCTTTTTCCTGTAAAGACTGCTAGACATTTTTATAATCCATATTTCTACATGCAACTTTGTCACAGGTCAATGCTTTTCAAGCTTTTTGACAATTGCCAACCCACATTTAACCTGTATGTGATAAGCCTCTGTATAGTTTCCACAATAAAGTCAAGAAAAAAAAAAAATACACATTACTATTCCCTACACACTTCTTGTTTCTCCCACTTTTTTTACACAGGAGCCAAGCTAGAGAAAAAAAAAATTATAATCATGGTAATGATACAACCTAGGTATTTGCTTGTACTCTTCCCTGCATCTCAGCCAGGGCTGAAAGTCAGCCTTGGCTGCTCTGCTGCCCTAAACCAAGGTGCTCTGACACCTTGCCACCACTCTTTCCCTGCTTTTAGGAAAAGGTCAGTAAGAGAAACTTACCTAGGTACATGTTTTAATATATTACTGTCTACAGCTCCTGCTAACAAAATGTTTTGTCTAAAGTTAAATTTATGAATCACCCCTTAAGACTTCTATCGTCCACTTACTATTTCTTTTTTTTCTTTTCTTTTTTTGAGAGGTTTTTGCTATAGGGCGCTTGCGCTTACCAGAGAGACAGAGAGACAGAAAGCGAGAAATCACCCCCCCAGGGCGTAGCCACGCCGCAATCCCTTCTCCTCCATTCTCCTCTCAGGATCTTGGGCACACATGCACACACGCCCACCATGAGTTTAAGCCACTGGATCCGGGAATCGAACCGCAGTCAAGTACATGGGAGTCCGGCTACATAGCCATTACACTAACTGCTGGTCCTGCCCACTTACTATTTCTAAAACACTAAAAATAAGCCATTGTGCCGAGGTTACAAGGATGACAAAGAATCAGTGGTGTCCGTGGAGACTAGCGGCCTGACAAAGGCTGTCTTGGCATTACAGGATGTACTGGGGAAATGCAGAGGGAGTCCTAACCCACCTAGCGCAGTTGGGGAAAGGCTGAGAAAGACACTGTAAATCCATGTCTCCTGACCTGGTATAAAATAAGTAGGAGTAAGGCAGATAAAGGCAAGCAAAAGCAATCCACAAGAGGAAGTAGCTTGAGCACCATTATGGAGGTGGGATACAACCTGGTGTGCAGCAGGAAATCTAAAGTCCTGGTTCTGGCATTAGAGTCTCAAGCAAGTGGAAGAAATATCTGTAGTCAAGTGAGTATTATAAGGGTATATAGTCAACCCTGCTAAAGCATTTACTTCCTTTTTTAAAATAAGTTATTTACATTTAATCACCATACATCTTTCAGTGTACAGAACATGGCTTTTTCCCCAGCACGAATACAGTGCATACCTACTTCCTTTTAAAAAATGAGACCAGCCCTAACTTGAGGATTTCTCTTCCACTCTCAAAGACTCATCCAAAGTATGTTCTTCCACTCCTTTAGAATCCAGCAGAGCTGGGTGCCATTCCTTAACCTAAGCCAGTCCATCCATCCGATCGTATTTAACTGGCTCATCTCATTCTTTGTAGCTACTTTTATATCATTCTTAATGATTACCTTGTATCTCCCACAGACTTCAATACTCTTTCTCTTCCACTTTTTAGGGCATTTTATAACTCCACACATGCTGTATACTATCTAACTTAGCAACTTCATAAATAGAAACAGAACTACTTTTCTCATAACTGTTTCTTAAGCAATATTTCAACATAGAGAAATAAGCAGTCATTTACTAAAGTGTCTAAGGCCATTAGATACAAAGTAATCATTAAACTGGAGCGGTTTCTCCAATGCCTGCAATGGATCAAGTGTCCATACTCATTGTCTCATCCAGTCTTCTCAGAATGTCATAGCATCAGAATTACTATCCCTACTTTACAGATGAAAAAAAAACTGAGTCTCAGAGACAGAAATTTGCTGTGGTCAGAAAGTTTATAGAGCATTTCCCTGCAGAAGAGACTTTTGAGAGCTAAAAGTGACCAGACCTTAACTGCAAATGGAAAGGAGAGGAACCAGCAGTTGGTGTAACGGCTATGCTGCTGGACTCCCATGTAGTCGACCACGGTTCACCTCCCGGACCTGGTGGCTTAAACTCACACCAGGAGCGTGTGCGTGTGTGCCCAAGATCCAGAAAGGAGAATGGAGAAGAAGGGATTGTGACGTGGCCATCCCGCTGGAGGGTGATTTCCTGCTTTCTAGCTGTCTGTCTCTCTCTGTCTTTCTAGTAAGCACATGCACCCTATAGCAAAAACCTCTAAAAAAAAAAAAAAAAAAAAAAAAAAAAAAAAAGAAAAAAGAAAGGAAAAGAAAGAAAGGAGAAAGATATTTCTGGTGTAATAGTGCAAAGTCAATATTCAAATTTACATCCATGTGACTTAGAAGTTTACTATCCAGGGTCAGATGGTGGTTGGTGATTAAAACTGCTGGATACCACATGGCCGACTACACAGTACAAGTCCCAGACCCAGAGGCTTGCAAAACATGCCAGGAGCATGTGCATGTGTGCTCAAACTCTCAAGATGTGAATGGAGGAGAGAAGACTGCAGTGTAGCCACCACCCTCGGTGGGGGGACAGTGCTTTCTCCACCCCCACCCTCCCCCTCTCTGATTCTGTCTCCACTAACTGCATGCTCCTGAGAGCAAATTTTAAAAAGAAAAAAGTTTATTACCCAAATATTTTAAAATATATGCATATAGTACTTGTTGGGTCACCTTTGAAAAATGCTGGAAACGAGCTAAAAACTGGCTAATAAAGGGTTAGATATAATATCTATTCTGAGTTTCATATACGAGTAATAAAAAACATATATTCCCTCAGGATAAGCAAATAGGGGAAGTTTCTCTTAATAGAAATACTTCAATTACTGTGTTAAAAGGGAATTACACTAATAGAATTAATATGTTGCAGTCTCTAATGAATTAAGAGATCTAGACAATGATCAATAATCACTACTAAAGCACAAAAAGACAAACGGGCATTGTTTGCCTCCTAATAGAAATATACAGCACATCTATAAAGCATATTAGCTTTTTTTAAGAAAAATAAAACCTGATTGTAATCTCACCTTTAGGTGTCAATTTACAGGAAATAAAAGAGACTGAGGAACATGTCAAAAGATAACTCAGAAATATAATCACTAAAATCAGAAAATTCACAGAAAACCTGACCCAGTTTCTTCACCAAATTATTAAGGGAGGTAAAAGAAAGATAGAAGGAAACCTATAAATTAAGAAAACTTGAGAGACGTATCCAAGAGTTAGGAGCTAGATTCAAACACATTGTTAAGAAATATGAGGCAATTACAGAAGTCTAAACTTTGACTTGCTACTGAATAAAATTAAAGATCTAATTTTTAAGTCATGTTAATAGTATTACAGTTACCCTTTAGATAAAAAGTCCTTACATTTTAGAGGTATATTTGGAATTATTTACAGATGAATTGGGTAAGGGGTTTGCCTCCAAAAAAAAAGTTCATCAAAGCAAGATTAAATGAGGCACCAGAAGATGGCATGATGGCTAAGGTGCTGGACTCCAGCACCTTATGGTTCAACCATGGTTCAAATCCCACACCCAGAGATTTGAAAATCACCCAAGATGCATAGTGGGCCCAAAATCCCAAGAGGAGAACAAAGAAGTGATTGTAGCATGGCCATCCCCCCTGGAAGGTAATTTCTCACTTTCCTTCTCATTTCCCACTTTTTCTCTCTCTGTCTTTTTCTCCAACAAGCACATGCTCCCTATGGCAAAAAAAGGGGAAAAAAAAAAAAAAGAAAGATGAAATGAAGATATGGATGAGATAAGATTGGCCATGAATTAATTAGGAGAACATGAAGATTTATTAAACTCTTCATTATATTTTTGAAACTTACATCAATTTTAATGATAATTTTTCTATACTTTATTTTTAACATAAGAGCAATAAGTCTTCTGGAGCAGCAGGTGGTGTGGTGGTTAAGACACTGGATTCCCACATGGCCAACTGTGGTTCAAGCCCTGAACCTATAGGCTTGCTCTCTCTCTGTCTCTCTCTGGTGAAAATAAAAAATAATAATAATGATTATGATGATAAATAAAATTAAACAAATAATTCTTTTTAAGAAGAAGTCTTCTATGTATCTTCTATATCCCTACTCGCCTTCTCTGCTTTCTTCTCCATGGACTCTTGACCTTTTGTTGAATTTAATGTTCTCTTTCAAAGGTTCAGTAGAAAAACAACCTTCCAAGGATTTCTTCCATCAGGAAAAAGGGATCATTTAAGTCCTGGGGTTGCCTTTGCTTTCAATATCACTCTATTTCTTTCTGGATGAGATAGTTTTTAACCAAACTGTGGTTGGATCAACACTGAAATACCCTAGCAGAAGACATGTATTCTTCAACCCTAACTTTAGGCAGCCTAAAATGTGCACAGTCTTCAAAACAATTAAGATTACACCCTGTCACACCCTTCCTCATTTTTTTACTTCACTTTTCTCCATCCTGCATTTTGACATCATCCACATTTGCAATGATCAGCAAGGACACAGTCCTTCTCCATAGTAACCATAGGTTTATTTATTGTTTACTTAGAAAAGTCCAGTGTCATTGCAAGCAAACTCAAATGGAGTCATAGAGAACATCAGGCCCAGTCCCCATGGCTCCCAGAGGACATACGTTAGGCTTCAAAAGGTGAGGGGGCGTACCCATAACATACCAAGAGAAGAGTCAGACTTGGACACTCTCCTATGACAACCACAATTTTTCTCTTTCATTCTCTTTCTCCAAAAACAGAAGATCACTCAGAAACATGATTTAGCTATTCACTAAAAGTTTTTTGTTTTCATTTACATAGGGCACATGCACTTACCAGAAAGAAATGAAGGGGAGGGGGGCACGCTTCCAGTGGGGCATGGTTATGTTGCAACCCCTTCACCTACATTTCTCCATATTATATGGATCCAAGGCAAGCACACACACATATCCAGCATGTTTTTCACATCCCCAGGGCCAGGAACTGAACTGCAGTCAGCTACATGGGATCCATCTCCCATAACCATTGGACCACGGAGCTGAAACGTGATTTGTTTTAGTTAATGTATCCCCAAAGGTACAATCCTAGGCAATGTAGTTGAATCTTTTACGTCTGTGTCCTCTTCCTCAGCCTAGTAACATACGTTGATAATGAGCAGCTTCAGGTCCTGGCAGAGACAGAGGCGCTCTGAGGCTTGAAAGTGCTGGTGAGCCACACAGCCACACAGTCGGCTTGGGAGACAAGCAAGGCAGCTACATTTCCGTGTTTTCTCCTCTCCTAGAAGACGCCAGAAGTGCTTTGAACCTGTGATATGGAGTTCTTCTTTTCTTTTGGCTTTCTTTTAGCCCTTGCATAGTTTTTATTTTTTTACTCCACTTATAGTTTTGAAAAGCCTTGTGTGAAAAAAAAAAAAAAATGACTAGTGCACATTTTAAACCTTCTCTTCCTCCCACTCAACATCAAACAGATACAAAGATGAATACAATTACCACCCATAATTAGTGCCTGGCATCAGTGAAGTCTGAGCTGAAGCAAATGGCCAAGTGACCGCTGAAAACAGCGTTAACTTTTCTTCTGTGTGGATTTTTCATAAATGCATTAAAATGCTTTCTTCTCATTCTATAAGTTTTATAGTCTTCCAAGAAAGCCGTGTCCAAGAATAATAAGTGAACTGCCCACAATTTCAGAGGTGATGAGGATATTACCAAAAGCTAAGCTTGGGTCTAGATGACCCCAAAGCCCATTCCCGCCATGCAACACAAGAGTGAGGAAAGCATCATGTGAGTGTCTTTCTTAACTCAGAGGGAAGAACAATCTTCTCAGGAAGGGACCACCATGTCATTAAGGCCATCTGTTGTTGAGTTCCCCTTCATGATTCTACGATGAAAATAAGTTCTGTTCTTTTTAGACTAAGAGCTGTAAAACAGCTGTGGAGGAGCAGCCTAGCAGTGAAGCTGATACTGGGTGTGTATACATGGTTCATGACTCTGCCGTCGAGTGTCCATGAGTCACCCAGAACACGGTGAGGCTCCAACATAAACCATGTCCTCAGGCCTCACCCTCAGTCCCTGCCACAAGCTTATTCACACATGATGTGCTAACCTGGCACCCAAAACCCCCAAATCATCCATGAGTCAGAGCTCATTACGTGGAACACTTCTGACTTGCTATCCTGATGTTTGGCCACAATTCTTAATTGAACTAAGAAAAAGAAGCATGGAAAGCAAGGGGGCCAAGCTGTTACCTATCCCATAAAGGATCTGAATTGGGACTAAAGGAACCATGAAGGAAATTTTCCAAGTTTAGCTTTCCCAAGAGGAGGTCAAAGTCAGAGTGTTAAGTCCAGCTCTGCAATTCAGCATATGTGTGACCTGGAGCATGTTACCCTGCCTCATCTTCCTCATCCATAAAATGCAAACAAAATAGTACCTCTTTGCCTTCAGAATACTTTGACTTAAGGTCATCTATGGGGCCAGTCACATAGTATAGTAATTACACACTGGCAGGCAAAGCCAGATTCCACATGACTGACCAGGGTTCAAGTCCCAATCCTGTCCATTTGAAAAAGATGTCCTAACAGGATGAAGAATTGAAGGAAAAGTGTTGTGGCTTAAGCAGACTCTTTTGGGGGATTCTCTCCTCACCCTCTTGTGTACATAGCCTCTAGAATTAAAAAAAAAAAAAAAAAAGAGTCATCTCTGTCATTGATATGTAAACCATGAAGTTTAACCTGTCAACCTGCTACAACAAAAATGATCATGGAACTTTATCTGAATGTCTTTGTTTACAAACTTGCTCAATATTTGCTATCTAGAGATGGAAAACAAAATAAGTTGGAAACTAAAGTGTCATCTTCAGTGAGTTTTAAATAATCAGCTTTAACAATGTAATTCTATCTGAGAACTATACTTAGGTATCTTTCCTTTAACTTTTAGGTTCATGAGCTTATTTATCTTCTTGCTAAAGATCAAAATCTAATTTCCAACACAGGTTACTTACTGTAATAAACTCCATGAGCTTTAAAATGACAGGTTGAAAGATACCATTTTTTAGAGTTATGAATTAATAGCTATATATGTCAAAGACTTTGAAAGTGCCAACTTTTTCATATTTATAGATATATTATTGAAATGATAAAAAATGAACTGTGGAAAGAGGAAAGAACTGAGAACCACATATAATGAATCAAACATACTTAACAAGACATGTACAGACACTTTGGTGTGCATCTCTTTTATTACGTTACATTAATCAAATACTGCTAAAGACATCCATCTGAGCAAAGTGTCACAATGATATTCTATTAAAACATTCTTTTGAAAAGAGTCCATCCTGACAGCCATATCAACTCCATTGTCTTAAGTGATTGTCAGACCCACACTTCTCAGAAATTAAGACAATTTATGTATGTGCGTCTTGAGCTCTCCTCTCCCTCTCCCTGCTACCTCCCAGCTCAGCCCTGCAGAGGCTAGCTTTTTAAAAGAAAATAATTGGAGAAAAATGTACAAACTCTGATAAGCACTGAGAAAAAGCTGAGTATGAATGATTTTTTTAATTGTGTAAAGCATCGTGTCAATTCATTTCATTTCTAGGTTTTCAAAAATTATAACAGGAAATTCTGGTTGTTTAACAAAATAGTTCATCTGACATCAAGAGGATTTTTCCTAACATATCACAAGTCTGATGGTTTTGCATAGTTATGGTGAGCTATCTTTTCATTTTCATCCTGATAAACTACCTAAGAATGGCAATTTTTATGTGCAATTGATCATAATATATGTTGGATTTTTCTGTTTAAATTCTGTTAGAGTCCTATTTTATGGAAAACTAAATTTATCATTTAATATTCTATTGAGTATTGAGATGAACACACATAAGAGTAAACAGATGAAGAAGAAAAGTACTATCTCAAGATCTGTAGCCATCAGACTTAAGTAAATAATAGTATGTTATTAAAAATCCCTTCTGTTTCAATCAGATGTTTCAGGAAAGAAGTAACAATATACTTAAAAACACAACTTCCCTTGTCTTTAAATAGCACAAGTAGTTCAACTGATACATTCAGATAATATTAATAGGTCTCTATACCTATGGTTTGGTTTTGCCTTTTCGAAATTAAACTGGACCTTCAAACAATTTAGGTGCCAAATTTATTTTACCCTGAGAAGAGAAACTTCAAAGAACTTTAGAACTACAAGTTTATCTTAATTAGCATGCAATTAGACCATCAAAAACCTAAAAACTAGAAGCTAGTAGCTGAACCATGAGACTCATTTTAATATCTTTATCTTTAAAGAGAATTTATTGCACAAAACTGATGATAGGTTCAAAGAGAACAAAGGTGTCCACAAATGGCTCAGTTTCCTGAATAGAAAGTGTATTTTGAAAAAGGACAAGTTGCACCTCTGCCTTCATAGAGATCCAATTTTTCCTGTCAGTTAGAGGATATAGATTTTAGTACTTAGATTACTCACCTCCGTGTGGGAGGGAGATTAACAGATAAGCAAATAATTTTGCAGTGTGATAAAATATAGCTAAATACTTCCCTTCTAAAATTACAGTAATAGAATAGAAAGAAAATCTGAAGTGTAATCATGCAATTGCTAAGAATGTGCTTCACTTAACATAAGACACCTCTATACATTCTTTTTCTTCCAGGTCTTGGCACATTCTAAATGGCCAACCCCACTTATTGTTGTCACTTCTGCACAAACCTAGTAAAGTCTATGTATAACTAATCTCTACTAATCTTCATCTGGCAGATGATTTCTCATTTGTATGTAAAAGAACAACAATGTAGTTTCATTTTTAAGGACTAATTAATTTTATGTATTATTATTTAATTTGCTATAGGGCATGCACACTCACCAGAGAGAGAGTGGAAAATGAGAAAGTGAGAAAGTCACCAGGCCCAGGAATTGAACCGGAGACAGTCATGTGGGATTCCAGTGCCTTAACCACTATACCACCTGCTGGCCCCAACAACCTAGTTTTAAAAACCATCACACTCAGTGCCAGCAGATGGCATACCAGTTACATTGCTGGACTCCCACATAATCTAATGCAGTTTGAGTCCCAGACTTGGGACTTAAAACTCAATCTGG
Organism: Tupaia tana; assembly: GCA_026018925.1. NCBI lineage: Eukaryota > Metazoa > Chordata > Mammalia > Scandentia > Tupaiidae > Tupaia > Tupaia tana. The sequence continues at coordinate 102,242,196 of JAKSZU010000001.1, forward strand.
GCACATGTGCATACGTGCAAGATCCCAGGAGAAAAATGGAGGAGAAGGGATGGTGGTATGGCCATCCCCACCCGAGTTGGGGGGAATCTCTCACTTTCTGTCTGTCTCTCTTTCTCTCTCCGGCATACACATGTACCTTAAAGCAAAAAAAAAAACTCCAAAAAACAAAGAACCTCTCATTATTTACCAAAGGGTAAGCCCCCAAATTAAAGGACAGCAAGTTTTCACTTCTGATTTTACATTGACAAACTAGATTCATTTTTCTCTGGTTATCTTTGGAACAGTATTTTTATTTTTGAACTTGTCATAAAGAGCCCAGCAGGTGGTTAAGGCTCTGGACTCCCACATGGACAACCATGATTCAAGTTCTGAACCTGGTGACTTACTTTCTCACTTTTCCTATCCCTCTCTGGTCAAATTAAATAATAATAATAATAATAATAATAATAATAATAACAAGTTTAATTAAATAAATAATTCTTTTAAAATAAAGTTTAAAAAACTCATCATATAATTATGTTAGTATTCCAGATGTCCAAAAAATTATTTTATTAGATGACATTTAAACTGAAAATAAACTTTATAAAGAAAGTTTACTAATGTTCTTTAAATATTCTGGAAAACATAAAAGGATTTGAATTCACATAAACATAAAGTACATTTCTGAGGGCCAGCATCAAGCCCAGTGATTAAAGGAGATGGAACCCACATGGCAACCTGGAAGTTCAAATCCTGGACTTAGTGCAAATACTGAGCATGTATGTGTGCTGCCCAAAATCCCAATGGAATGGAAAATATAAAGGTGAAGGGATTATGGGATGCCTCCTGCTCCATACAACCTCCCTACCCCCCATGTCTCTCAGATGAGCACACATACCCTCTGGCAAAAATTTTTTTTTGGAGAGGTTTTTGCTATAGGTTGCGTGTGCTCACCAGACAGAGACAGAGAGACAGAAAGCGAGAAATCACCCCCCCCCCAGGGGGGATGACCACACCGCAATCCCGTCTCCTCTTGGGATCTTGGGCACACACGCACATGTGCCCAGCGTGAGTTTAAGCCACCGGGTCCAGGACTCGAACCGCGGTCGACTACGTGGGAATCCAGCGACATAGCCATTACGCTAACTGCTGGCCCCCTGGCAAAACTTTTTTTAATGTACTTACTGTATAGATGTTAACCAGTATAAAGTATTTAACTATTGAGTTACATGACTACAATATACTCTTCTGTGTTATAAAAAAGATAAATTTTAAAAAAATAATTTAGGCACTTTTCTCTAATCCTGGCCATAGTCCTACAAAGTAGGTACATTGCTCTTAGGCTAACAGTGAGGAACTGGAGGTTTAATTGGATGGAGCGTCTCACCGCAGGTCACAGTAGGAGTAAGTAGACAGATACCAAACTGAATGAAATCCAGACCTTCTGGCTCCTAACTATGTTCCCTAGAGCCCATGGAACTGCTGGCCTGAGAGAAGTTGATTCGTCTCAACAATGACTTGTTAGAGCCAGTTAGCCTGGGCTCAGAAAGGTTCTCTAAAAGTTTGAAAGAACCCCACAGAGTTGGCCCAAGGAATCCCTCAACATCTAGGGAAAACTCAAAACCAGGCAGACATGGTGGGAGGTAATTTCCTATGAGTTCCTTTTCCAAATATTTGTACATAACAATTACGAGAAACTTTCAAAAGCCAAGTAACACTTGTATGTGCAAGTCTGCCTCGGCTATTTCCCCTTTACTGGTCTAATGAGATCACAAAGAAAGAAAAGGTAATAGGAAATAGAAAAATATAATTTAAAACAGAAATCATCATCTAGCAGCCGGTGTTCTGAAATAAGGCCACTGGGTTTGTTTCCCCCACACGATGTTTAATTTATTAAAATTAGATTCGATGCTTTAAAATTGAGAAATTTCACATAAAATTCCAGACGTAGGGCTCCTCTTAAGAATGTAGGAAATCCGGCCACCCTGGACATTGTATCCTAGCGATCGGCTGAAGCTGAATAGAGGTCACTTCAGTGTAAAGAGGCCACATATTGTCCAGCTTGCCACTCTTTCCACTCTCCCATACCACCTCTCTATATGTTCAATAAGGTCACTCACTTGGCCCCTGTACACATGTTTGTGTGTGTGAGCACTGGTCTAAAGCATTTGCAGGATCCTTGAAGTGGTCTAGCCCTCATTATGCGTAGGCCCGTTGCCCGATTTTTCTTACTTCAACATCAGCAGCTCTCTATGAAGTTGGGGAAAGCTCTTGAAAGACAAAGAAGTAGGCTGTAATAGGAAAGTAAAATCTAACTTTGAGTAATTTGTGGTTCTTTTTAAATAAGCTGAACTGCTATTGCTCTCTCCAATCCCAGTTTTCTAGTGTACAGGCAGATTCTAAGAAGATTGGTTTGATTCCAAACAGTACAGAATTTCTCAACAGGCACCATCTCTCCCAGTAGGAGCAGCAGGCAGGTAAAGCAACCTGCCAATTCTCAATGCCTCTTTGGAGCTGCTCAGGGAAAACCTGGGGGCAAAATAAAAAACAAATGGAGGAGAAATTCCATACAGATAGGGGTTCCTGGGTTGTGTCCCTCCCCTTTCTCTGTTTGCATCCTTATAGCCCCCCATGACTTTCCTACTCATCCAGAGTTTTGAAATAGATCAAACACTCAGAAACAATTGGCAGGTGATTTCAAATCATTACCTGCCTGCCACGCTAATTACAAGTCATTACCTGCCAGCAGCATGCAGCTTTGTGCAGTTTGTGAGACACAGGGAGGGTCTACTTAACTGGAAGGATCATTTGTCTCAGACTAAAGAATGCCAGATTTCACAGCCCTATCCCCACTGTGTTACATAACGTGTAGCTGGTTCATCTGGAAAGATGTCCACACGTGTGTCTTGCATGGCAAAAAGGCAAAGAGATATCCATGGTTTTCTGTCATTCATCACTGATTTTTCCTCACATTTCATATTGCTATGGTTATAAGGGGGAGAAAAAAACCTACAAATTTCATTTCTCAGTTTTTCCTATTATGGCGACTCTTTGGAAATAGACGAAATACAGAGTGAACACAACTCCATCACCTTTTTAACGAAATTATTCATGATAGAGAGTATGTAAGTACACATGAGAGACAGTAGCAGCCTGAACAGAGTGTGGTCATGCCGCGATCTCCTTCCTCAGTCCTTCAACCTGTCAGATCTGGGACACTCACACCTGTGCCTTGCATGTGGAGTGTTTTGTGATGAGTGTGTGGAGACTCGAACCCCACACAGTTGGCATGTGGGGTTCGGCTTTTCATGAGCAAGTCATTACCACTGCACCATAGAGCTGATCCACCTCTATCATTTGTAAAATACATTTTTAAAGCTTACTTATTTATTTACTTATTGAGAGAGAGAGAAAAAACAAGTACGCTTAACAGGATCCCAGCATGCCGTGATTATCCCCACACTCACAGCCCTCTAGACAGCCAAGATCACAGACATACCTTGGTGTGCTCAGGTGCTCAGGTCAACCTGGGATTCTAACCTGGAGCCTCCCGTAGGCTGCCATCACGCAGTGTCACCCTACATGGCACCATCATGACTAGGCCCCAAATAAATTCATTGTGTGACAATCATAGTTTTAGATTGCCATCTAATATTATCTACCAGTAAGATAAAGTTCCACTAGTATCTTAATTTCCATGTGCAAAATGGGTATAGCTAATGTCTCTAAATTATGCACATCTCTGTTACACGAAAGTTCATCAAAAAATGTCATTTTTAATCCATGTTATAGATAAATTGTGACACAATGGCTAATTAAACATTTTAATGCTTTCCAGTTACTTTTCAAATTATAAAGAGCTCAGTTCTGATGCTTTCATTTTGAAATTTAATTTTATTATATTGTTATCCAATCTCAGCATAAGAAACCCAGGAATTTACCAGTTTTAATTGATGTAGTTAAAATCCCATTATTTTACACTTCTGCATCCTGGCAATGAACACAAGACGTACCAGGTATGTTGCACATTGCATTTTGCCTGAACTTTGAGGATAATTTACAGGATTTTCCAAAATGACACTTCCTTTTTATTCAGCAGCTTACACATAAAGACAGAACACTCCTCTGACTGCAAATATAGCAATTATACCAAGTTATGCTTTGACACTGTTACCACAGGCAAGTGGCCAAAGAGCATCCACAGTCAAAATATCTAAGCAAGTTAACAAGCTCCCTTTACTCTCTACAGAGCAGGAGAAGAAAGGGAATCCAACCCCTGAGAAATGTTAAAATGAAGGGGAAAAAAAGCTGTTGGTGTTTGTTAAAGAAAATGGTGTCAGGGTCTTGGGCTGATCAAGGTGTAGAATCTGGGCCCTGACAGATGCCCAGGCCTACATTTGACAGGAAGCCTTTTTTCCAGTTCAGATCTACTTGATGATCTCAACTAATGAATGACTCCAGTCTGCAAACCCTTGCGTTGGAACTACACCTTGCTTGCTGGTTTGGTCATACTAGTTTGCCCTCCCTGTCACCTCTCCTCTCCCCCATCCATTGCAAGACCACATTTTACCTCCTCTTTCTTCAGCCCCGTTTTACAAAATATCACCACATTTACCACACAAAAGACATCGAAACTAATTAAGTAAATTCCAAAGAACTATTACAAATCATTTTGCTTCAGCCAGAGATATCAGATTTAATTAGGTGATCAGTGTTGATGGGGTACAAAACAAAAGCTATCTCCTCTTTGAAAAGGTTCAGGCCCTATAGAGACCCAGTCTTCCCACTATGACACAAATAATAATTGAGCATTTCTTTAAAAAAAAAAAAAAAAAAAGACAAGCATAAAAAGAGGTTTCTGTGTTAGAAACAAAAGCTTTCAACTAAGGATTGTTTTCTCTCTTTGCCAGGTGATTTAAAAACAAAAAACATACCATCTACAAAGGAATAGCTATAACTTACTCTGATATCACCATGACACAGAATATAAAGTGGTTCTAACAAGCATAATTTTTGCAAGTGATTAATCAAAATCTATTTAGCCAGTCATCTTCAATGATTATCAACAGACTTGCTTAATTTCACAATGAAAATCATTTCTCCCCCCAGGTTGCCCATCAGATAATAAGTCTTCATATAAAACAAAAGGTTGTAGTTTAAAGTTAACATATAGTTTAAAAGCTCCAAATTACACTGTAATAATAGATTTCTTAATCATAATAAAAGGAAGAACAATTGTAGATTCCATTTGGCCTTACTTCAAGCACAGCATGGTGGAATAAAGTTAACCTCATTTCTATCATTTGCTAAGACAGTGGTATTTGGATATATTGGGAATAAATAATATAGAATAGAATGATTATTTTTAAATCAATCTTAATCATGAATTACTTGTCAATCCCCAATATATACATTAGATATTAAAAGGAAGTGATATTCTTGTCCAAAAAAGTTCATTTTTATTACAATATTTATTAGACAAGAAATTGAAAAAGGTGGGGCCTACAGGTGGTGTGGTCGTGAAGGATATTGGACTCCCTTGTGGTTGACCACAGTTCGAGTCCTGAACCTGGTGGCTTGCTTTCTCACTTTCTCTCTCTCTCTCTCTCACTCTCTGTCCCTCTCTGGTCAAATTAAAATAAATAAATAAATAAAGTTAAATAAAAATAATTCTTTAAAAAAAAGCCAAAGAAATTGAAAAAGCAACCTCATTTTTAATTTTCATAACATAAAGGCCAGATTTCTCATGGAAATTTACGTTATTATCATTTTAACTCATACTGTATTTCACCCACATGCACACAAACACACACATGTAAAGATTATGAAGGAAAGCAATTACCATTGGTTTCCTCATGATAAACAATGACTCTCTTTTGACTCTAACTGGTGTTTATGGTATAAAGCAACTCTGAATAATGGCATTTTTATACGCTGTTGTTAACCATTTTTTTCTGGAATTTTTATCCAGCAAATGCATATAATTTTATATGCCAGAATAGCCTTAAAGCAAGTCTGAAACAGTCACACAAGCTACCAAAAAGGCCAATGCAATATTTCCCGAGTTTAAGTATACCTCGAAATTCCTTCCTTTAGCTCTTAAAATGTTGAAAGGAAAATAATTTTCTATGTTGGCATTTAAATGGTATCATTCTGTGTGAAAAGAGTTACTGAGACATTTGTTGGAAGTCAACAAAAATAATTTGGACATATTTTGAACTTATTTTATCTGACTCCTCGACATTTAATTTGGTGTGAAAAACGGCAACAGTAGAAAACAGATGTTAAGGGGCCAAGTATACAGCAGAGGTCAAAACAAACATAAAACACCGCTTCCATTTCTAAAAGAGGGGAAAAAAAAAAACATGATTCCTTCAGCAACAGGTTCTATGTTAAACCTGCTTTTTTATTGTTCTGCTTGTGATATCTGTAGACTACACAATGCAATACTGTCTGCCATGGAGCAATACCTCTCAGCACTAGTAATTTAAGACTTTCTTCTCTGTAATACACTGAACCATCATAACCTGTCTCTTCCCATTTAGTTTAACCTACAACCACCACATACTGATTTGGCTGTGTGTGGCTTTTTCTATTGCCATTTATTACTCTGCTCGACTCCTGAAATTCTGTTTGCAATTTAAGGCCACAAATTAGAAGCGTAAGTCATCTGTTTCCTATAATCCCCCTGTCAGGACTGGAATCGCATTTGGAGCTCAGCACTGAGCCTGGGCCCGGGATCTTACAGACTTTCTGATTGGCTGGCCTCACTAAAAGCTGCAGAGGAATAAATAAAATGCTCTGGAAAAATAGAACATTTTACAAAAATAATAATAATAATAAGATGAAAGAAAAGAAGCCGGATTTCAAGTAGTTAATTTCTTTTCCCTTCAATAATTATTAAATCTGTTGTTAGAATAGAAGGATGTTTGGGTTTTGGGTTTTCCCCATAATAAACAGTAGAGCTGAATATTACTTCTTTAAGGACAAAAAGGTGAATATTTAACATTCCATGTGGGATAAAAATGCAATTCTACTTCAACCAGCTATGTATTTTCGCTGCATGTGGAATATCTTTTATTAACCTTACCATGTTTCTTACCAAGCACATTTTTCTATATTGCATATGAACTAAATAGGTGGGTATTTTTTAATAGTGCCATAGCCCTTTTGCTAAACTAGAAATCTGTGAAATCCTAATCTACTCCAGGCTTTCCCTTTTAAAATGTTTGGCAAATTTCACTTCATACCCCTTTATAGGAAGATTTCAAGAAATCTAATATGGAATTAGTTTACCTTTTTAAAAGATATTCATTCTTTTTATCACAAAGAATTTCAAAAATTGGGGACTATGTTTCTTATTTTTTTGTTTTTGTGGCTCATTTTTAGACTTCCTACTGTCTGTGGCTTTAGGTTTCTTCGGAACTTCATAATTTAAGAGATTCCATTTTTCTCTTTATCATACTTTGTGTTTGACATACCAGATTACATATTAATGACAAAAATATAAATGAAGAGAAAAATAGCCACATCTAAAAACATATTCTGAGGTCTCAATGCAGTTGTTAACTGCTATGGAGCTTTTAAAAAAATCATTAGTTAACTACAATAAAATCCAAAAGACTGACTCAAGTTTATTAATGTACTAGCCATACCTGGACCAAAAGGATGGAAATAAATGGATCAATATTAGCTGAAGCCCCAAAAGCTGAGCTTGTATTTCAACTGAAAGCAAAAGTTCAACAAGAAAATTTATGTGTGCGACACAAGCTAGATTTTAACCATAAATAAAAATGAAATTTTAAAATAGTACTAATGATTATTAGGGGAAAGCCATTTTAAAGAAAACAAAGCAATTTCAAAAAATGCAAAAAAATCATAATATTAAATCATTTGAAAGGTACAGGATTATTTACAATACTACTTCTGGAAATGTTTTGTGCTTCTGTCACTTAAGTTTACTTTCTATTTTTTACACCAATTTTTGCATGCTGTTAGTCTGTAGTGTGGCCTGTGATCTCTGGTTATTTTAAAAGAAACAAAGGAGGAAAACTGGCCAAGACACTGAGGTTTCAAAGAAAAAAAAATAGCTACTGTACATGCGCACTCTGATTATTTTCTAGATTTTCTTTTCAACTATACTTTCTGTGTTGCAGATTTATTTAATAAACAAATGCATCTTCTGGGCCCATAATACACAAATGCATGCTACTGTTAATTCATTTACAGAATGCGCGGTGATGGCCCCTGAGCAAAAGAGCAATCTTGTTATAATGAATGTGTACTATTCTTAATAAGCACACTGTAGCAACGACCCGCACTGCACACAAAAGCACACCCAAACCATTTGGTTTGTTCCCAGAGCTCGGACACCAGCACCACTATTAAATAGCTGTGTGCAGGGAGAGCAATCCAGTATTGGCATGCAAATGAGCGCACGAAGAGGCCAGATGCTGCTCTTTAAAAAGGAAAAGTGCCTGGGCGCAAATTTGGGGGGAGAGAACCTGTGAATGTTACAAGCACAGGGCAGTGTGGTGAGCGTGAGCGTTATATTCCTCATAGGGGTGAAACTGCCCGTGGGATGAACCTAGGAGCGGGGAATAGAGCAGAACTTTTTGCAAACACGTGAACATTGAAGCGCTCCATATTTTCATATGTTCACTAAAGATTGTTGACCATGTTTTGGGTTTTTTTGTTTGTTTTCTGTTTTGTTTTAATTTGCTTGGGTTTTATTATTTTCTTCTTCTTTTCTGGTCCAGAAAGATGGCTCTTGTTTTAAAAACTTGACAGACTTCACTTCTAATATTTTTTTTTAAGAATTATTTATTTATTTATTTAATTTTTTATTTGTTATTATTGTTCATCTTTGTTTAATTTGATCAGAGGGAGATAGAAAAGGAAAGTGAGAAAGCAAGCCCCCAAGTCTGGGACTTGAACTGTGGTCAGTCATGTGGGAGTCCAGAATCCCAAACACCATACCATCTGCCTGCCCCTTCATCTCTACTTTTTAATCATCATTTTCATAAGAGTTAAAGAGTCTCAAAAGCTTTATCATTTCAAATAAAAGATGAGGTTTGTGAAAAGAACATGGATTTTTTTCCCAAAAAACTTAGCTTCTCTTGCATGATATTTATCTATGTTTGGAGAGCTTTCCAGGCTTTCCTAATGTGTGGGGGTCCTATCTGCCACCTCTATCTTATCATAACAATGGACCACCTTGGGGAGAGAGTAGGAGGGGAAGCCAGTGCTCAAAGAAGCAGTCTTAGAACCACGTTGGTAGACTGTGTTCCAACCAGAATCAAAGAGTTTTTCCTCTTGGTTCATTTTCCATTTTCATTTCTTCTCCATGTTTAGGGAGCCATTGATTTATTTGATTTCTTTTTTTTTTTTTTTTTTTTTTTGTGGGGGGGGGGGAGAGGTTTTTTGCTATAGGGCGCATGCGCTCGCCAGACACACAGAGAGGGACATAGAGACAGAAAGCGAGAAATCACCCCCCAGGGGGGATAGCCATGCCGCAATCCCTTCTCCTCCATTCTCCTCTTGGGATCTTGGGCACGAACGCACACGCGTCCGGCGTGAGTTTTAAGCCACCGGGTCCGGGACGCGAACCGTGGTCGACTACGTGGGAGTTCAGCAACATAGCCATTAGGCTAACTGCTGGTTCCCGATTTATTTGATTTCTTGAAGACAGTTGGAGATGACAAAGATTGAAGTCATTGGTATGTGTTTTGAGAAATGTTCTAATGAAAAAGAAGCAGGGACACCCATGGTCAAATTGAGAAGGGGAGATAATAGGATGGCTGTGACACAGTTCATTAAAATGTATGTAAGTGTATGGTGTGTCCTTCATAATGACATTTTGGGACAGGACCTTTCCCTATCCTCATTTCATGTGAATCACATAATAATAGAATTTACTATAGCGCTTGTTTCTAAAAACATTTACCTACTTACAATTCGATATGTAGACAGTTCTATCTCACTGGAAATAAAATGGCTATGATAGTGGACAAATCTTCACATTAGACTTCCAAATCACTGTTACTAATTATAAGCCCCTAAGGCCAGCAAGTGGCATGGTGATTAAGGTGCTGGACTCGCCTTTGTCCGACTATAGTTCAAGTCCCGATCTGGTGGCTTGAAAAACCACACTAGGGGAACCAGCAGTTAGCGTAATGGCTATGTTGCTGGACTCCCATGTAGTCAACCATGGTTCGAGTCTCAGGCTCAGTGGCTTAAACTTATGCTGGGTGCATGTGCATGCATGCCCAAGAGCCCGAGAGGAGAATGAAGAAGGTGTTGCGGCATGGCCATCCCTCCTGGGGGGTGATTTCTCACTTTCTGTCTCTCTGTTTCTTTGTCTTTCTGGTGAGAGCAAGAGCCCTATAGCAAAAAAGCTTCCCCCCCCCAAAAAAAAAAAAAAAAAATCACACTAGGCATGTGTATGGGCATGCCCCAAATCCCAGGAGGATAATGAAGAAGCAACTGTGGCATGGCTAGCCCTACCAGGGTATGATATCTCACTTTCCCTCTCACTCTCTTTCTCTGGTGACCACATGTGCCCTATGACAACAACCTAAAGCAAAACAAATCAAAATTATAAGCTTCAAAAATAAATAAATCTTGAGGGACCAGCAGTTAGCGTAATGGCTATGTTGCTGGACTCCCACGTAGTCGACCGCGGTTCGCGTCCCAGACCCAGTGGCTTAAAACTCATGCCGGGCACTTGTGCGTGCGTGCCAAAGATCCTGAGAGAAGAATGGAGGAGAAGGGATTGCAGCGTGGGGGGTGATTTCTCGCTTTCTGTCTCTGTTTCTCTCTGTCTGTCTGGCGAGCGCATGCGCCCTATAGCGAAAACCTCTCAAAATAAATAAATAAATAAATAAATAAATAAATCTTATATACAGATACTGGCTTTATTTAGTAACAATAGAAATGAATATAAATGCATCCTGTGGAAATATTCATGTCATTTTTTTCCCCTTAGTGATCATAGCAATGTCTCTAAATTCCAGAGAAACCAATTCCTACCACACAATCAGTCCATAAAATTCATCCATACATATCATAAATACTTATTGAATAACATATTAGTTTCTTAAGGGTATTGTAACAAAGTACCAGAAATTGAGTGACTTAAAGCAACAGAAACTTATCCTCTCACAGATTTGGAGGATAGAAACCTAAAAGTAATGTGTGGGCAGGGCTATACTCCCTTCAAATCCTCTCGGAGAGGTTTTGTCTCTTCCCATTTCTTCTTTTTTTTTTTTTTTTTTTTTTTTTTTGAGAGGTTTTTGCTATAGGGCGCGTGCGCTTGCCAGACAGACAGAGAGAGACAGAGAGATAGAAAGCAGGAAATCACCCCCCCAGGGGGGATGGCCACGCCGCAATCCCTTCTCCTCCATTCTCCTCTGGGGATCTTGGGCACGCACGCACACAGCCCGGCGTGAGTTTAAGCTGCCGGGTCCAGGACTCGAACCGCGGTCGACTACGTGGGAGTCCAGCGACATAGCCATTACGCTAACTGCTGGTCCCTCTTCCCATTTCTAATAGGTCAGGCAATCCTTAGCATATGGCAAGGTAACTCTAATCTCTGCCTCCATCTTTCCATAGCTGGCCAACCTCTGTGTTATATCTGTCTCTTTTCGGTTTTTAATTTTTTATAGATACCAGCCATGTTAGGGAACATCCTAATTCAGAATGACCTCACCTTAACCTAATTACATGTTCAGTGACCGTATTTCCAAATAAGGCCATATTCACAAGTACCAGAGGTTAAGAGTGCAACATCTTTTTGAAGGACACAACTCAACTCATAACAAGCCCTTACTAAGTATTAGGAACTTGCACTGGGGATTTTTACTTAGACAAAAATCCTATGATATCTGCTGTATAATCACTATAAAGAGTTTGCTGAATTTATCATCAATTTTGAAAACAATAATACCTAATAAAAGATAAAATGATTTTTAATATTGTTGAGATATTATTTACTTTATCTTGGGAGAAGATGCTCTCGGGCATCAGCAACAGGAATTATTGATTTTTTTTCCAATTAATTTAGTGGAGCTCTTTTTAATTTTTTAAATGCTATTAAACATGTAGCTGATTTTATTTCTCTCTTTGAGTTGACTGCTAGTAAGTTTAAGTTAAATATGGGACTCACCCCAAATAAGCATATAATAACTTATGAATGTATTTTAAATTATTTTTTAAAGTTTATTTGTTCCATGCATAAGAGAGACAGAGAAAAAGCACCCCCAAACAGGGTCCTGATGCCACAATCCACCCCAGCGTCAACTAACCCAGATCATGAGCACTTACATGCCCAGAGTACTCAGGAAGGTCTTAGTTGTAAACCAGTAACCTTTCCAATGAGTTTTCCTCTCAGAGCATTGCATTTTATCACTTTACTACTGTCCTGGTGCCCCAAAATATATATTATATAATGAATTTTACCTAGTTTAATCTTAGAGGATTTTCCTTTTATTTCCTTCTTCCATTCCCATATTTTTTTATCTTGCCAATGCATAATTGACATAGTATTAAATGACTAATTCCAGAGTAAAGCAAATTATAAGTAAAATATTAAATTATTTAAAATAAACCAAAATTAATTTTTCCTAAAACAAAAATAATTAAAATTATGAACTATCCTGTGAAAAAGAATACACTCTAAACACTAAGGTTTTTTTGTATTTCAAATAGAAAGAATAATTAAGTAATAATGATATATCAACATAGGATATTTGAGAGAAATGTCTGAAGCAATGGAATTTCTGGAAGTTTCTGGATGCTCTATAGTGAAAGAAAAAGAAGACCAAGGGATGATCATCGTCACTTGCTTAACATACCTGAAGGCTATCGAACAGCAGGAGGAACAGACATTGCATGCTCAGAGTGAAGATTTATTATCAGTTGGTATAGAATATTGGAAAACAGAAAGATAAGAACAAGAGCCCAAGAGGACCCAACCAGGTAAAGGATGTCTCAGTCTCAATGCTCTATTATTAGAAATGTCCAAGCTATGGCATATTATGAGGCAGTCTGAAATAAAACTCTCAGCACTTGGTAGAAAGTTGGCTCTGAGAACCACATTTGCTTTTATTCAACTCCCAAATTCTAGGATTGATTATTTTATACATCATTTCTCTTTAATTAAAACAAATATTGACATTATTTTATGAAAATGGGATCTTTTTTAAGCGTTCTAAGATTTACAATAATTTCCCAAGTAGAGTCACTTAGGGAAGAGTTGGGCATAATAATGGTTCTATTTAGGCACCTGTTGTACACCGAAACTTCCTTTCTACAATCACACCAGTTAACATAGCCACAAAACCTAGGACTTAATAAGCAGACCATATTTTACCTTATTGATTTTTTTAAAAATAAGCAATTGAAACTTAGCAAGATAAAATTATTTGTCAACAGCATGCAGCAAGTCTACAACACAACCAGAATTAAAAGTTTAGTCCTGAGTTTGCAATTAAGGATATATCATACTGCCTTCCAAGGGGTTAGAAAATCATGCTGACCATCATTAAAACGCTCATGTCAGGGATCAGCAGTAAGTGTGATGGCTATGTCGCTAGACTCCCATGTAGTCGACCGCGGTTTGAGTCCTGGACCCGGTGGCTTAAACTCACACCGGGCGTGTGTGTGTGCATGCCCATGATCCTGAGAAGAGAATGGAGGAGAAGAGATTGCGGCGTGGCCATCCCCCTGGGGGGTGATTTCTCGCTTTCTGTCTCTCTGTCTCTCTCTGTCTTTCTGGAGAGCACATGCGCCCTATAGTGAAAACCTCTCAAAACAAAACAAAAAAACGCTCATGCCAACAATAGGTGATTTCTCTTTATGCAGTCTTCAGATATCCAATTTCTGAATCCAGTCACTAAATGGCATAGGATGACTCTGTGGCTGCTTGGATGACAATTGTGATGTGGCCTCAGTCGTGTAATGTTAAGATCTTGTGCCGCTGTCATGACTACACTTATCTTCTCCTCACACTTCTCTTTTTTTGAGGTTTTTGCTACAGGGTGCGTGCACTCACCAGAAAGACGGAGAGAGATAGAGAGACAGAAAGCGAAAAACATCCCCTGGGGGGTTGGCCACGCCACAACCCCTTCTCCTCCATTCTCCTCTCAGGCTCTCGGGCACGCATGCACACGCGCCCAGCGTGAGTTTTAAGCCACCGGGTCCAGGACTCGAACCGCTGTCGGCTACATGGGAGTTCAGCGATATAGCCATTACACTAACTACTGGTCCCTTCTCCTCACATTTCTAAGCCAAAGGCCCATATGGCAGGATGGCAGGATTTATTGATCATCTCCTTGCAAACACATCTACTCCAAGCTGTCTTTTGATTCTTAGGTTTTCTTTTAAATCCATGTGTTCTCAGTTTAGTAAGTGAGATCATTATTCCTCACTCCCTTTCCTTGATAGAAGACAGATTACTAGGGGGAAAAAAAATGAATGGTTCCTCCATGTCGTTTCTGGCTTTCCCAGTGCCACGCTCTGTAACTTTAGTCTCAGCACTCTCCCTCTCCATGGGCAAAGTCCTTCAGTGGTAAACTGGAGGTTGTTAGTTTCACCAGACTCCATCCAGAAAACCCCGAAGCCTGCACTTGAAAGTTCCTGTAGACATAGGAAAGTATTATCAGTATTATTGTTGTTGTTTATGACTGATACAGCTGCAAAACTTGAGGATTTATGATGTCCCCGTGGATTTTACGGTGGCCTTGAGAACCTGAGATTTAATTGTAAAAGAATTAAATTTTCAGTCTGCTTTTACAGGGGTGACTGAGAGAATGCGTGCTGACAGACTGCTGTCTTCAGAGGCAATATCCAGACGCACTAAGACAATGCCACGACTCGGACAGGGGTGACCCTTTCCCATTCATCTTAATGGAGTGTTAAACTTGAAGCCTAATTAGGTCCACTTAAATGCCAACGTTATTATACTTTTCTCCGCTTATCTTCATACCAGAAACAATCAACTAATGCACTCATTTAATCTGGGTGCGTGCGACGATCACATCCAGACACACTGTCAGTTTGATAGCCTGTTTTGCAGTCATAAAAGTACAAGTTTTAAACTCACACTTTGATTGTGTTTAATTATCAACATAATTAGATTACTTTCTATTACCTAGAAAATTTAGAGGTGAGACCGTATATACATATATGTGATGTTTGTAAAGTAGTGGGGCCTGATCACCATTCCCATAATGAGAAATTGATATCGAACTCGCTCCCAGGATAACAAACTACAATGTGTTAAATGAAAGATCCCATTCCTGTCCCTTAGAGAAGACTCACAGAGTTCGTTTAGCCACTGCGGATGTGTTCAAGCTTTCTATATTCCCTTTCTGATTCATCATCGCTGCCTGCACTCCACTTTAATTTTTAATTTCTACAACACACCTTGGATGAAACAGAATTTAAAATACATAAACCTGGATTTGTCTATTTTGTACCTAGTAGACTTAGATGTCAGCACTAAATGAAAGTCCTTGACTGCCATATAAAATATCTTGTAAATGTGTATTTATTTACTCAGGGCTCTAAGGCAATTAGTCTAGGATTTTTTTTTTTTTTTTTTTAGTGGTCTCTATGCCAAGATGGCATGCAAGAAAATTTTTGGAAGTTTGTTCATCGTCCAAGCTTGTGCATAAAGATATTAGTGGTTGTTTCCAACATGGGACAAGTAACTCACCCCTCAGCATACACACTCCTCTACGTTAAGTCAGACCTCCTGTATTCCAGGCATCTAAATGTGCAAGCATATAAGGTTCAGAGAAATATTTTCCAAAGGTGTATGCAATAGACATTACTAATGCCCATCTTGGTTTTCTGACTTCTTCTAAACACATAGACGACTGTATTTCCCAGCCCTCTTTTCAGTTGGGTGAGTTCATGACTAATTCTGGCCAACAGATTGGAACATTGAGGTCAATTTGTAGAGGAAGTACTCAGGAGCCAACATGTACCCCTCCATGCTCTCCGACTGCTCAGAGAAACCCTGCAGCCCCCATGATAAGAAAAAGGTACCATGAGATGGAAGCAGCTGAGGATACTGGGTTCCCACCTGGAGAACCCCTGGAAGGATGCCTAGGTTGGCACAAGGTTTGAATGACTGAAAAATGTACTAGTCTGGTGAATCATCCAGATTCTGATCTTGTTACTACAACATTACCTAGACTATCTGGTCTAAATCAATGTCTCAGAATTACTTGCCAAGCCATCTCTCATTAGGTGGACATCCATGTATAGTTACTGTCACTGCCTTCTTCCAGGCTTAAATACAAGGGGGTGAGCAAGCGAAGGTGAGGAAATCATTCCAAACAGTGCTCCAAGCTCTGGTCTCACTTGTCGATGCCCTGTGTCTTACAGTCGCCTTGAAAGAGGTGAATTAAGTCATATCACAGGCTGCTCCTACTACCGAGGGAGAGACTTGGAAGACAATAGTTGTTCTCAGTGCTCAGGACATTTTCCAGACAGAGAAATAACATTGAAAGCCAGGCTAGAGTCAGAGGGTGAGGAAAAATCCCTTAGGTAAAACCCTAAAATTCAGAATCACATTATCCAGGAGGCACTCTGGCAAATGCCCATTAGTCAGCTACAGAAGCAGGGCACTATCCAGAGTCACTGAGGAGGACTGGTGGGGAAAAATTAAATAAATAAGGTGCAAATAGCCTTTAAAAGAAGACTTAACAAAAATAACAAATTATATCTAAGCAAGCTGAGCAGTATTTTTATTGAGCCTTTTAGGTGGTGCTTGCAAATATTTTAACTTTTAAAACAGTTGTTCTGCTGACTTTGAAAGGCAAAGAGCTAATTTTTACCTTGCAGGGATGTGTTTATTGTGTTTACATTAAAACGGGTCACATGGTCCTAAATGGTTTCTGAAGTAGGAGTTGCTTCCTACTTACAGACTCGGTTATGCAAACTCCCTAGCTGATCCATAGATATTGAGAAGCCCCAGCAGGGTCTTAGGAAGGAAAGTGAGCCTTAGGGAGCCTTAGTAAAGAAAGCAGGGAAAGTGTGAGATGGAGATAAAGGAGGAAACAATGCCGGTGAGGGATGGGCTGGTCACAAAGTTAGGGAGCCCAGTGGGTAAACGAAGAGAGAGGATCTGCTCCGCTGGTCCACAGACTGCAAGCCAGGAAGACCACATGCACAGTGAAAGGCATGCCCATAGCCGTGTCTTTTGCTATTGGGATAGCAATTCTTTTATTTTTAAAGAACTATTTATTTAATTTTATTTGTTATTATTATTTTTTAAATTTGATCAGAGAGAGAGAAAGGGACAGTGAGAAAGCAAGCCACCAGGTCTGGGACTCAAACCACAGTCAGCAAGGTGGGAGTCTAGCATCTTAACCACCATGCCATCTGCTGGCCCAGGACAGCAATTCTCTAATTTTCTTTCCAGCTCTGCAACCTTAGGCAGGTCACCCTTCCCATCAGTAAAATGGGAATAAAAATATCCATCTTACCAGGTTTCTGTGAAGATTAAAATTCGAAAAAAAGCTGTTTATGTAATTTCTCTAATACATTGACCAAGGTTTTCAGTTGATATTAACTATTACTAGATGTGCACGTTTTGTGAATTTAATCTATGTAATTAAACCATACATACCTGACAAATAATAATAGTAAGAGTATTACGGATGAGTCTCCTAAATGATTGCATTCCCTTGAGCAAGATGGGAGAGACAAGTCTGACATTCTTTCAATTGGTTGCAGTTCCTAAGTGGCTCTCGTGGTGTGAGCATTTCCTGGGAACTTACGAAAGAAGATATTTAGGTTAATTTTCACCATTTGGAATTGTATCCCTCTGCAATGACTTCATAATCTAAACCCTGCACGAGAGGCAATACTACTCTAGTAATTCAGTGAGTTCCTTGTATTATTTGTGGAGGCTCACAGCCACTCACGGTTTTATAAACGATTTCTACTTGATTTCTCTTCTACCATGAACTGCAATGTCATGCTGTGAAGAGTAAAGCACTGAGGTTAGCAGGCCAAGGTTTAAATTCTGGCTTCACCATTTACTGTGTCTTTTTATTTATTTATTTATTTTTAGATTTTTGCCATAGGGCATGTTTGCTTGTTGGACAGAAACAGAGAGAGAAAGTAAGTAAGAAATCACTCCCAGGCAGATGGCCATACCACAATCCTTCTTACACATTCTCCTCTCAGGACTTTGGGCATGCATGCACACACGCTTGGCGTGATTTTCTAGCCGTCAGGACTTGAACCTGAGTCAGTCAGGTGGGATCCAGTGCCTTCACCATGCCACCTGCTGGTCTCACCGTTTACTATTTCTGACACAAAAAGAAGTCCTGAACTTCTTTGAACTTCCATCTCCCCACCAATAAAATTGGGATGACCTCACATAAATGTAATAAGGATCAACTCAACCTATGTAGTGTACCTAGTATAACACAACAAAAATATTAACTCCCATTGCAAGTGGGGAATTTGTAGTACAGGAGAGAGCCAACCCCATAGCTGTACCATAAATCTCAGTTAATGACTGATCTGGCCCCCTCCAACTGACTTGATACCACCCTCTCCCTGCCCTGCGATACTCCAGTCACACTGATCTTCCATTCTTCAAGCTTGCCAAGCTCATTCCTACCTTGAGGATTTTGCACCAGTTGCTCCTTTGCTTGGAAGATACTTCCCCCTTGATCTTTCACATGGCTGAAATCGCAGTTTCAATGCCACCTTCTTAACTCCTTCTCTCTGTCCACCCAATTCAAATGATACGATGGACAATACAAATGAGCAACAAAGGATACATTATCACTATTTTCATCATTAAAAAAACAAAACACAAATGTGTATATTTCATAGTCTCTGCAACAAGTATTAGAACTCAGCTTTTTCAAAAGAAACCAGCCAGTGTCTCAAATAAAAATATAAGCTCCTAAGCCAGCAGGTGCATGGAAGTTAAGGCACAAGATCCAAAATGGCCAACTGTGTAGTTCGAGTCCCAGACCCGGTAGCTTGAAAATCATGCCATACACATGTACATGTGTGCCCAAAATCTTGAGAGGAGATGGGAGGAAAAGGGATTACAGCATGACCATCCCCGCTTTTGGAGGGTGGGTGTAGTTTCACATTCTCTCTCTCTCTCTCTCTCTCTCTCTCTCTCTCTCTCTCTCTCTGGCAAGTGTACCTTCTGAGCATGGACCTAGCTTCCATGAGTCTCCACTGATCGTTTTCAGACGTTTTACTTTACAATGGTTAGAATATGCAATATGATCAAATTTATATGATACCTATGTGAACATTTGGTGAGCACAGTGGATCACAAAATGTGCCCCCCACAACCAGCATTATCTGCATCACCTGGCAACTTGTCAGAAATGCAAATTCTCAGGCCTTGCCCTGAACTTCTGAGCGAAAGTGAATAGGGCCAAGCAATCTGTACTTTATAGGCTGTCAAAGTGATTCTGATACTTTGTAAAATTTGAGAACGACCAATTTAGAACAACATAGACCAATGTGAGTTTCCATTAAGAATAACATAGACCAATGCGAGTTTCCATTACTTAGGAAAATTGGTGACCTCAGGAATAATTTGTCTAGGTATTAAATAATGTACAAATAGTGACTCAGACCTGCCTGAGTTGGATATTAGCAAGAATTTTAGATATACTGGAATAAATGGGAATAAACTTTGACCCTGGCTGACCTAAGTTTATCCAGGAAATGAGACTCAATCTAACTCCTTCACTCAGCTTCCTTTTTATCTTCTATATAATTTTTTTTTTCTGAGAGATTTTGCTATAGGGCGCGTGCACTCACCAAGAGACAGAAAGCAAAAAATCACCCCCAAGGGGGATGGCCATGCCGCAATCCCTTCTACTCCATTCACCTCTCCAGATTTTGGGCACACATGATTGGCTTACGTTTCAAGCCACCAGGTTCGGAACTTGAACTGCAGTCAGCCATGTGGGAGTCTAGCCATGTAACCGTTATCCTATCTGCTGGTCTCAATCTTCTATATCGTTCTTTTTTGTGCCCTGAAAGGTAACAAATCAGTCCAGTGAGACCGATGGTTCTTTGTACCTGAAGAAAGAACACACAAGATAAACTAGTCATGCAGGATAACTCTTCTACACACACAGGAACAACTCAGTTGCTGTAAGAAATTCTAAGTGTGCAGTCATATCTGAACTATGTGTTTCACCCAGTTATTCAATGAACCAAATATCAACAACCTTGACACATCTTCAACTCAGGAAGATCTGATATTCTTAGCTATGTGACCACGGCATCTACCTGCTTTCAGTTTTGATCCTAGAAATATTTCTGTGTCAGTTATCACTAGTTTCAAGATGAGAACTTACGTCAATTAGTAGTACGTGAATTAGTAAATAATGATAATAACGTTTATTCAATTCTCAGTATGGCTTACTACAATCTAAGGAATCACTGTGGATCCTTGTTTTATCTTCAAATTTAAAACAAAAGCAGATATTGTAGGTTGCTTTGTAGGTCACAGTTTCCATGAATTGTTCTAGTTGCATGTAAAGAGACAAAGCCCTTTTTTTACAACCCACTGTATATTTGTTGATTCATGTTTAGCATTTCCAATTGTCAAAAAGAGAAAACATTAGTATTATGATGAGAGTCACAAATTGGGGTAGATATGAGCTCAAAAAGTGAGGTAAAGAGAATAAAGGACACATTCTGAAAATTTTGATTAAACTTCTTGGTCACCACTCTTAGTTACATTTGAGAACTGAACAAGTAAAAATATATGCTACTGGAAAGTGAGAACAATGTTGTACATTTGTTACCTAGATTCCCTTTAAAAATTTCTAAAATATCGGGGGTTTTTTGTTGTTTGTTTGTTTGTTTTGTTTTGTTTTGTTTCTTTGAAAGGTTTTTGCTATAGGATGTGTGCGCTCACCAGAAAGAGAGAGAGAGAGAGAGACAGAGAGACAGAAAATGAGAAATCACCCCCAGGGGGTATGGCCATGCTGCAATCCCTTCTCCTCCATTCTCCTCTTGGGATCTTGGGCACGCACACACAAGCACAAGGTGTGAGTTTAAGCCACCGGGTCTGGGACCCGAACCGCAGTTGACTACATGGGAGTCCAGCAAAATAGTCATTACACCATCTTCTGGTCCCTAGAATATCATTCGTTCTAACTTAGATTTTATTTTTCATAGATCAGATTATGCTACCTATGTTGCAAAAAAAAATCTGAAACTTGAATAGTAAGCCCATTCCCAATATTGAGTTAAAATAAAAGGTCCTACTTTATTTAAATATTGCCAAAATTATAATACGATTCTTTTTTTTAAAGAATTATGTATTTATTTATTTATTATTTTTTCACATGAGTTTTGCAAGAGAAAGACAGGGAGAGAGAGGGAAGAGAGAGAAAGTAAGCCTCCAGGTCCAGGACATGAACCACGGTCAGCCATGTGGGAATTCTAGTGCCTTAACCTCCACACCAATAAATTCTGTAAGTATATCAGATTTGGTTACCAAGCACCTTCATATGCATGTCTACATAGTTAATTTAACATACATTATGAACTTCTGAGGTGAAAAGAACAAGACTTATTTTCCCCATTTTTAAATATCAACATCTGCAAATAAGAAACAAGAAGTGGCTTAATCAAGTTTGCATAAGTAATTTGTGTGGAATTGAAATAAATTCCGTATCTAGCATTTTTCCCATTATATAATGCACACTTAACTACAATTCACAGAAATCCTAAGAGGTGATAAAAGAAATCTTTGTTCAATAATGTAATGTTAGCTTGATTTGATCCTGATTCTGTACATTTTGGGTGTTTTGGTTGTTTGGGTTTTTTTTGTTTGTTTGTTTGTTGTTTGTTTTCCATAATGGCAAATGACTGATTCAAATACTATACTTACTCACTGAATGATTTGAAGAATCAGCTCCTAAAGACCCAGGCCCATCCTATATTTTGGGATATTTCTTATCATGCTGATGTAAAGTGGTGGGGCTAACAACACCAGGGAGAAAATAGGGTATTTATTAAATGAAGAAACTGCACATATTGATTTTTCTTTCCATTGTAGAGCCAGGTAATACAATTTCATTGCCTATTCACTATGAATGTAGAGCCTAATGAAGTTACAGTTTATGAGTTGGCCATCGTGTCAAACTTCCTTTCCAACAATTTCTTCATCTCATACTCCACCCCAGAACACTGGGTAGGCTGATAGCTAGATCTACGCATTTATGACCAAATGCTCTCAAAACTGCAGAACACAAGGCAGAAAATTTGAAAGAAAATAACAAGTGAGGGGCCACATTTTTGAATTATTTGTCAACAATAACCATAGCAGAGGAACATTGAAGATACGTGTATATAGGACTGTCCCACAGCAGAAAAACAAAAAAGACACACTGCCCAGAAGATGTGACCAACAGTCTGAAGGTCATAGCAGACTGCAGATTGAGACTTGACTACTTGTGGCAGAGTTTCCAGGCAAGAAGTAGTCCCAAAAAGCAGAAGACTTTAGGTTTGATATTGACATGGTGACTTACTTCCTTAGAATCAATAATGAACGTTGTGAGGAAACAATTCTCCATGGGTCTCTCACTTTCTCCATATATTGCAAGCAGACTCATCAAATGCCTTTTTTTCTTTTTTTCTCAAATGCTTTTGTTGCAGACTATCTTTGCCAAGATGTCTAGAGTGAACAGTCACGGACAATAGACTGCCTCCCATGCAATGGACCAATATGCTTTTTGTTCTGTGTGAAACTTCCATTTCTGTAAGTGCAGGATGTCTCTCCTGTAACCCAACTCATCACATATAAAGGCCTCACCTGGTCACCCAGGAAGAATAGATCAGGGGTCTATAAATATGCTGATGCTCATAACACTTGCTGCTATGAGTAACAAACTCCTTTGTCTCTAACCTTGGTCTCTCTTAATGACCCATCCATTAAATAACCAGGTAAAAATAGCAATATAAGAGCTGTTATTATTCATGTTCAGTTTTTCCAGGTGAGTTTACTATATTACAGATTTGAAGTGTTAGTCACACTTCCCTGTTATAGAAATTAGTGCTGGATTTTACTGTTGATCTTTCCTTTTGCCAGCTGGTTGAGCTGGTCTTCAGCATCCTTGGAGCTACAGAAGTTAAAAATAATAATAATAAAGTGTTTATATCAAAATTTTTATTTAATATTGAAAAAAGGCTAAGAAATTATCCAATAATCTATATGTTTGCCTATAAGGACACACTAGGCAGAAATAAAATTCATATATAAATAACTAGGGAAGAACCTCTATCCTGTGAAGCCCCCCTGCCACACACACACACACACACACACACACACACACAATTTCTGGAAGTGTCCAAAGGTGATTTTCTATGTATTCTATTCCTTTGGCCCCTAGGGTGCTCTGCCATGTGCTGTCTTTAACTGAACAGTCTTGCCACCCTGAACTCTTCAGCTCTCTAGATGCAGACCAGTAGCTCTTCACTGGTGGTGATTTTCACACAACATACCCCACCAATATCCTCAGTTCAAGTGCAAAGTGTGAGGGGCCAAGTTTTCTGGAGCTCTTGTGACCGAATGGATATTAATACTTCTTACCCTGCTTCTGAAGTCATGGTCCTCTCTTCTTTGATGTCTACGGAGAAGGGAAGTCTTCCTCTATCATAATACACTCTGTGTTAACCAAATATTTCTTGCTTGTGCAGCAAAGTTATTTCTAGACATACCCAGACCCAGATTTATATATGAGCCACCATGTAGAATTTCTCCTTCCCATGTTCAGTGGTTCGTGGGTCAAGCTCATCATGCATAGAGCTTTAGCCCCTCTGGAATTTGTTCTCCCTCAGACTCTTAGGCCTGGCTTCACAAAGACATATATGGTGCCTTTTTTTCCTAATTAACCAGACATATTTGACCCTCCCCCCACACCCAGGCAGTGAACATCATACTGTAAAAGACTTGCCCTAGGTATCTGTATGGCTTATTTCTTCACTCCTTTAAGTCAGGCTCAAAAAAGTCACCTGCAGAGCCAGACAGTGGTGCAGCAGTAAAATGCTTTTCAAGGCCAATTCACATGGGAAGGTTCCATGTTCATACCCAGAGATCTCCCTGCCATGATCCAGGGCCAACTAAAGCTAGGCGTGGATCATGGAGTCCAGACCCTGTGGGGAGTATGGTCTTTCTCTTTCTCACTGCCACTCATGGAAGGAACAGATGAATATTCTTTAAACAAAAGTTTCTCTTGTCAGAGCTTTGTGTGACCACCCATTCAGGAGTGAGTCATTCCCACCCCAAGTTTGTTATTCCCTTCTCTGCCTTTTTTCACTCTGTGGCAATTATGACCTCCAAATACATTGTAAAATATATTTATTTCGCTTGCTATTATCTTCTCCTACCAAAGTATAAATTATAAAAGAACAAAAGTGTTCATCTCTTTGTCTCACTAATATACTCAGAATAGGCCCCAGCACCCAGTGGTACTCAGTGAATCTTTGAAGGTGAAATGACTGAATCCTACGCTTGGGCTACAGGTGTGAATGTGATGTGCCCCCTCACATATATTCCACTTAAATTGGTCACATACACATTAACTCTGACAGCAATAAACATACTTTGGCTGAGAAGATAACTGTGAATAACGATGCAAAGAAGTTATACCTCACATGAAGGACCAAGTCGTTGGACAAATAATGATCCATTTTCTCATTCTGATTGCTTTTCACCTTTGACAAGAGAGCAGAAAATATAAATAACTTTAGCCTGGCCTTTCTGGTCTCTCTTAATGACCCATCCATTAAATAACCAGGTAAAAATAGCAATATAAGAGCTGTTATCATTCATGTTCAGTTTTTCCAGGTGAGTTTGCTATATTACAGATTTGAAGTGTTAGTCACACTTCCCTGTTATAGAAATTCTTTGTAATGATTAACTATTTTTAAATCCCTGTAGTTCTTATATCCAATAATATAACTATTCTCTTTACTTATTTATTTAACTGTTGGTTCATAAAATTCCTTCAGAAATATAGCTATCGAAACTTCTGTATCATTGAAGATATTCAGTTTACTGTCATGGTGAGCTAGGACAGATTCTGTACATGTGTTAATTACAGAGGAAAGTAACAAGAATTTACCCATTTATTAGAAAAGTAACAGGTTGGGCCAGCAGGTGGCATGGTAGTTAAGACACTGGACTCCCACATGGTCGACCGCAGTTCAAACCCCAGACACAGCAGCACCAGGCGCATGTACATTCATGCCCAATATCCCCAGAGGACAGTGGAGGAGAAAGTATTGCAGCAGGCCATCCTCTCTGGAGGGTGATTTCTCAGTTTCCTTCTCTCTGTGTTTCTGTCTTACTCTGGCAAGTACACAAACTGTTTCATAAAAACCTTTCAAAAAAATTCACAGGTCAAAATAAAAAGAAGACAAAGTAAGTTTTCCTTGGGGCTCACAAATCTATGCAGCAATAGGACAGGTAATTTGCTACAAATTTTCAGGAAAACATATAGAATATATCAAATTCCTTTAAAAATGTATATATTGGAATGTATTATACTTTCTTTTTATTCATGATAGAGCCTGTTTGCATGCAAATGAGAAAACAAATGAGAAAAAGAGAGAGAGAGTGGAGCACCCTCCTCAAAGCTGGTCATGCTCCAATCCCCACTGTTCAATCCTCCTCCTGCCAGAGGCTGAGCATTTGCAAGTGTGCTCAGTGTGGTTCATGTCCAAGGATTCCAAGCAAGGTCACCATGGCGGACCAGCTTCTCTTGACCAGTGTATTACCCCTACATCTTGGAGCTGGCCCTTTTTATGATACTTTTAAATATGTACATACAAGTATGTTCATGGAAATACTATTCATAATTAACAAAAATGGTAAGCAACTTAAATAGTCAATAATAGGAAAATATTTAAATCAGTTACATTCATATTATTCTGTGTGAGAGAAATTATTTAATCACTTAAAATTGTGATTTTGAAAATCGTTTAAAGAAACCATTTCACAACATAACACTGAAAACAAAAATCTAGATATACATTATAAGCCATACTTTTCAAGCAATAAATGCATAATATACTCATTAAAAAAGCATGTAATTTGTAAATATGTTAATGGTAATTCCTTCTAATTATTGAGTTAGAAGTCATTTTATGGGTAACTCTTAATAAATCAAAATATAAGAACCAGCAGATGGCATAGTGGTTGCATTGCTGGACTCCCACCTAGTTGACTATAGTTCAAGTCCTGGGTCTGGCAGCTTAAAACTCATGCCAGGCGCATGTGCATGCGTGCCCAAAATCCCGAGAGGAGAATGTAAGAAAAGGGATTGTGGCATGGCCATCCTCCCACCCCAGGGATTGATTTCTTGCTTTCTGTCTCTTTGTCTCTCTCTGTCTCTCTGGAGAGTGCATATGCCTTCTAGAAAAAATCTCTCAAAAAAAAAATATATATATATATATATATCGAAATATGTAGCCAGCAATAGCCACCATGTTTTTAACTGATGTTGATGGATAAAGTGCATTTGTAACAAAATATTTTTACACATATTTCAAATTTATTTTACTTACTTATTCCATGAGTGAGAGAGACAAAGAGACACTACTTCCTCCCAAGAGGTTCTAGACACCATTAACTACCCACACACTCAACCAGCCCCGGATCATGGACACACTGTGCACAGTTTACTCAGAGAGATTTCTAGAAGTGAGCTCAGAACCTCCCCTGTGAGTCAGCCTCATGGAGTGCCATGGTTTTACTGCAGTCCCATTTTCTGCACACCCCAAAAACAAACTTTTGAAAACCCAAATACATTTAGAAGAAAATGCAAAATAAATTTAAAGCAGTGATAAGAGAAACTGTCATCTAATGAACTCTGATTTGAACCAGGTAATATATTAAACATTTTTAATCCCTCTATGAAAAACTGAAGTTTGTTTGTTTGCCAGTGGGTGCATGCATTTGCTGGAGAAAGACAGAGAGACAGAGAAAGAGGGAAAGGGAAAAGCATGCCTCAAGGCAAATTGTCATACCAAGATCCCTTCTCCTCCACCCATCACCTTTCCGAGGATTTGGGGCATGCATACATATAAGCCCGGCATGTTTCTCAAGCTACTGTGCCAGGACACTGGCTACCTTAACCACCAGGCCACAGAGCCAGCCCAGAACAAAGGCTTTTATGAGATAAAATAATTATTGATTCAAATTTTTTCATGTTTAGAGGTTCTGATTTAAACACTAGGCCCCATTAAAAACAGTTGACAGTGTTCCATAATGAGTGAGCTTGTAACTTACCCTTGATAGAGACAATGGATTATTTTCAGATGTTTAGTATCCTTGATGCAATTGCTATTCATTCAGATGATTATTTCTCAGTCAGGTATACATTGCCTCTCTCTACAGTATTTCTATTTTGTACAGCTGAGAAAAGAGATAGACCACTTTGGCTTAAACACTGGCCAAAAATGGGAATATTTACATTTTAATCAATTGTAATTAAACCATAATTATAAAGCGTTTTTACCTAAAAAGAAAAATCTTATCATAAAAAGATCTCTTTTAACACTAAAACTAGCACACAGTATGAAACTATAACACTAGAACTATCTTCCTGAGAAATTGTAAAGAGAGTATTAGATCATGGCAAGGGCAAGAAGGTCTACAAAAAAGATAAATAACTGATGGATTCATGGACTCTGCCTCAGAATGAAACGTGGCGAGACCCCACTGAGGTGGTGCAGACAGTAGTGCTGTTGCTACATGATGCAGAAGGCCATATGGGAAGGCTCTGGGTTCATGTTCCAAGTCTACTTCAACCCACCAGGTACACTGCAGGTATCTCATAGCCTGGCAGCCTTCAGAACCAAGTGAGGATTGCAGCATGAAGACCATGTCTAAGGTCTCTCTCTCTCTCTCTTTCAATAAACTTAAAAGAAAAAGAAATCTAGAAGACTCCCTTGGCAATAGTTCTTCCAGGCATTCAGACAGAACACTAAGTAAACTGACCACTTCAAAACAGTATGTTTGGGGCCATCAGGAGGCATGGTGATTAAGATGTTGGGTTCCCACATGGTCAACCGCAGTTCAAGTCCCAGACCTAGAGGCTTGAAACTCACACCAGGCATGTATGCATGCATGTCCCAAATCCTGAGACAGTGGAGAAAAAAGGATTGCAGTGTGGCCATCCCTGCCAGAGTGATTTCTCACTTTCTCTCTCTCTGTCCTTCTCTGTCTCTCCAGCGAGCACACACGCCCTACAGCAAAAAGTCTCTCTCGTTCAAAAAAAAAAATATCTGTTTTACACAAACTCACATCGGGTCCAACTAAATGTGAAGCTTATTGAACTGTCAGGCCAAGAGAAAAAGTTTTTACCTGAGAGAAAATGCTAAGCAAACTGGGCTAAACATATACATAGATATAAAGTCTAAGATAGGTTATAGAAGAAACTTCTAGATGAAACAGAGTTCCAAGGGAGAACTACAAAATAGAAAAATAAAGTGGAGAATTCCATAAATTATTTTTAAATTAAGTAAAATAAAATGCAATAAGAAGTTTCAGCTCAATTTTTAGGGAGGAATTATTTTCTAGAAATAATTCACATAGAAGTAAGGTGAATTATAAACATAAATCTTAACGATATGCTGCCACTTTAGATACTAAATATTTTAATGATCCCTCAATTAAAACTATTTTAAAAAGACAAGCCAAGGAGTAATCAAAATGTTTATACAAGTCTTTTATCTATATGTTTAGAATTTGATATGTTATATAGATATTGCTCTATTCCTCAGAAACACTCTTTCAAAAAAAAAAACAATATTTCACCATATTTTCCTGATCTTTAGTCTAATGTTTTGTTAACAAATAACTTTATCAACATAAAAAATTGTTTTAAATATTTCTAAAATAACGTCCCTTCTCCTGAGCTTTGGAAGGTAGCAGTCAGGAACACAATCAGATCTGAAGGATGATTTCAGCTGCCTACCAAAACATCACTCATGACTACTAAAATATGCTGAAAAACACCATTACATCAATGACAGAAAGGGCATAATTGTTCTTATTTTTGGAATTCCTTCTGACATGAGTCAATTCACTGGGTAGGATTTCATCAGAAAATGGGATTTAAGAATGTTTTAAATGAAGAAAGAACAAAACTAGTGCCTTCAAATATAGTCATAACAGAAAATCATAGATTTAAACTTCAACCAGCAGACAATGACAGAGATCAAATTCAAAATTAAATGTGTAGATAAAAAACTCCAATTATCTGTGCAATTTTGATATTTATTCATTTATCATGACTTGTTTTTTTCTTAGTACAACAGTCCAAATAATAACATTTCACTCTCTATGTCCAAAAATTAAGTTCTATGACTTGGTTTTTCATTTCAAAACTAGCAACATCTGATTAAGGGCAGAAAGAGAAAATAAAAATATTTTCAATGTTGTATTTATATTTTCTCAAAGGTCTCCAAAAGGCATTTAGAAATTTGAATAATTTGAAGATTATCTTTAACATAATAATGCGTATCATAGATTGTGAATCCATAATAATTCACAACATAAAAAGACTTTCTGAATTCTTTTTTTCCAAGGTTTTGCCTTAAGGCACGTGCATTCACTGGAGAGAAAGAGAGACAGAGACAGTGAGAGAGAAGGTGAGAATTCATTACCCAGGGGGGATGGCCATATGCAATCTCTTCTCCATTCCCTTCCTGGGATCTTGGGCACACATGCATATGTGCCCTGTGTGACACTCAAGCCACTGGGTCCAGGACTTGAACTGTGGTCAGCCATATGGGAGTCCAGCAACATAACTGCTATGCCATCTGCTGGTCCCACTTTCTGATTTTTTTTAATCCTTAGACTCATAGAATTAAACCTGGATGAAATATGACATCATCCAGAAGACCCCCCTCTTCTTGGCAAGGTCAAACATGAATTCTCTCACCTCTTTCTTTCTTTATTGTGAGACTAGGTGATTCAGGTCACAATTATGGGTACTACCTACTGAAATCAGTTATATTGGCTTTCCATTAATTTATGTTTTTTCATATTCCCAACTAAGTTAAGAAGCTGTATTTTTTTTTCTGTTTTATCATTCCCAAAAGGTGTAATATAGAGCCTTGCTCACAGTGGGCATTCTCTTTTTCCTTTATTCCAGGTTAGTTAAAAAATATTTTTTTAATCTATAAAATGAAATATCCATGCATAGATAGACATTGTTTATTATTTTGGGTTAGGACTAAAACACTTGTTTAGTAAATATAACAAGTATTATTATATAACAATACTTATGTAACTGTTCATACGATAATACTTGTTTTGTCCAATAATTTTCATACTTTTTTTATAAGAGGAAATCTTGCTTAGAAACACAACAAATAAAGTTGAAGCTTTTCTGATTGAAAACGATGGAGAGAGTGATGTGAAAGACTGGGAACCGCAGTTGGGCAAGGTAAAAGCACAGAGAGACTGAGCTTGAACCACTGGCTCTCTGCCCACTCT
The DNA here is from genome assembly GCA_026018925.1 of Tupaia tana. NCBI lineage: Eukaryota > Metazoa > Chordata > Mammalia > Scandentia > Tupaiidae > Tupaia > Tupaia tana. Next base: position 102,272,707 of record JAKSZU010000001.1, read on the forward strand.
CTGACAAAGGGCACCAGGGACGTTCGACTACCTTGGAGCACTGCTTAAAGGCCACTGGTTTAATCTGTCACGTAATATACATCTTCATTAATTAATATATATTTTAATCTATTTCTCCCTTCTGCTAATTTAGTCATAAATTAGCCCTATATATTCAGAAATTCTATTACCAATATGTGTTTAATAAATAAATTAACCAAGTGAATTAATGAATGAATACTTGTAATCAAACTGAATAAATTGAATGGGATATGAAAACCTAAATATAATTGGACTTAGTGACATGAATGAGTAAAGCATACCCACAAAGACTGAATGCTGGGGGCTGCAGGAGGGATGGTGGTTAAGGCACTGGATTCCTACATGACTGCATGACCATAGTTCAAGTCCCAAACCTGGTGGCTTATTTTCTCACGGTATCTCTCTGTCTTTCTTTGGTCGAATTAAAAAATAATAATAATAAATAAAATAAAATAAATATTTTTAAAAAAAGATTGAATGCCAACATCTACATTTTTAAAAGTTATTTTACAAAGTAAAAAAATCATACACATGGGATTGCTTTCTACCTATGGCAATAGAAGGTTCCAGAACATATGTGCAATTCTCTTTGCCTTAAGTCCATGCCTCCTTCTTTTATTAACTGCAGCTCTTTTTCTTTTTCTTTTTTCTTTTTTCTTTTTCTTTTTTTGCAAACAATCCCTTCCCTAAGCATCCAGTATTGGCATCTATTCATCAAAATGTTCTCCTAGGAGAATGGCAGGGGTGCAGTAGTAACTCAACTGGAATCACAATGGAAGGTCCTACTTTCCATCCTGGGGCCTTCCTATGGATGCCCAGCATGCAGGCACGATCCAACCTGTCTAAGACTTGGGGTAGATTGCAAAATGCAGACTCTGTCGGGAATGCTGTTTATCAATCTCTCTCTATCTCTCTATCTCTCTCTCTCTGTCTCTCTCTCTCTCAGAAGAAATAAATAAACTTTTCAAAAAGAGTTCTACTCTCTATCTACCCTATCTACCTACTTAGCCTATACAAGGTATAGACACATTACCCTATCTGGACTGGCCACATCTCTGGCTCTAAAATGTAAAGGTTTTTTTGAGACCAAAAGATACTGGAAAAACATTTCGAGCTATCCTATCCACTCCTGAGACTACGAGCAGTTGCTCCATTAGGTTCTGCTACATAAATCCCTTCAGCTATGCTACTCCAGTGCCTCTGCGCCATGGTTTTTAGCCTCCTCTTTTCCTCTTTTATGAGCTATGCCTTATCTTTCCAATAATATTTCTACTTTATTTATGTGTTAATTTATTTTTGTTTATTTGTATTTAAGTTAGCTGGAGTCCGTTTCTGAAACTCAAGAATACTAAGAGATCCAGAGACCTCAAGCATTGGTGGCACAGGTAGAAATTCACTTAAAGAAACTTAGATTAAACAAGTCATGGGACCAGCAGTTAGCGTAATGGCTATGTCGCTGGACTCCCATGTAGTCGACCGCCGTTCGCATCCCAGACCCGGTGGTTTAAACTCAACGCCAGGCGCGTGTGCATGCATGCCCAAGATCCCGAGAGGAGAATGGAGGAGAAGGGATTGTGGTGTGGCCATCCCCCCTGGGGGGTGATTTCTCGCTTTCTGTCTCTCTGTCTCTCTCTCTCTCTCTGTCTGGCGAGCACACGTGCCCTATAGAAAAAAAAATAAAACCTCTCCAAAAAAAAAAAAACCAAGTCATGTTCACATGCAACAGTGACATATTTTTCTATGCAAAAATGTGTCATGACTTAACCGACAACCCAATAGATCCCAAAGTCTCAGCTTAGGTTACTATGATTCATCTTAATATTATTAAGTCTTTTGAAAAGGATGCTTTATAGCATCCTACAACCCTGCCGTATGGAAACTAAAGCTCATTAGACTGAAAACAGGAGAATAAGTATAGTTTGGGACAAATTACATAAACTTTTTAAATAACCATTTTCTCATCTATGACATAATTAGGTTAAAGTAAAGGATCTATAGAGACTCCTCTAGTTGTGACAAGTTATACGCTTTTAATTTTACAAATACAGAATCACACGCCATTGATTTCTTTTTCCTAGTCCTAAGGAGTTTCTGAAGAAGTCCCTGCTGTCTCACTTCAAGACCATATTTAAATTTAATACTAGACCAACCCAGCATTAGCCTATACTGTGGTGTGACTTTTCTCTAAAGCTTTGTAGAATCATTTTTTGTGATGGAAATCAGTGCCACTTTCTGTACTCACATTTTCCCTTTTCCGCTCTCCTTCTATGGTTAGAAAAAAAAAAAAAAAAAAAAAAAAAAAAGGAGTTATAATTAGAATCAAGAAAATACTGTAAGGATAAATACAATGTATCCTGTTTTTATAAAAGGTCATTCTTTCAAGCTATCAAAGCCCTTTACAACAAATACCTAATTGATGGTCACAGCCTCCTCTGTAGGAACAAAATGCTATGCCCGGTTTACAGATGAAGAAATCAAAGAAAGTCAACAGAATTTCAGTCGACCATTTCAAATCTGAGAACAAGAAATACAGAGCATATCCATTTTAGAACATTTATGTCAGAGTGCCAAATTAGCTCAGTTAGTTGTACATTATTTTAATGTTGACCTAGAAATATGTGTAATACATTTATAATGAAAACAAAGTGAAAGATATATTCAAATAGCAAAGAGTCAATCCTAAAACAAATAGCTATTACAGTCATTTTCAGAGTGAGTCCTATGGTGACTCTTTGCAGACTCTGAAATGCCCATGTAAGTGTGACATGTCCAATTTACTGTGCAATCAAAGGAAACTGGGGTAGAGTCTGCACTTAAGACAAAGGTATACATACTAATAAACCAGCACTGATAGTGATGATCATAACGATGGCATTTAAACCAGAGACCTGCTTTCCTGCTGTAGCACCATGTTTTCCTAAACAATGTCCTCAACCAGACTGGTCTAGGATGAGCAAGAAACCATCAGTCCCTAGATAATGCCTATTTAGCATTCTATCATCTAAAAATAACTATTGGGCCAGACAGTATCACAGGGGTAATATCATGTTCTACAATGTGGTATGCCCACGATCCAAGCTGGCTGAGGGTGGGAGTGGATTGTGCATTGAAGACCAACCTTGTTGGTGTGCCTCTCTCTCTCTGAAGAGATAAATAAATAACTTCTTTAAAAATAATAATAATTGTTGAGGGCCTTCTATATGCCAGATAATGTGCTAGGCACTCCATCAAATTACTCCTCCATGAATCTCTAGAACTCATTCTCTCAATTTGGAGAACTTAAGGCATTAAAGGAATGTCTATCAATAAAGAAACTGGAAATTTTTTCTTGATTTGTTCACGATACACCTTTATATTTTTTCCCTTTAGTTACTTGGTGGAATGAATGGGAGACAGTCATCAGTCACTGAAGACAGACTTAGTCCATGTATCATACAGGAACTAAAAGTCCACGGGACCTGGTAAATTTCCAGTGGAAGATTTTCCAATTGTCAATACATTTCCAGTATATAACCTAGGAGACACAGCACACATAGGCTCCCATAAACAAGGAAAGTTTCATCTATACCCTGAACATAAAAAACAAACGTAGGCTGCATATATAGAAGAAATGGAAATTAACATCTTTTTAGCACCTGCCCTTCATTAGGCACTAGACTAGCCTCTTCATGACATCATCTCATATCATCTTCAGCTCTCTCCTGTTCAGAGAGCATTTCACTGTTCATCTCAATAAAACACTAAACCCCCCTGCCCATCTAATATACCGTATATTTTACTTCTTTGTTTAGCATTTGTCACTCTTCTCTATCATGGAAACTCCTCAAGGGTAGGAAAACAGATTATTGAGAAATGTACTACCAGTCTGACCATGATAACCCAGCACTTCTTCCCACCCAATTTTAAACCAATTGAGAAATGGGATAAGGGGTCCAAAGGAACTCTGATACTTTTGTTTTCTTCCTGATAAATTACTTGGAGAATATTGCTTCTATCTAAAGCAAAATGGAACCCCTACTTCCTTCCTACTGCCAACCCCTGGAGTCAACTCATCCACCCATCACAGGCAGATCTTGAAAACTGTAGACATCTCTCATGGAGAGGTAATGGGCAAGATATGGTATACTACAGGGCAGCCCTGGGAAAGAGAAAAGGAACAGTAAGACCTCACTGCTCAAAGTTTCTTCCTTGACACAAGTATCAACCACTGGAGTGAGTCTTCTTAAAAATGCAAACTTGGGCCTGATTCCAGACCCACTCAGTCAGAATCAGCATTTTCATAAGATCCTGAGCTTATCCATATGTGTTTTTAAGTTTCAAGAATACATGTAAAACATGCATTAACATATTGACAGCACTATAGATATTTAGACCAGTGAGTATTAGACTTGCCATATTAGCAGTCAGACAAACCCTTCTTTTTTCCATGACTGGGTGCCAGTGATATGAAGAAGCAGAGTAGCCTTCTCATTCCAAATCCTTCCAAGAGAGGACACAAGTGATGATTTAAAATGTGAGTTTGTTTGTTTTCTTCTTGTTAAAGTTAGCAGGAACTTGGGGAAAGAAAAAGTTAATCTCCACCTATACTCTTAATTTCCCTCTCTTTTCCTCATCTGTGAAAAGGGAATAATAACATTTGCTATAAGGACTGTTGGTAAACTCAAATGAGACAATACATATCAAAGTTCTTGGGAAACTACAAAGTTTTTTTTTATTGTTAGTTCTTGTTACATAGAGAAAACCTGTAAGTTGGCAAGTTCTTGGTTTTTAGAAATTTAGCATATTGACTTCCATTGCTGGATCACAGAGAATTTTACAAATATTTTTATATTATCACACTGCTTCAAAATTTGAGCAGCGATGTCTGTTTGTGAATCAAATGAAAACATTTTAATATGTTAATACTTAACAGACCAGACTCTATGAGGTAAAACTGAAGAGCTAAGAAGGAAAAGTTTGAACATTGGCTACTGTATTTTGAAACACAAACAGATATATTTAAACTATATAATATATATATATATATATGTGTGTGTGTGTGTGTGTGTGTGTGTGTGTGTGTATACCATATAGTTAGAAACTTCGAAAATTTAAACTCATGTCTATTCTACTCTTCTGCAACTTAACAAGTGATGTTAAATAGAAACGGTTGTCCTGAAATATGCTCTTGATAAAATAGCCAGTTAGCTTTTTTTTTAATTAGCAAGTAGCAAGAAACTTTGTCTTATGATATAGAAGCGTAAATTTTAAGTTGTCATTTGTTTATACTGATTGAACAACATATACATACCTCAAAGATTATGAAGCTTTTCCTTGAGACTTTCTTTTTATCTTTAAAAGAAAAACAATGCTAATAGTTTCCTTTTTCCTATACTCAATGACTATTTACTACCCCTTCTTGATGTGGGCTTTCAAAATACAAAGAAGTTTTGGCAAGTTTTCAACATCCTTTTCTAAAGTCTGTTCTTAGGCGCTGTATAAAAGCATAAAGGGTACTTCTTTGGAGAACTGATAATGCCCCAGTTTAGTATTTGTATATTAAGGACTGTCAGTTACATTTAGTGTCTTCATTCATTGGAATTGTTGTTAATCTGCATGCAACTGATTTCAGGGAAGCAAGTGATCAGAAGAAGTCAAAGTTAACATAACAATTCCTTTTCTACAAAAAACAGCTCAAGACCTTATGGGTCCAAATTTCAAAGCGAGTTACTGTATTTGCAAGTTTTAAGTCACATTTGGCAGTTTTTCCAAACACAGTGGTCAGAAACTGAAAAAAATAAACATGTGTTTCCAGGATTTTCTTTTCACATGCCACACAAAAAGTAATGTTACAACTATGTTTTCACTCCCTTTAAAAAGTACTTCTTAAAGAAGAAAGCTTTGCCGTTTTGTTATTTTAAGGTAGATTTTTTACAAAATAACATTAAGGGGGGGGCAAGATAAATATTACTTTCACTGTATAAATGAAAATTTATACTTCCCCCAAAGAGTTTTCTTGAAAAATCTGACCCATTATTATGCTGTGGTATTTTGTATTTTCAGTCTCATACTTAAATTCACAACTTTCCACTTTCCAGGTGCTTTTTTAAAAAGACAAAATAAATGACTCTATTTATATTCAATTATTAGGCAGCAAGTCTTAAGTCAGTCCCATTTTACTGAAAGAATAACTGAGGTAAAGTAAATTTATGACTTTCCTGGGGCTTAACAAAGTCTTAGTAGGTGCAGGAGAATGAAAATTCACAGGTGTGGTTCTTATTCAAGATACAGGAAACAGTCAATCATAAAGTGGTGTTTCAGCAGTTCATAAAGATCTCCAGATCCAAAAATATCTCCATTACTAGTGACCAGGTGGCCTAAATCTCTGTTCCAACTTTCCCACCACAATATAAAGCATTGCTTTGAAAAGTTTGGACCTATTAAAATGTAAATATCATACCTTGGAGGAATAACAATACTAGCCATCGTCTCACTTAGGGGTAATTTATTTCTTAGTCCCCTAACAAAGATCTAGACCTACAGAGAATAGGATGCAGGGGCCGAAAGTGAATTAAGTGGAGAATAAAGGATGGAAACTACTCAGTGTGTAATCCTTCTTAAGGAGACTGAATGCCAGTAGAGCTCATGGGCTGCTGTGGATAGTGGTATGGTCCTGGCACCTGAATGAGGAGGAAGAAGATGAAAAGATGGTAGGATAAAGTCGACTTAGCCAGGCAGGATGGGCGGTGTCAGGAATGTGTACAGGGAAAAGGATGATTAGGAAGCATTACGAAACACAAAGGGAAAAGACTGTTCCAGCCACTGAGCTCCTTTGCATTTACACAAATGAGTTGAAAACATGTTCACACAAAATCCTGCAAAAAGATGGGTATAGCAGCTTTATTCATAATTGCCAAAACTTGGAAGCAACCAGCCTCTCCTTCAGTAGGTCAATGGATAAATAAACACAGTACATCTAGACAATGGAATGTAGTATCATGAAGAAATGAGCTATCAAGTCATGAAAAGCCAGAGAGGAAACTTAAATACATATTACTAAGTGAATGTCAGTACTTGGATCAATGCAATGATCAGTGGTTGTCAATAGTTAAGGGGGCGGAGGGAATAACTAGGAGGAATACAGAGGATTATTACAGCAATTTATAATTCTGTATGCTACCATAAAGGTAGATACATTATACATTTTCCAATGTATGCCACAGAAAGTATAGCTCCAAGAGTGAACCCTATTGCCAACAATAAATTTGGATGATAAGGATGTGTCGCTGTAGGTTCATTGATTATAAAAATGCATCACTCTGGGGTGGGATGTTCATGGTGGAGAAGGCTATTGCATATGTAGGGGCAGGGAATACACAGGAATATCAGTACTTAGCTTTCAAGTTTGCTTCTTTAGAACATAAACCTGTCCTTTAAAAAAATTAAGTCTATTGGAAAAAAAAAAAGTAACTGTTCAACCACTTTATCTTCAAAAGTCTTTCTTAACCTTCACTATGTTTTAGTTTTGTTACTGCTGTTTGTAGGATTTTTGTTGATTTTAAGTTATGGACTACTTTGAGACTCCAGTGAAGGCCATATATTCTCTCCCTCCAAAAAAACTTATGTACTTCCACAAAACAATGCACATAATTCAAGCATTCACAAACTCCCTATATGGAAGTCCACCCATAAAACTAATACTAGTTGATTTTATTGCATGCTAAGTTCCAGACGCCTTGTTAAGCACTATAGCATGTTCTATCTCATTTCATCCCAGCAGCAATCCTATAATCTAGATATTATTATTGTCATCATCCTTGTTTAAATATAAGAAATATTAATTGCAGAAAGTCTTTATTGTTTTCTTGCTGTTTTTAAAACTGCTGAGTGTTAGAGCTGAGACTCAAGCTGGAGTGATCCCAAGAAGCAAACACGTTCTTAAATAATCCCTTTAAGGGAGCCATAGTGGTTAAGGCACTCGACTCCCACATGGCTGACTGCAGTTTGAGTCCTCGACCCACGGCATAAAAATCACACTGGGTGCATATGCATGTGTGCCCAAAATCCCGAGAGGAGAATGGAGGAGAAGGGATTATGGTGTGACCATTCCCCCTAGAGGGTGATTCCTCACTTTTCCCTCTATCTCTCTTGGACAAGTGCACACATCCTAAGGCAAAAACCTAATATATATATGTACATATATATATATATATATATATATATATATATATTCCTAATTTATATTATATTATATATAAGGAAAATATATAATATATATTAGGATTATATATACAAAATGTATAATATATATTTAGAATTGTATTATTAATATGTGTGTGTGTGTGTGTGTATATATATATATATATATATATATATATATATATATTCCTTGTAAAAGTCCAGCTCTGAAAGTTTATTGAATGCCCTCTAAATACCCCTACTGTAAAAATGAATCTGTTCACCTGCTCCCCAAGCTCCTGCTTCTGCTTCTGATGTTAATGAAATGTCTAGGACCAGTGAATGGAGATAATACAGGACTGTACCGATATTGGAAAGAAAGGTAGTCATTTTCTCCTGGTCCAATTTCCACAATAGACTCCACCTCCACTGTCATCTATCATGTCATCTACCAGGCCATAGATGAGGGGCAACAGCAGAGTGTCTCTGTATTTACCTGAGGGCAGAGGCACTTGGATCATGGAGAATCATTGACACAGAAATTAAAAACTGGGCAAGTTCAAAGTGAGTCTCAGTGTTGGTAGATGATAAAGAATGTTTCATAATCAATAGATTAGCACTACCTAACACACAAAATAAAGGTTAGCAAACATTGAGTACATAGAACCAACCATGACTAAATGAAGTAAAAAATGATGATAAATTCCAAGTCCTTTAATATGGCCCAAAAGAAATCCTCCTAATCTCCTTCAGCCTCAACTTTCTGGCCTTAAGATGTGTAAAATTTCTCTATTCCAAACCAGCAAGGCTCTTCTTTAAATGTCCCATCAAGACATCAAATCTAAAGTGTGTGAAACAAAATGCTTCATTTCCCTTCTGAGTATGTTTCTTCTTCTAACTCTCTAAATTTTAATGAATGAAATCACTCACCCCCAGGTCAAAAAGCCAGAAACATCAATCATTCTGAGAACCTTCTCTTTTTTTTAATTTTCACAAAATATTTCCAGGTTCTCCCATTATTTGCTAAAAGTGTTACAGTATCCCCCCAACTAGTCTCTCCACTCCATCCCACTATCACCACCAGGATCAACTCTACCATCAATCTTCTCAGAACTGTCAGATGAATGATTATTCTAAAGTATTAATCCATGTTCTCTTACTCAAAATTGTGTTTCCTCATTTCTTCCAGATGGCACCCACAGTCTCTATCAAGTCATAACAAGTCCTAATTTTCACAAATCCCCATTGTGTGCTCTGCCACACCAAACGATGGGCACCATTTTTTTCCTCAATGCATTTTGCATAGATAATTCCAATTTTCCATGACCACATCATCACCAAATTGGTACTCTCCCCTAACCCCAACCAGAGTACCTCACCCAATTCATCATGACCTATGTAATTTCAAGTTCTTAAAGAACTCAAGAAACTAAAGTATCACCTATTCTTAGTCTTCTCTAAAAGCCCAACTTGAGTTAGAAGTCTTCACTGCTAGATCATGTCTTCACTCATGATTTAATGAACCTATTGTGTGCTAACTAGGAGGGCCACCAAAACTGAAAAAAAAATTCATTTAAAATCATGAGTTTTTTTTAACAATAAAATATCCTGGGCAAAACTAAAATTTTGTTGGCCTTCACTACACTGATTTTATACTTTAACATTATTTTTATGCTTAAATACAAAAGGTATAACATAAACTTTCCATGGTCAAGGCCAAATCTCACACACAGTAGTCCCCTTTACTGCTCCCATATGCAAGATACCCTCTATACTTGTTGCTTATCTTGAACATCACCCCAACTAGAATGTCAATTCTTCTTGAACAGGAACTGTGTTAATCCTTGTTTATACCATTGCAGTGGCCACTACAATGTCTGGCAAGTACTAGAAGTTCTTATACAGAGAAGAAAAAAGGGAAGGTGGAAACAAGAATGAATAGAAGAGAAGAAGGGTCAGAAAAGAGAAAGGGCAAAGGCCCAGCCATGGAGGTGCAGCAATAGGGCATCATCTGTAAATCTGGAGCCGCAGGGAAGACTACAGTCAAGATCCCGGGTCTACCAGAAACACTAAGTGAACATGCCGATGATCCTGGCTGGGATCAGAGAGAGAGAGACAGAGTGGGACCTCTCTGGGGGAATGACCATGCCACAATGCCTTCTCCTCTATTTTCTCGAGTTTTTGAGCACACAAACAGATTGGCACAGTGTGATTTTTCAAGTCTCCAGGTCCAGGACTCAAACCATGGTCAGCCATGTGGAAGTCCCATACCTTAACCACTACATCACCTGCTGTCCCCTCCCCAATACCTTTTAGCAAAACACAGAAGACAGCTTTCAACTCTTGGGCAACTGTAAAAGCAGCTAAAAACTGTCCTTGGCTTCCAACATATGACTTCCTCCAAGAAGAAGTTGATTGTTCTATAGCACTAACCTAGAAAGACATTTAAAGTGAATCCAATCTCAACTTTAAACTTTCTAACTTTAAACTTTCACAGGATACATGAGTAGTTGCAACCCACCACCTTTCCTGACCTGCTTGGTTCCTAATATACATATCAAGATATTCTCTGGGTTTGAGCAGCGGTTAGCATGTGGTTACAGTGACTGGACCCCACACAGCTGACTGAGCAGTTCAGGTTCTAGATCCTGGGGGCCTTGAAAAACACACCAGGCATAAGTGCATGTATGCCCAAAATCCAAAGAGAAGACTGGAAAAGAAAGGATTACAATGTGGTCATCCTCTCCTGGAGGATGCTTTCTCCCTTTCTCTCTCTCTCCTTCTTTCTACATATATATATATATATATATATATATATATATATATATATATATATGTGTGTGTGTGTGTGTGTGTATAATATAGATATCATATTATATATAATATATATTATATATTACATATATCATATATAGATATGATATATTATATATAGATATATAGATATCATCTCTCTCAAGTGAGTGTGCATACCCCATAGCAAATTTTTGTTAAGAAGATCTTTTCTGGGCCATCAGGGTCCTCGTATTCTAACCAGAGGATCCCAGAGGCTGAGTAGCCCCATATATCAGCTTTCAGGGAAGTATTATCTGGGGACACCCCAGCATGTGGTCCTAGGTGCAGTGTGTTCCACTCACACCAATCCATGGACAAGGTTCTGCCCCTTCTCCAGGACCTCATTTGCACAGCTAGGAAATCCTACAAGAAGCCTGTTCAGTGGCATATACTGTATTGTTATCCAATAGGTTGTGGCATTCTTTTTCCCAATAAAAAAAATAATAAAAGGCTAAACTGAGACATACGCTAAATGAGAGCCAACACATTTTGAAAAGTTGTAATGAATTCGTATGACAGAAATTATATTATGCATAATATAAACATCTGTATTTAAGGAAGATAATGGTTTAGCTCCAGGAAATAATAACTAAACCATGATGACTTAAGCAAATGTTTTACAATTAATGGAAATAAAAATTATATATTATTACAGTTAAGGGATACTTGGAAAATGGGACAGGAGGTAACTCATATCAATGGACTCTTAACTCACTAAAGAGAATTAAAGCTTCTACAGAACAGACTCTCCCCTAAAGAGGAAACTACAAAAAGATCAAACTTCTTGAAGTTCAAAGATGTTAAATTCTACTATTTAAGCCCCATTACATATGTACTTACTGGCATAGCCATTTCTTACCTTCAACAGAGTCAATTCACCTCTTAAAATGAGATATTTAAAGGCAGACTGTGTTGGCCTGGTGTCTTGGATGGCAGATCACAGAGTTTCAAAGCCCTTAAGACGCTATAGCCCTAGTTCTTGCTAAGTCGTAATTAACTTCTTTGGGAGTTACATGATAGCAACTTAGAACAGAATTTGGCTGAACACTTTTAGTATTCTTCCACTTGGTAATTACTACTTCAGTGGGAATCTCAAGTAAGAAACAGAGGGCAAAATTTGGCCCACAAAAAGAAGTACATCAAGTAACTGGCTCAATTTATAACACCAATAACACCTTGTATTAAAATCTCCCATGATGCATCCCCATTAGTGTGTTGATTTCATCATAAATGTTAATTCAACCAAAATGACGACAGATTCTTTCCTAAGTCCCATGAAAGGGCAGAGTGTAGGGGAGACTATGTCTAGGGAATGTCTCCATGTACCAGATAACCACCCAGCAGGGCAATTATGTAAAAACTAAGTAAAGAGCTGGCCACTGTTGGGCAGTTTAAGCACATAATAAATTCTTGATGATGCAAGAGAAAGGAGCTCTCACAGCTCTCGTCTGATCATTAAATATCTGAGTAATATTTAGGCCACTAAAATTTTTGCTTGCGCTTCAACATGAAAACCCAATGCTAGGTTCAGAATGATAGCTATAATGATAGTTATATAGTATAAAACTTCAAATTATGCAATATACAATTGTTCACTACCATTAATTGTGGAACATAACATTCCCTGAAACTCAATAGTGAGTCTTCTTCAAAAGTGTTTACATTGTGTCTGACCTAATTTTTATCATAGAATCGGAGACTTTTTTGTTTTAATGGCCGGCTTGCTTTAAATTACAATATTTAGCTGGAAACTAATGTTAGGGCATTAACAATTTGACCTACAGGAACCAGCAGTTAGCGTAATGGCTACGTCGCTGGACTCGCACATAGTCGACCGCGGTTCGCATCCCAGACCCGGTGGCTTAAAACTCACATCGGGCACGTGTGCGTGCGTGCCCAAGAGCCCGAGAGGAGAATGGAGGAGAAGGGATTGTGGCATGACCATCCCCGCTGGGGGGTGATTTCTCGCTTTCTGTCTCTATGTCTTTCTCTGTCTGTCGGGTGAGTGCACGCGCCCTATAGCGAAAAAACCTCTCAAAAAAAAAAAAAAAAAATTTGACTTACAGAATACTGAAAAATCACAAATTGATGCAGAATATAGTAAGACTGTATGTTAAAAAATATATTCTCATCTTTGCTACCAATGTTCCTCCCAATAATTCACCTGTGGCACTGAAGAAAATAACTAATATGTTTTCTGAGGGCCAACCTACAAAACCTCTTGAAGTGGTATCTTGACCAGACTTTCAGTTGAAGGCCATTAGCACAGCCTCCTCAACCAGCCTCATGTTAACTCTTCCCTGTTCAGAAGTTCTCGTTCTTTACCACCCTCCAAGCAGTCTCTGTTTCTCAGTGACCTCGGCATTGAGAAACAAAAGAAAATCATACTGGAATGTCCTACCAAGTAAGGCAGGCTGCTCTCCTATTGGCCAGCCCTCCCCCCATGCACCATGTTTGTTAACAATCTGAAAGACATTTGTGCAGAGAACAAATTGACGGAGCTCATGTTTATATCAGAAATTTCAGAAACGGCAGAGATTTATTCGTGGAATCTTAACACCCATTCAGATTGTCGTAAAACACAAAGGACCAGATTCAATAAAAATTCTGTCCAACTTCCACAACACGAAAGTCTGTGTGAGCCTTCAAAACAAAATCAATTTTTCCAGTTTTGCAAAGGGCTGTTCAAACTTCGGTAGCACGGAAGCCAGCTGGGGCATTTCCTAACTCATCCCGTAAATTGGTTTCAAAAGTAGTTTTGAGGACCACATTTGATCAGAAAAATGCCCATGCATATCTCTCTCTCTCTCTCTCTCTCTCTCTCTCTCTCTCTCTCTCTCTCCCCCCTCCCTCTTCTTTCTCTTTTTTTTTCTTTTTTTAAGCATATTTTAGAGTACATCACATGGAGAACAAACAACAGAACTGCAACATATGTCTCATGCAGTTAAAAGCTTCAAAACTGGCCTGTAAAACAGAATTCTTTGGTACACAGTGAAAAAATATTTTTTGATTCCATAATCCATACTGCAGTAAAGTTGGGTATAATCATTTTTAAAAGTTGCTGTGTCCACGGACAGCTGTTCCTCATACATACTGGGAATGTTTCCTTTACATTCCTAAGGACATAAGACTTTGACACTCAGCCAATACCTTTAGAAATGGTGAAAGCTAAACACACCCCATACTGGTGCTTTTACTCTCCCAACAAACTTTCTCCCACAACTAAATGTTAAAACTTTTACCCCACAGCCCACAGTCTGAGATTAGTCCAATAACTAATGTTCTGTCCAAGCAAAATACATTTTGTCATAGCTTGAAAATGTTACCTTTCACAGAAGTATAGTATTTCTGACCAGCAGGGAACATATGTCAACATTATCTATTATTACCCAATGTCAGGACCAAAAAGGGAAGGTGGGTGGTGGATGTTAATAACGACTTAAGCGATTTCTAAAAGAGGCATTTGAGAAGTACAAAGCCAGAAGTTTCAAATGTTTTGTCTTATTTTCGCTGTGTCAGCAACCTGCCCCCCCACAAGAACAAACCTAATGCTGCCTCCGACCCAACGCCTAGTTCTCTTTTCAATTTTAGCCAACGCTTTGCTAAGCTGGAAAGTTTGAAAAATACCCTAGAAAACTTCTCCACCAGAAAATGAAAAACAAAAACATATGACCAGCAATGATGAAAGCAACTCCCACTTGCTAAGAAAAAGATTTTCAATCACAGAAGCACACAGCTTTCAGATTAGAATTTTTTTTTTATTTTTCAAGCTACTTGTCTGGTGTTTAGATTTGGGGGTTGGGTTTCTTGTTGAACATTGGAGGAGCCAGGGGAAATGCTGGTTGAGAGTGTAATTGTATTTAAGCAATTCTCACAAAGGTAAGCAGAAAGTATTCTCTCCTTCCAAAAAATGTTACAGGGGAGACAATTGCCCATCTCCTGTCAAATACAGCCTTCTCTTTCAGAAGGAAAAAGACGTCACTTCCATAAAGATCTGGAGGAGAACATTAGTTTCAGCCTTTCCTAAAGTTGGATTGAAGTGTGGCACATAGTACATTGTGAACCTGTAGTTTATCATAACTCTGTCCTGGGTAGCCATGACCATGAACTGGAAATGTATTTTGAGGTACCATAGTTAGAAGTGCTGAAATTCTTGTCCCTTTGGGTCATGTTGGTTGTTTTCAGTGTTTCTCAAGGAAGAGAGTCTTGAGTTCTCACCTCACCATGTAAGCATCTTGGAAAGAGATTACTTTAGGTTACAGGTCAAGACTTGTGCCTGGTTCAGGACTGGAACAGGAAGTGCTGGGGTAATCTGTCCCTTGAGCCCGTTTATGTATCTCTCAGGGGCATGGTTCCTTAGGGGCCTGAGCCTATTGGAAAGTAGCTTCATCTCCGCTCATTGTCTCGGTTCCTTTAAAACTGAATCATTTTGTAACACAGTTGGACTCACACAGGTAAGGTCCTGAGCTTGCACTCTGAGTCTTCCCTGAGTATGCTTGGTGCACATGTACATGCCCAGGTTCAGGGCTGGTTGAGACCGGTGTGGAACACAGCATAAAGACTTCATTAGAATTCTCTCTCTCTCTCTTTTTTTTTTCTCTCTCTGTCAGAAGAAATAAACTTTAAAAAATAATTAAAATTTTAAAAACCTGATTCCTTCTCCAAAAGCTGGATATATGTCACATACCTGTAGTCCCAGTTACTCAAAAGGGTGAGGCAGGAGGATCACTGAGACCAGCATGAGCAACATGGTGAGACCCTATCTGAATAAAGTCAATATATAATAAAAATGAATTATTCCCTTTGAAGAAGTTTCAGGAAAGATTATAAAGTAAAACCACTTAAATTCCTCATGGTAAAGAAATTCTTACGATCACACAAAACTAAAGTCACAGCAAAGCACGTGTCACAAGACAGGAAGGTGGCAATGCTTACTGTTTTGACTTTTGGAGGAAGTTATCCTAATTTGTTCTTCCTCATCTCACTCAGCTTCTGCAGACAGAAGTCATAGAATGTTAGGTTGCTTCTAAATATCATATCATTAACACAAAAAGGAGATTTTACTTACTTATGTAGTCTACGTTGCTACCCAAAAGTAACCGAATGGCTAAATAAAGGAATTCCATTTATCCCACAACTAAATAGTGACTCTAAAACCATAAAATTAGAGAGAATTTCCTTCCCTTGATGTACTGTGCTGTTGCCCAATGCACCAAGCAGAGGTGAGTGCTCTGAGGCAATTCTTCCAGTCTTGTGAGAGAGGTAGATTTCCCTCAGTTCCTTCAGTTTACCAGTCCTCTCTCCCCTACTCTTCACAGGCCCATGCTGGGTTATGGGATTGGTTCTTTCATGGTAGGGAATGAAGTTAAGTGGCCATCTCTCATTTCATACATGCCTTCTTCTGTGAAGCTTCACCTGAGCCAACAAACCACAGAAACCACTGCACAAAAATAGTACTACCTTAGATATAGAGAGTGTCCTGTAGAAGAATCATCATTAAATGCTTAGCTGGAAATGAACCTCAAAAGTTCAACCTTCTTATTTATGAAGAACTGAAGACTAGAGATGATGGGCAGTTGAAGATGTTCCATAGTTTGCCTGATGTCCTTATTGTACTTCATTTCAGCATGATATCAATGGAGACTAAGAGATAGTATCGAAGTCAGCATCCTGGTTGCCCTTGGGATAAAGGGAGTGAGGTAGTGCTTAGAAAGGTACGAGGGAACCTTCTGTCATGACGGTCCCTTAATCAAGGTGTGGTTTCCATGGGATTCTTCATCCATGATATGGGTATCTTCCTGCAAGAATGTCATCCTTCCATTAAAAACAGGAGAAAGCTGGAAGGCTGAAGCAGGAAGACTGCAAGATGGCAAGACCCTGTCTTTAAAAATAAAAACAATAGTAAACAAGGAAACAAAAGACAGAAAAAAATAATTACAGTAAAACAAATGTGTGCATATAATTATAATTTCTAGTAAAAATCTCTAGATGTAAAATTTAAGATAAAATTAAACATTATATACAAAGGGGATTAATTTCAGTTAGGTTAACATCCCTACCCCAACAAAGGGAAATATGAATCCCAATAAATAAAACATTAAGACGTGTTTTCAAAACAATAATAATTTTTGAAGTGTGTTGACTAGATTACACAGTATTCTATTATTCCATTTCCCTAGAATTCAAAACAACCTATTCTTTTTTTTCTCTAAAATGATTACTTGTATCATCATTTTATAACTATGAAAAACCTTTTTCTTAACTTCTTTTTTTTTTTTTTTTTGAGAGATTTTTGCTATAGGGCGTGTCCGCTCGCCAGAAAGACAGAGACTGAGAGACAGAAAGCGAGAAATCACCGCCCCAGAGGGGATGGCCACACCTCAATCCTTTCTCCTTCATTCTCCTCTCGGGATCTTGGGCATGTACGCACACATGCCCAGCGTGAGTTTAAGCCACCAGGTCTGGGACTCGAACTGCAGTCAACTACATGGGAGTCCAGCGACATAGATATTACACCAACTACTGGTCCCACTATGAAAACATTTTTAAACAATTATTTAGTTAATTTTATTTATTATTATTTTTTTTTCATTTTCTCCAGAGAGAGAAGGAGAAAGAGGGAAAGTGAGAAAGCAAGCCATCAGTCCAGGACTTAAACCATGGTTGGCCACGTGAGAATCCAACACCTTAACCACCATGCCACCTGCCCACCCTGTAAGTTTGACAACTTAAGTTTAAAGAGATTTAGTAATTTATCTATCAGCTAGTCCTGTGAGTAGGAGAATCCAAGCATTTTGATCCATGTCTAGGTGTCCTCTCCCCTGCAAATGTCGCCAGTAATAATAATACCCCGCTTTCATGAAGACATAGGACATTTTCATTTATTCCACACAAATATGTATCAAAGATTAGGCACGTTAGACATTTAAAACAAGAAATAGAAACCTATCTTTAAGAAAGTATTTTTCATGAGGAAGTGAAAAAGCTTAGTTTTAAGATACAAATTCAATCACCACAAATTAATCTTATGGGCTAATTTTGTCTTCACTTGCATTTTGAGATGGCCAGAGTCTAAGAAAAGCTGAAGAAGCATTTTAGCCTAAATTGCCGAGAACTAAGTTCCTTTTTGAGGCTAGAAACTTTTTTAGTGGTGGAAATGGGGAAGATTTGATTGAGATGTTGATATTTTCATTATTTTTCTCTACTGGGACATGCCTTACAAATAAGCTTTTGGCTATTTAGAAGGGCTTATAAGACACTAATGAAAATATCAGATGTGTCCATGCTTATTTAAAATTTTAAACCTAAAATTGTAAATTATACATAAACCCTGCCATACTCCACAGTGAAGTTTTCAGAGGGTAAAAAAATAGTTTGTAAGAGATGAGAAGACTGAACAATAAAATTATATCTGGGTCTTTTTTCTACAGATGTCATGAGAACAGCCAGCCAAGGTGAGCTATGGATGCAACGCCAGTGTTAGGGGTGATCACATTAGTTTCTCTGATAGCCTTCCGGGTGAATAGGTTAAATGTTCTGCTTCAGCGTCATCCTTGAACTTCTTTCTGGTTAATATCATCACAATTCTTGCTCCTTACATTGGCCTATGATTAATACAGACATTTGCCTGGATTTGGATTGAGTGTGACTATACCACATTCAGCTGCAACTAACAGAGACCCTTCTTCAAGTTCTTAGAAATTTCTTATGGATGAGTAGTAAAACATGCAATGGATCCAGATACAACTAGCCAAAAGCAGACAGGAAAAAATTATCCCAAATAATACAATTAAAAGAATCAAGGCACTATAGAATCTAGCCAATCGTTTTTTTACCTTCTTATTGACAATTTAGAGGACCACACAGTTTGGATACCACAGGAGAAAAAACTGTAAAGCTCGAAAAATACCAAACTAATAAACTACAACCAAATTCATATGTGAATAGTGTAATCTTTCTGAAGGAAAAAAGATATTAATATGAACTAAAAGCCTGAAATCCATATATATTTTTGTCTCAGCAATTACACTTCTAGAAGTGTATTTGGTTTAGTTTTTTGTTTGTTTGTTTGTTTGTTTGTTTGTTGTTTTTTTGGAGAAGTTATTTTGCTATGGGGTGCTTGAGCTCACCAGAAAGACAGAGAGAGACTGAGAGACAGAAAGCAAGAAATCACCCCCTAAGAAGGATGGCCACACTGCAATCCTTTCTCCTCCATTCTGCTCTCGGGATCTTGGGCACACACACACACACGTGCCCAGCCTAAGTTTAGGCCACTGAGTCCGGGACTCAAACTGCCGTCAACTACATAAGAGTCCAGCAACATAGCCATTATGCCAACTACTGGTCCCCCTAGAACTATGTTCTAAGAAAATAGCAAAGAGCATGAGCAAATATCTGGTTACATGGAACATTATGTCAACTGTATTTATAATCTTGAAAGACTGGAAACAACCTTAATACTCATCAATAGAAGACTGATTAAATAACAGTACAGCTAAGACAAAGGAAACTGAGAAAGGATATTTAATGACAAGAGAATGTTCAGTATGTATTCATATGTGAAAAGAGTTTTGAAAATTACAGTAAGATTTACATTATTTTTAAATGTATGCATAAATACACATGGATTAAATATCTGGAAAGATATGTCTTAAACTTTTAACAATGGTTATCTATTTTTTTTTTTTTGAAGAGGTTTTTTTCGCTATAGGACGCGTGCGCTCGCCAGACAGACAGAGAGAGACATAGAGACAGAAAGCGAGAAATCACCCCCCAGGGGGGATGGTCACGCCGCAATCCCTTCTCCTCCATTCTCCTCTCGGGATCTTTGCACACGCGCCCGGCGTGAGTTGTAAGCCACCGGGTCCGAGACGCGAACCGCGGTCGACTACGTGGGAGTCCAGCGACATAGCCATTACGCTAACTGCTGGTTCCCAACAATGGTTATTTTTGACTTGTGGGATTGTTTGTGGTTTCTAATTTTCTCCATTTTATTTATCTGTACTTTTTAACATTTTTAAATAAGTTTACTCATTTTTTTTCATGAATAAAATAGAGTGTGAGATACAGAGAGATAGATACCCCCAACGAGGTCCTCACATCATGATCCACCCCCAACTTCAACCAGACTCAGATCATGGGCATACACATGCTGGCGTGTTCAAGGAGGTCTCCAGATACAAAACTGAAACCTTCCCATGTAGGTCAGCCTTGAAGAGTATAGCATTACAACTACACCACTGTCTGTCCTCACCCCTAAATTTTCTATACATGTGAATTACTTTGGTTAAGAGAAAAACAAAGAAATGGCTGCCACCATACTATAAAAACATCTGTCAATGCAGCAAAAACAACAGAGTTGCAAAGACTGTATTTTTTGTTCTGTTCCAGCCTAAGTGAAAACCCTTTTCCAACAAAGATCAAAATTATGAAATATAATTTAGTATTTCTAGAGCCATCTTGCATTATCAAGTATTAAAACTATCTGAAGACAATGTTGAACCATAGCAGTTTAAACATAGTATTGTTCAGTGGGCTGTAGCCTTGATATTTAATCTGCTATTATGAGTTAAAATAATATTTCAGTGTCTCAGTATAATTACTAATAAAAGGGGGACAAGCTGTGAGTCATACTCAGCTCTTTGAAGAATATTAGACCAATCAGACCCAAACAATGCTTTAATTTCATTTGCTTCAAGTTCCTGCTTAGAATAGGATTAAAAATAAATATAAAGAAAGAGATGGAGAAAGTGAGTCACCTAATTTACATCTAACAAAATGCAAAATAGTATTTCTTTAATAGGTGTTCAATACCTAAAATGCCCAATTATAGCAACTTAGCAACTTTTTAATGGAAAATCTTGGCATTTTTAATCTCACTGCAGAGTTTTTACCTTGTCAATTCAGAATTCATCTGTTTTTAAAATAGAAAATTCTTTTACTTGGAGACAAAGGTAAGTCATAGTACACCTCAAATTAATTAAAGATGAATCTTTTGTGGAACAATGGTACAAAGAAAAAAGCAAATTATATTTTATAACTCAGACAAAACAGTTATCCACCAAAAGAATATTGCCTTCTTTTAATTATTAGAATAAATCATTCCATGGAAAACTGTTTGGCATGCAGTGAAGATAAGATGTGATAAATATAATACAAAACAATAAAAAGAGATAGATTCTCTATTCAAGCAAACTCATCATCATTGCATGTGAAACCCTTGAGGAATCATACAGCAAGAAGCACCTCTAAGGCCTCAAAATGTCTATAGTACTTCAACTCAGACCTGGATATAACAGTCCATACGGTCCGCCTAATTGAACATTAGTAACTGGTCTTTTGTAATATTCCTACTAAAATAAATTATTTAAAATTCATTTATTTTTCCCCAAGTGAATTTATTTCCTCTAAAGAGAGAGTGAGCAAAAAGACTCCCCAAGAGGATCTTTATGCCTTGATCCCACCCAGCCTTAGCCACCCAAGATCATAAGCATGCACATGCCTGGTATATACAGGAAGGTCCCTGAGTGTGAACCTAGGACCTTCCCAAGTGACTTCAGTATTGTACAGCTATGCTTTCTCAAATTGCACCACTGTAGCTGGTCTGAAAGTCTTTTCTCAAAAAAACATATGATAATAATAATAAGTTTTTAAAAAATAAGTTTCCCAAAGAAAATACGTGGTAGTTATTTTATTCACTATGCAGGGCTTAAACAAACATGGAACACCATGATCATTTGTGCTTGATCAGGTAGGGTAAGAAACACCTGGAGATAGTAAGATACAGTGCAACTTGGGATGTCCGTGTTCTAATTTTGAGATGCCTTCTTTCTTCCAGAGATGTTTGAGGCATGAAAAACCAAGATGCAATTGTAGGAGCTTGCCCTGTCTTTGGTGTAGAGCCCCTCACAGCAAATGCTTGAAAACTACATATTCAAAAGTTCTAGTTACTTTGTAACAGAAGAATATTTAATTTAAAGAAATCAAGGCAACAAGCCTACTAAGTTGTTATCATTTACAGTTCAGCTTGGTCCTCAGATACAATCTCTTTCCATACAGAGAGCTACATAATTTATGGTAAGATTTCCTGGTAGCTCTGAGAGAATCACTCCCATCCACTTTTCCTAAGAGTAGTTTTTCTATGGTGGGCATTAACACTAACTTCCTTTGAAGGTTTTCCCTCCCGCTCTCCTTCCAGCATCATCCTCAGCTCTGGACATCAGGGAGATCATCCTGGAGATCTCCTTCTGAGCTACATTTCCAATATTGCCAGTTTATTTCTCTCTAAATTTCTGCTTGTGTTGCCCCCAAATATTGCCCATAAAGATAAATGATCAAAGAAGAGCTATTTAGAATAGTAAAGTTAAGAGAATTTTGGAGGTGTCTTCATTTCTCTTGATGGTCAAAGTGTGTGTGTGTGTGTGTGTTTTCCAAGATGAGGGGCATCTGATTATTTTTATCATATTATTTATAGCTACCATTTAGTGCACACTCTGTGTCAGGAAGTTTTTTTATGTGTTTTCTTTTTTAAGCCACACAATTGTCCTCCCTTATCCAATTTGATGTGCAAAGAAATCAAGGTTCAGAGAAATGAAGCCATCTTCCACTATCAAAAATCTAATAGGTAGAATCTAAGTTCACCTGAGGACTACAGAGTTTCAAACTCATGCACTCACAGGACCACATACATGAAGGTAGGGAAGTGAGACCAGGCATGAGGGCAGGAAGGAGCTGCAGTTGTGTAATAAATAAAGTCTAAGAGGAAGCTTGAAAATTTTGAATTAAAAACACAGGATAGGAAGAAAGATGTGACTTGAAGGTGGAAGCATTTTCTCAGAGACAGGAGAAAGAAGTACATTAAAAATTAAGTGGTTTCAGGGTCAGCAGGTGGTGTGGTGGTTAAGGCACTGGACTCCCACATGGCTGACTGTGGTTCAAGTTCCAGACCTGGAGGCTTTTTTTCTTTTTTTTTTTTTAAATTACTCCAGACACATGTGTATATGTGCCCAAAATCCCAAGAGAAGAAGAGATTGCAGCATGGCCATCCTTCCTGAGGGGTGACTTCTCACTTTCTCTACCACTGTCTCTCTCCAGCATTAAGGGGGGGGGGGGGGGAGGAACCTAATAAAAGAATTAAGTGGTTTTATATTTGAAAGTGGCATTAGAAGTTCCAGCAAGTGGCATGATGGTTAAGAATCTGGACCCCTACATGACCAACTGCAGTTTGAGTCCTGGACTTGATGGCTTGCTCTCTCACCTCCCCCCCCCCCCTCTCTCTCTTTCTCTAGTGAGCACAAGTACCCTACAGAAAATTTTAAAATAATAATAATATAACAGTAAATAAAATTAAAATTTAATGAAAGAAAGTGAAATTACAACTTAAATGGGATTAGTTGATCACTAAGAAGTTCAAAATTTGCAGAGGTCTTTAAAGCTATACCTGCATTGGTTGGTATGCTAAAACTTTGCTGAAAAGTAGAATTTGTTGAAACAGCTCTGTCTTGGACTTCAGCCAGTCATTTAGTTACTGATCTTATAATTAGTTGCACTTATTTTACAGGCAGCACCCCAGTGAAAGCCAGGAGTGACGAGAACTGTGTTTGTTAAGTCTACATAGTACAATCTTACACAGTGATAACAGTCACCACAATATGGTACAAAGGCAAGAGCTTTAGTCAGAGTCAAGAATCCTAAATTCTAGTTGCAGTTTTACTAACTAATCTTATGAGCTTAAGAATTCGCTTAACTTCATTGTGAACCACGTTTCTAGTCTATGTAGGAGGGGATTTATTCACTCAACAAATATTCACTGATTGCCTACAATGTTGCACTCTCCCTCCAATTCAGTCTCTTTGAACTGTCATCCCAGTAAGGCAGATGCATAGAATCACAAGGAAAGCAAATTCATAAACAAAATTTTGGAAAATGACACAGAAAGTAACACAGAGAAATGTGAGAGAATACGTAGCAAGGAGATATGTTTTGGATTCATAATTCTTAATTTCAAAACAAGAGAAGATAGTAGGCTTTCAGAAAATAACCGGAGGGACCAGCAGGTGGCGTGGTGGTTAAGGTGCTGGACACTCCCACATGGCTGACCACGGTTCAAGTCCTGGACCTGGTAGCTTGCTTTCTCACTCTCTCTCTCTCTCTCTCTCTCTCTCTCTCTCTCGTCAAATTAAAAATAAATGAATGAATAAATAAAATAAATCTTTAAAAAAAAAAAAAAAAAAAAAAAAGAAAATAACCGGATAGGTCCAATATAGCAGAAAGATAACATTCACTAGTTACCAAATATAGGGTTGTGAAGGTAACCCTACAAAAAATTAAAAATCGAGGATGAGTCCTAGGAGTTTTTGTTTCCACACCTACAGAGACGAAAGTGGTATTCCCTAACCTGGAGAAAAATGGTGAGCAACAGATTTGAGAGTTATTAAATCAAGTTCTGTAGTTCAGTTTAGAGATAGTGCCCTACTTGATCTCTGAAGTTGATTCCAATTATGGTATTCTTTAATTCCATATTGCGATCAAATAGGCCATGTGGAGAGATGAGAGATGGTGAGAAATAAATTACATCCATGTCAACGAGCGTCTGAGATAGGATAGAAATAGTGAGCAAAAGAATCTAAGATGTATGGAAACTGTGTGTGAACCCAGTTGGCGTATTTCATGAACTAAGTCGTCTAATTCACTGAATTTTAAGACCAAGAATAGGACAAAGAAGTTGATCAGAGTAAAAATCATTAGAGACTGAGAAATGGTGCTCTGAGGACCCAATACATGCTATGCTGAAAATAGCATACATATCTGAAAGATGGTAGGGCAAGGAAAAGATGATGGGGTCCCTTCTCTGCCATTCATTAGACAAAAGATATTGTTGTCTTTTTATTCTCAAAGAGTAAATAAGTTAGGAGACTACAGGAATATGCTTGGGTGGGTTTAGTGTGAAACCTGCCATTTTATTTTGTGAGGGCTGGACCTAACACCTCATAAGTGTGAAAGCAGGTGTGAAAAAAAAACCCTCCTCATCCCCATTAATTTTATTAAATGAGTTATTTTTAAAAACCTTATTCTAAATATCCCAGGTGTATTCCTCACCTCCTTTAACAGAATTGTCTAAAATTCTTAGGATCAGAAATGTCATATCATAGTTAAGTTCAGAGAAATCTAAGATTAACTACTCTGAAACATGTTTTGATTTCACAAGTTAGTACCCTTCAAAATACTAGTTTATCAACATTTGTTTCATAGAAAAATGCTTCTGAAATGTGTTTGGGCATCACAGGGAACATTTCTGCCTTGTGAAAAGGAACCGCATTGCTGGAGCCATGACCACTGGCAGTACCAGATCAGATGATCCGTTACTATCCCACTGACAGCCAGAATAGATGCAACCGAAGACTTCTCGAGGTGTTGCAAGTGAAAACATTCTAAAAATTGTAGTGTAATACACAAATAGTTTCTTATTCAAGCACAAGGAAATGGGTGTTGGTTTTACGTTGATATGGTAGTGTTCCTATGGCTTTTTCATTCCTTAAAGCTGTAAATTGCAAACATGCCATTACTACCAAAGCTAGTTTTGAACAGTCTAAGCAATGACCGTTAGTGATTTGACATGAGTGACATAAATTTGACCATACTAGTTTCAGTTTGGCACCAGATCTTTGACATGCAATAACACTTATAAAGGTAAAGGGTGGTTTTCTCACACATTTTTATGTTTGGTAAGTGATAGGTCCCACCCAAATAGAGTTCTAATTTATTTTAGATGAACTTCACCTAAACTCCTATCTCGTGTATTTCTATCAAATTTTAACCTTTTCTTAAAGTATGGAAACAGATCTATCTACTTAAATTGTTCTCTGACATACTTAGCTTTGCAAATATACTTATCTCGTAAATTCATTTTATACCCTTCTTTTCTACCCACAGAAAATCTTGGCTTCACTGTTATTATTTCTTCCTGTTCTAAGTTTATATACATATAGATCTCCACTATGAAAGAAAATATAGTATTCAATTCTTTAATCTTTCCATTCTCAATCATGTTTCTAAAATGTTTTACCTCCTTCTTAAGTCAGCAAAGTGACATATTTGCTTTGTAAGTATTTACAAAGCAGTAACAATACTTAGCATGATTGGCTTTGTTTAAACATGTGCTGAGCACTCCTAAATGCATGCCCTTCTTTATGACTTACTATATACTACATGATGCTTTCTAATGTGAGCTTTTAAATGATGAAGACCTATCTTCCAATAAGCTTTTAACACTCTAATTTTATCACCCAGTAAGCCACTGTGTTGATTGACTACAATGTGTTGGAGAAACTTCTTTGGACACAACTATTCATGTGCATTATATATCATGATCATCAGGTCAATGCATACCATCCTACCGCTGCATCTGCATCACTAATTTGACAGCATAAAAGTATTAGTGTTACTTATATTTCATGTTTGCTGACTAAATATTTCCTTTATCATGGACAAAAATACTTATTATAGATTATTGCTAAATTCTTCTTCTTCCACTATTATAAGTAGTTTTAAGAGACTATAGGGAGGAAATAAAGAACTCATATCTACAAAGCACATGCAAGTGGTTGTTATTTTTTTCCAACTCACAACTTCTGGAATTCAAGTCTATACCAAGTTTAAAAAAAAAAAAAAAAAACCAGCAATCCAGAATGAGAATGCAGAGCTCAAGATCTTTAGATCAACAAGGCTTTCTAAATTCACTGTCTTCCAGGTCACAGTTATTCAAGATAGTAATTCTATTCAAAGTACACCGTGGTCATTAAATTCAAAACCTGTTTTAAAAGGACAAAAATAGGATTAAAACACAACTTAAAAATGCTCCAGCTTTATGTAAGAAGTGTTATTTAAGACATAAAGGATTTCCTGCTGCTCTTGTTTTCAATAATTGCATAATATTCCCTTTGTTCTTAGGTTACTCTATATCCAAATAATCATGTATGTAAATGACTCACTACAACAGTGGATGCCCCTGACAATGTAAACATTATTGTTTATCCAGAAGCATTATATGTTCATGCAAAAATGGCATTAAAAGCTTGTGGCCAGATCAAAAAACCACAACTGTAATTGTTTATTTATATAGCTCACCATTACTCTGTAGTGTAAGTTTACATTTTTTAAAATTTCTAAACAATACTGAGTTAGTCTTAGAAGGGTGAAAAATGCATGGTTTGCCTAAATGATTAAAGACAAACAACTTAAGTCTATGCATGCAGCAAGATGCTTTAATATGGAAATTATTTACTTTGCCCAGGCTTATAGTTTTCATTTTTATGCTGCCCTTGAAACTCCACGATAACAGGGCCATTCAGTGGAATCTCTACATTTTTCTCTTTAGTTCAGAGCAGCTGGTTTCTTTCCTCTCTAAGCAGAAAGCTAAAGTATATTTATCACTCTAACAGTGACTCAAAACAAACAGGAAGTCTTCATCAGCCGGCTCCTGGGCATAGCTGATATTAGGTACTGGCAGAAAGGAAACAGAGACCTCATTCTCTAGGAGTCCGACAGAATGTACATGCAGATGCAGGCGATAACAAAGTTAGGGATGCTCCAAATGACCACCATGTTCTCCCAAGATTAAGTGTTCATGAAATGTTCGCCAGCTTTCAGAGTCTGCAAAAATTCCTCAGGAGTTTTCCTTTCCATTTCAGTTTGAAAGAGAAGTTTGAACTGGATACCAGGAGCCTTACAATCCTTGTGAACCTATGCGCCAAAGGAAACCTGGGAGGCAGCTATTCTGGGAGATTTGGCTTTGATCTGGTTGCTAGGAAAAAGCCCTGCTTTTGTCTGGAAGTATTCTGAATGGCTCCTTCAGTCAGAATGAGGCCTGCAGGTCACTGTCTGAATTAAGTGAAGAGGATTTTTTCTTACCGCTAAAAATGAAGTTGTCGCTGTGTGCCGTAATCAAGCTGGAGAGAGGGGCCGGTGTAACTGTTCGATGGCAACGGCTCTTTGCTACAACTTCAACTCCAAGGTATACTGTGAAAATCACTGAAGCGTGCTTGCAGATCAAATATATGCAAATATTCCTCAGTGGCACATATGTTCCGAGAGACCTCCGCCTTCACCTTCTTTTCAAACAAAACCTGTTTCAGATTCAAAGCCCTCTTTGTTTTTATTAATACAAATGCTCACTATCAAACAAATTTTTTAACCTTCTAAATAAATAGAAAGGTTAAACACTCTCCCTAACTTTTTTTAGTCAAACTAAACTCGGAATGGGCTGGATTGCAAACTACAGATACTTGTTCAAAAATTTTAGGCACTACGCTTTGGGGGGGTCTTTTAAATATTTCCTTTAGGGGCTAGCCTCCTTGTTTATGATAATGTGTATACCTTTGAATAAGGACTTTACAGCCATTATCTAATCTTCACAGATCCTGGTGAGGTAGAAAGGGAGCAAATCTTATCTCCACACTACAGATGAGGAAACAGAGATGCAGGGAGGTTGAGTAACAAGCTCACATTTTAAGTGGCACGTCTGTCCAGATGCAAAAAGTGACAGTAGGGCAAAGGCTTTGTTTCTCCAGGAATGGGGTTAGATTCTCACTGACCACCCATGTGTTCTGCAATCCCTAGAATGACTAACCTGTCTTTAGTGAGTGCACTGACTCTCCACACAATCTTTTAGAAAATATACAACAAACTGGCCCACCTAAGAATCAAACCCTTGACCTTGGTGCTTTTGGCATCAGGTGCCAATGAACTAAGCCCCGGACAGAAAGTCTGAGTAGCTCAAAGCACAATGGGACAAATAAAAAATTCATCCTGGAACAGGAAATAAGAGGCTAATTTTTTTTTTTTTTTTTTTTTTTTTTTTTTTTTTTTTTTTTTTTTTTTTTTTTTTTTTAGCTATGGAGACTGTGCTACTCAGTCCAGGACCCTAACTGCCCAGTCGGTCACGTGGGATCCAGCCACCTTAACAACTAGACTACAGAGTTGAAAGAGGCTGTTTTTTATACAAACTTACCTACTTTTGATCTCTCTCAAGTTCAAAATGTATTTTTCACTCCAAGTGAATCCTAAAATATGAATTTTAAATACAAAAATAAAAGAGACGTAAGAGGCAAATTATACTAATGAAAATTTAATTTTAATTTAAAACATGAATAAAGGAAACATATACAGGAGCTGAGATCTTTTAGGAACACGTTGATATGAAATGGGTATCTACTTTTGTTTGTACTGGAGGTCTGGATGAGGAAAGATTAACAGTAAAACTCTTTTCCAAATATCTTCTTTTATTTATTTATTTTTTCAAATATCTTCTTTTAAAGGGACTAGGAGATTGGGCTGGCCCTATAGCCTGGTGGTTAAGGGAGTCAGATGCCACATGGCAGATAAGAGTTCAAATCCCAGCCCTAGTGACTTGAAAAAGCATACTGAGTTTGTGTGTGTGCATGCCCAAAATCTCAACAGGATGGAGAATTAGAGGAAGACATACCTCACTGGGGAATGATTTCTCCTCTCCCTCTTTCCCTATGTCTCTATCTGGGGAGTATACATACTCTCTGGCAATTAATAAAAAGGGGTGAGTAGAAACATTATGCCTCACAAAAAGTTATAATGAAAATACATTCAAGACTACTACTACTATTAACCACATACTATCTGTATTAGCCAGGTGATGGGATAATAGCTCTCCAAAACAAGTGGGGGAAACCTCTATTACAACAGAGAACCTTTCAAAGATTTCAAGAGCAGGAAGGCAGCCGGCCTATCTTTTGGAATGCAAATTACCCTGCAGACCACCAGGCAAAATACTCCTGAAACCCAAACCAGACATCCCTAACAAAAGACACTCATCCTAGAAAAGAGAAGTGTTTTCATGGTATTAATAGCATATCATCTCTTAGTCTAGCTGCTCACTTATTCAAATTTCTGCATATACAGTTGTATATCTGTGAATTGTGTATCTGTGGACACTAGGAAAATTTCTTTACTCTAGGTTAGGAAGCTGTATGGATCTAGGTTTTAGTATCAAACTGACAGATCCTGAATTCCTTCAATTCAGGACTACTAGTGTGGTGAGGCCTACTCAAAATGTGGACAGGGATCAAATCGCTGTCCCAGATCCATCATTTCTTTCCAGAGTGGCTGACAGGCTAGCAGTTCCAATTAGCGAGACTACACAGTTGGTTCTTCAGAAACTGCCTAAGACCAACTTCAAAGACCCCTACTGAGGAGGGCTCAAACTGTGGTGCTTGCTCTACTCTTGCCTGCTCACTACTGCCTCGAGTAAGCGTTCCAGCAACCCAAGTGCACTTGGCACTAGTTTCTCAGTGCGTCACCATGGTTAGAGCTAAACAAGAGCCAAAAATGAATTAGGTAAATACAGGAGGCTTCAGGCACTAATTCAGCAGGTGAATTTATTTGCAAATTACTTATTTATTTTTCTTATTTAAATTTCACTGTAAAGCAGATGAAAACTTTATCACTCTTAAAGAAATTCAATATTTGGTTTCAATATATTTGGTCTATAGCCAGTCATATAAAAATACTCAATAAAACAATCCTTTTAAAAGTTATTTTGCATTTATTACAGGGTTATTGATCTCAGCCATGAGAATTTTGCTAAGATTGAGTTGACCTAGGAAAACTTTTTTTCCTGGAGACTTATCTGCCATTTAACTGAGTCACCTTATTCCTTCTGCCCCAATACACAACTGTTCCTGTCATTCTTTGAATTAATTTGGATAAAAGCCTTCCCCAAAAGCCATCTTTCTGGATCTCCAACCTCTTTTCTGAGCACTGGTTAGCACATTACATTATACTGAAGTGAATCTACCCACAGAAATTAAACAATCTATCCTGGTTTTAGTATTTTTTTTCAAAGGCTTACAATGTACTATTCACTAAAAGAAGGGATTTCTCAGCCCCAGTTTTGTGAAAGCCTGGGATATCTCCTATTACCTCATAGTTTGGAAAAAGCAAAATCCCAAAAATTTCTCAGAAGAAAATTAATTATGGTTTATTTTCATTTGAAATATAGGTATCTGCCATTGGTGGTAGGAAGTGTGTCACAGTGGGATTTGGTGGTTTGAGGTGTCATAAAAAAACAAGCAACAATAGTCTAATGAAACTCCTCAAAGCTTAAAATCATTATGTGCCCTATGTGCTCTGAAGAGAGAGAGAGAGAGAGAGAGAGAGAGAGAGAGAAAGAGAAAAGAAATAAGGAAAGAAATGCTATTCTCATTCCTAGGAATTTAAATTCTACCACATACATTATGACAGACACAAAATGACTAGAACAAAACCCATTCCAGGATATTTCCTTGAGAAGAATATAAATAAGGTGTGTCACATACTTTCATAAATAAAATAAACACGATAATCTCATAACACTGTTACACTATTCAATGTCTTTAAATTACAATTGTACTAAGAAATGAGAAAAATCCCTGGAATAAGACCAGAATTGTGTTTTAATTGTCCATTAGGAAAGACAAAAAAATAAGATCGCCTGCAATGATTTTCTTTCACAATCAGTCACCTTATTTTTAAAATACAAAATCAAAAACATATTGAGATGCTTGGTGAAACTGGGCGATAAAACCGAAGCAAACTGTCTCCTTCCTCAGCTCAGGCTCAGCAGTTACAGCAAGCCCACAGTGCCAGCTTGAGACTGGCAAGGCAACTAGCATTGCACAAAACCGAATCTTCATTTTTCAGCTCTAGCTGATTCCGCTGAGAACGTCTCTCTGTCCTCACCTTTTCTTTCTTTTTGTCTGAATTGAGTTCTTTCTATTTAGGGATGTTCTTCCATTATGTGAGATATCCCCCAAGCCAATGAAAAACAATGACAATTTTATTTTCACATTAAGATTCCTCTCCCAGGCCCGTATTTCATGAATGAATGGCTTGTAGGACACACCGCTAATAATAAAATCTGCGGACTGTGCCAACACAAGTGCAAGAAAAGCACAGGGAAGCTCAGGCTGGCCAAAGGAATTCTTCCATACCTACAGCGGCGGCCTCCTTCCAAGAAAGCTGTTGAGTCTGCTTGCTTATTTACTTGCTTATTTGCCAGAAAGGTATTCCTTTTCAAAAGTAAAAATAAATAG
This sequence comes from Tupaia tana, assembly GCA_026018925.1. Classification (NCBI taxonomy): domain Eukaryota; kingdom Metazoa; phylum Chordata; class Mammalia; order Scandentia; family Tupaiidae; genus Tupaia; species Tupaia tana. The sequence goes on from JAKSZU010000001.1 coordinate 102,304,821, forward strand.
CTCCTACAACCTTTTTCTTGTCTTGAAATCACTATTTCTACTAGAAAATAAATTCATAAGCTCCATCTGTTAAGATACTTGAAAACCATACCCAACAAAACACATCAGAATTTGTTAAAGAAGCAATCCTATACTGGCTAGAAAAAGAGCTGGAAACATGCAGGCCGATTCCCATTCAAATTTAAGTGCCACCATGAACTACTGTAGAAAAATCAGACACATCTAGAGTGAGTGCACATGCCACATACTCAACTCATATGACCTCCCCCACACTTGCACCCAAGTGCTACTGTCACTGAATTGTCTGGATTCCAAACAGCATGCTGGCTGAGCTCTTACCCATGCTGTGGATTGCCTAACATCATCATCATCATCTCCTTCTTCTTCTCCTTCTCCTCTTCCTTCTCTTCCTCCTTTTTCTTTTTCTAAATCTCAGGTGTGTTTTTTTCTCTGCAATACAAAAGGCTTTTACAGTCCACCTACCCACCACCAATAAACTTGTATGCAAGAACAAACAACTTATTAGCTATTGAAACAGATCATAGTTAGAAAAGATATTCACATGATTTATTCCACAATCTCAATCACTCGTTAGATAAAGTGTAAGCTTCTACCTGTTACTCAAGCCATCATCATTCATCTTTTTTTTTAAGGTTTTTGCAAAAGGGTTCATGTGCTCACTAGAGAGAGACAGAGGAAAAGTGAGAAATCACCCCCGAGAGGGTATGAGCATGCCACAATCCCTTCTCCTCCATTCTCCTCTTGGGATTTGGGGTATGCACACACGTATGCATGGTGTGATTTTCAAGCCATAAGTCCCATGATTTGAACTGCAGTCGGCCATGTGCAAATCCAAAACCTTAACCACTATACCACCTGCTGGTCCCCCATTCATCAGCCATTTAACAAATATTGATTGAGTGCCTACTATGTCCAAAGCACTTCACTGAACTCTGACTTTGCAGTGCTGAATAAGACAAAGCAGTTCCTGTGCTCTAGAGCAGAAATTCTCCTGGAACAAGACAGAAATAGAACAGATAGGTATTGTTTTAAAGACTTTGCAAAAGTATAAGAACTGTGAAGAAACCATAACTAAGCAGAAAGGTAAAGACTGATGTTTTTATTGCCAGAAGGCACATGCACTCACCAGAGATAAAGAGTGAGAGAGAGAAAGTATGTCCCAATAGGGTATCATCATACTACCACCCCAAGAATTTTGGGCATGCTTGTACATAAACCTGGAGTGTTTTTTAAGGCCAGGATTCAAACTGCGATGGGACATGCATGATCCAGCTCCCAATGTACATCACTTAACCACTGCATTATGGGGCCAGACCAAGACTGAAATGGGAAAAAAAAATATTATAAATACTAAGACAGTGATCTGATTCTTAACAAAAACATGGATGAAACAGGCATGGACATAACACTTTATGTTGGCTGTTCAGGAAAGGATGCTCTGAGGGCTGGGGTATTTAAGCTGATCTTGCTAGAAGAAGGAACAGACAAAAAAAATTAATTTAAATGCCCTAAGATTAAAATGAGCTTGATGAGTTTAAGAACAGGAGAGGCAGGAAGGCTAAAGTATAATGAAAAGGCCAATGAGATAAGGCTAGAAGTTTGAGGGAGTTAGAGGTTTAGAGTATTTTTTTCAACACAATGGACAAAGTCTTCAGAGGATACTGAACAAGGAAGTGACTTGATCTGACTGAGGCTTACTAACCACAGAGTGCCAACTTTTTGGGAGTCTCATGAAAAATTGAAGCAGGACAGATTCAGGATATATTTTAGAGTGGAGGGAAAAGATTGCCATGCTTTTGAAAACTGCCATGTTTTTATTTAAATAGCTGAGTGAATTGTGGATCATTGGCTGAGATGGATACAACTAGGTGAGATAGAAGATCTTGAGGAGTAGAGATGCAATTATTCTGCCTTATCCCTGAACTTAATTGAATTCATGAACAGTGGTTTTTCAGGTCCCTTCATTTTTCTTGTGTTCTTATCTCCTATTTAAATCATAGCAGTATTCTGGGTTGCTGGCATGCTTTTCAACTCTATTCTTATACATTTCAAATTCTAGATTAAAATCCAGGTCATCTAAGAAATCTTTGCTAATTGAAACTTTCTTCATAAAGATTGCCCTTTATTAGTATCTATTCTTGTGTTTTTTAATACAAATCTTTTATTCTGTTTTATATTCTCTGCATACTAAGTTTAGATCAGATTCATGGGTTTTCCGCTTTTTCACTCACCAATTACCCCATCTCCCAACTACATCTCTTGCATATCCCTGATGACCTACTGTGTGCTTTGCTACCCAAGCCTGAGCTCTTCCCCCCTCTAACTGTCATTGCCTCCTCATAGTCCTACTTGCCACAATACTGTCATTTCATTTTTGTTGTTCTTTGCTTTGTTTTTGTTAGAGTGTACATGTGCTCACCAGAGAGAGAGAGAGAGAGAGAGAGAAAACTCTTAGCCCCCAGGGGAGATGGCCATGCTGCAATCCCTTCTCTATTCTCCTCTTAGGACTTTGAGTATACACATACATGCACCAAGTATGTTTTTCCAAACCTCCAGATCTGAGATTTGATCAGCACAATCGGCCAGATGGGGATTCAGTCACCCAAATTCCATGCCATGTACTAGCCTGATCCTGCCATTTCTTTAAGATTCAGATCAAGTGCCCCTTTTCTTTTTGTCTTTTCTTTTCTTTTCTTGAGGGAGAGATTTTTGCTATCGGGCATGTGTATTTGCTAGAGAGATGCTCACTGGAGAGACAGAGACAGAAAGCAAAAAGTCACTGATCCCCCCTCCCCCAAGGGAGAATGGCCATGTGGCAATCCCTTCTCCTCCATTCTCCTCTCAGGATTTTGGGCGCACATGCACATGCACCCTGCATGAGTTTTAAGCTAGCAGGGTCCATTACTCAAATCACAGTGGACTACATGGGAGTCCAGCAACATAAACATTATGCCATCTGCTGGTCCCTTAAGTGCCCCTTTTTCAAGGAACCATTTTCAAACCCTGGTCAGTCAAACATGGTTTCCCAGTTCCCATCCCCTAGGAGGCAGTGGAGTATAATGGTTAACCAGGTGATCTCAGTTCACATGCCTACCGCTGCTGTGCCCTAGCTGTGTGTATTCCATCTTACTGAGGTGTATAGTTCTATACTGCTTTATCTGGAATCGGGGGGTGGGGGAAAGGGAGCAGGGAAAGTAAAATCTGTCTATAAAGTGGTTGTGAGGATTAAGTGAGGCAATATAATAAAATCTTATATCGCCTGGCACATAATGTGAACTCTTTAATGTTAGATATTTTGTCATTTACATTTTAAGATTCTCTAGCTCTTTTGTGAACATAACAGTTTTTTTTTATTGTCGTTGTCTTTTTTTTTTTTTAAGTTTTTTACTATATTGCACATGCACTCACTGGAGAGTGACAGAGAGACAGTGAGAAGGAAAGTGATAAAACACTCCCCAGTGAGGATGGCCATATCACAGTCCCTTCTCCTCCATTCTCTTCTCAGGATTTGGGACACACATGCACACGTGCCTGGTGTGACTTTCAAACCACCCGGTCCAAAACTTGAACACAGTCTGCCATGTGAGAGTCCGGTGCCTTAACCATCAGGCCACTTGCTGGCCCGTGGCTGTCTTTAACCCATTAGATTAAAAGTTCTCTGAAAGTACACTGGAGCCTTCTTTATTTTTGCATTTGGTAGATATGTTATGAATCCTACTGATAAATAAATGCTGCACATAAAATAATTCATTGTGAAGATTTTTATTTTCTATACTCAAATAGCTTGATTGTCCTCAAGGTAGAAATAATATAACTTTGTTTCTTATTTTAAAATCTCATTACCACCCAGTATGTGTGTGTGTATGTGACATATATATATACCATGCACAGTATTTAGTATTAAATCTGCTTTCTTTGCCTTTATTTCTCCACTAGATTCCGTCCCTGTCATATTTCAAAACCAGTCATGGTCTACTTGTTTATTGAAGATAGCCCTTCTTACATGAGAAGAGCAATGCTATGGATATATTATGCTATCCATAAACTATCTGTAGAGACACGTGTGCTCTTTATTACTCATTGTGCTCATGAACATTGTCTTTCTTGACCTGTAAGAAAGTGGACACAGAACACACACAAAGTGCTTGTGTATACTATGCATTCATAGTATACAATATATATTTTTAATATTTTTTAGTTTTACAAATGAATGAACTCTTGAATAATCAATAAAAGCAATGTATATATCATGCTACATTCACCAGTGATTTTTTTTAAAGAAAAACTATCTATTCATTGTCTCTAAATGTAAGTAATTATAACAGGGCATCATTCCAGTTCCTAAGAATTTCAGGCCTCTGAAGGCCCAGAGTTAGGCAGGAGGTTCTTGTTAGTGACATGTGCTCTGTCATCAACACCAATTAATATTTATTGGACAAAGCATGGATGCAGCACACTATGCTGAGTGTTTTGTACATGCTTTTTAAATCTGAAAACACTATCTCCACTTTCTTACATGTCAAGAAAGACAGTTATCATGACCACCATAAGTAATAAAAAGCGCACATGTCTCCATAGGTTTTGGATAGCATTATATTTCTTCTCATAAGAAGGGCAATCTTCAATAAGTAGATCATGGCCAATTTTGATATATGACAGGGACAGAATCTAGCAGAGAAATAAAGGGAAAGAGTGCAGATTTAATACTAAATCAAGATTAATCATGGCTTACTTTTTTAAATTAGCACAATATGCTAAAATAGGGCTAAAATGACATTAATAGATAAACTAGAAGTCCCTAACTTTCTTTTCAAGGTATTACTTAAGCTAAAAAGGATTTCCTCTCATTTCTATTAAACACAATTTTATTATAGTCTTTGTTTCTAGATTATCCCTACCCAAATAATTATAGATGTAAATTGTACTATCCTGCCTAAAGAATATCATTTTTCCCTAGTGATCAAAACTCCAGAATAATTATAATAATTAATATAATCCATTGTAGTTCTCTTTTGTTCATTTGGGTTTTTTTTTTTTTTCTCTTTCTCTCTTTTTGTCTTTCTGACCTTCTTGCCTTCCCTTCTTCCTTCCTATTCTTTTCCCAAGTTTGCAAGCATTCGTGAATAATTTGGTCAACTGTTCTAGCTGACAGTCTGCAACTTCAGGCACTAGGCAGCAGCTATATTCTATTCCACAGACTGATTTATTTAACTGCACAAGTTCTTGTCTCCAATATGCACTCTTCTTTTCTCAGTTTAGTTTTAACATACTTTTTTCATCAACCTCTAAAAAAAGTAACAAAGACTCCATTCTTACACACTAACTCAAGAATCCAGGATAATTTCTCATGTAGCATCCATTTAAACTCTCCATATCACAACCTAACTGCTGCCTATGGCATATCCTAAATTCTGATTAAAAATGTGTCCAAATCTATATGTAAAATTTATCTCTTTTGGAGTCTGATTGGTAAGCTACCTAAAATACACTCAATCTGAAACAAGTGGGTGACAAAACCACCCAGATAGCCACTGTCTACTCTATTTCCCAATTTCTATCTCCTCTTTGTCCCTTCAAGGACTTCATATCTAGTAGAGCACTCTCAGATTAGACATTTGAATAAAATAAATTTGGGGCCTTTGCCTTTCCATCTCATGCATTATTTCTCTGCTTAGTTACTAATACTTATTTCCTCATTACTGTTCAAATTAAATAAGTAGCAGAGCTCATAACCTCAAATAAAAACAAATTATTTGACTCGATTTGAAAGTAAAGACTTCTAATTTTGTATACAGTGTTTGTTCTTCAAGATTTGTGTAATGACACAATTGCACTTATCCCATCTGTTTTGTTCATTCCCTTCTCAGGAAAATAACATAGATGGGTCCCCTCTGTCTGCAGGGGATACATTTCAAGACTCCCAGTAGATGCCTGAAACTTCCAGTAATCCAAACCTTACATACTGTGTTTTTTCTGTTAACCAATATGGTTGCTAATTAACAATCTAGTGGATAGCATATACAGTATATTTACAATGGAGAAAGGGATGATTGACATCCTAGGTAGGAAGAAACAGGATGACCAAAAATTCCATCACCCTATTCAGAAGAGCATACAATTTAAAATTTTTGAACTATATTCATTTCTGGAATTTTCTTATGTACTCAGACTGAAGTTTACTGTGAGTATCTAAAACCAGGGGGAGCTGATTCCCTAGCACAGTGGTCAAGTCTAGATACCACACGGCCAACACCAGTTTGAATCCTGGACCTGGCAGCTTGACAAACGTGTGAGCCACTTGTACACGTGTGCCCCAAATCTTGACAGGATGGAGAAATAGAACAAAAAGGATTGTGGCAAGACTACACCCCACTGAGGGTTGCCCTTGCAGGGTCTCTTTCTGTCTCTCTCTTTCCCTTCTGAACACACACACACATTCTGGCTATTACATTAAAAAAAAAAAAAAAAAAAAAAAAACAGGGAAAGTAAAACTGCAGATAAAGCCGGGGCTATTGTATGTTAAAATTCATGGTATTTTTAAAATTTATAAAAATCAGTGTTGACCACCACCTTTGTTTGCCTTTTTGTCTACTAAAAAATGGAATTTGGGGGTCCAACAGGTGGTGTGGTGGTTGGGGTCACTGGACCTCCACATAGCCAATCGCAGTCTGATTCCTGGACCTGGCGGCTTTCTCTCTGTCTCTCTGTCTCTGTCTCTGTCTCTCTCTCTCTCTCTCCCCTGCTCACTCTCACTCTGTCCCTCTCTGGTCAAATTAAAATAAATAAATAAATAGATAGATAAATAAAGGTAAATAAAGTAATTCTTTAAAAAATGGAACTTGGGGGACCAGCAGTTAGCGTAATGGCTGTGTCACTGGACTCAAATGTAGTCGACCGTGGTTCGTGTTTTGGACCCGGTGGCTTAAAACTCACGCCGGGCGCATGTGCATGCGTGCCCAAGATCTGAAGAGGAGAATGGAGGAGAAGGGATTGCGGCATGGCCATCCCCCCTGGGGGTGATTTCTCACTTTCTGTCTCTGTTTTTCTCTGTCTGTCTGGAGAGCACACGCGCCCTATAGCAAAAAAACCTCTCAAAAAAAAATAAATGGAACTTGGGGAGTTATGAGCAAGAAAGGTCTCTAGAAGGAAAGCCATCATTTGATATCAGAGTAATATTGCAATAATAGGGGTCTTTCCCCCATGTACTTCCACACTGACTTAAAACTTAGAAAATAGGTGCATATATTTGTTTAAGTAGCAATTTAAGTAGAAAGTTTAGAAATTTAATTACTTTTTTAAAAGAGATTTTTGCTATAGGACTCCCCTGCACGCTAGATAGATAGAGAGACAGAAATTAAGAAATCACCCCCCAGGGGGGATGGCCACACCAAAATCCCTTCTACTCCATTCTCCTGTTGGGATTTTTGGCAAACATGCACACGCACCTGGTGTGAGTTTAAGTTACTGGATCCAGGACTTGGACCAAAGTAGACTATGTGGAAGTCCACCAACATAACCATTACAGCATCTGCTGGTCCCTAATTATTTTTAAATAGTAAACTTCAAGGGACCAGCAGTTGGCGTAATGGCTATGTCGCTGGACTCCCACGTAGTTGACCGCGGTTTGAGTCCCAGACCCGGTGGCTTAAACTCATGCCGGGCGCATGTGCGTGCGTGCCCAAGATCCCAAGAGGAGAATGGAGGAGAAGGGATTGTGGCGTGGCCATCCGCCCTGGGGGGTGATTTCCTGCTTTCTGTCTCTCTTTCTCTCTCTGTCTGTCTGGCGAGCGCACGTGCCCTATAGCAAAAACCTCTCCAAAAAAGAAAAAAGAAAAAAAAATAGTAAACTTCAACAAAGGTAGAGTTCAGTTTGTCTTGTTTCCTGTTGAATCCCCATTATGCTTGCCACATTATGGGGGTTAGACCAATTAATATGAATTAAATGAATGAGCAACTTTACCCCCAAAATGTTAAGACTTGTTTATTAGCTGTCAAAAGTAGATTCCTCCATGCATCAAATAGCATTAATGGTGTGATTTGCCCCCACTTCCTCCTTTTACAGAAAGCCAACAAAAGAACTATAACTTTTTAACCTAAGGATCAAAGGTGTCAACCTATTGGCTCATGCTACTTTAAAGTCTTGAATAATAGTCTTCAGTTATTTTTAGATAATTTCTTTTGTTTCAAGCTTGAAAAGAAGCATTAACAAAGATCAAAAAAAAATCACTGATTCAGAGCAGGAAAATGCATATTAAGATCAAAATATAGTATGTACAGGCTGTGAGTTAACCTTCCCAGAATACCAGCCAGATCTAGCCTTAGATAGTAAACTATTACATTCGTGCCACTTGGGACCCATCAATATAAAAGTAATGGGGAGAACTCTGAACGCTGAAAGTCTGACTAGGAAAGCAAAAACCATTTTAAAATTATAAAGTGACATAAGCATTCTCAATACATAAAAAGATACACTAAGAGATGAAAAATATGACAGAATTGTAATGATGGTTAACTCTCAATAGTGGAAATATGAGTGAATTTATCCTAACCTATAATTTTCTATGTGTCCAAGGATTCTACAATATGTAAGTAAAACTAGTACAGTAAGAAAGAAAATAATATACATGCCTTTGAAGCCAAGAAAAAAGCCAGTGGTAAAAATCAATTGATACATAAAGAAAACTTAAAGGATTAAGATTATATAGCCAAAGAAGAAATGGCTCATGGGTGACATAGCAAACTTCATTGTTTAAAACAACCATTAATCCAAACCTATCATAAAACACTGGATGAATTTATTTCTCATTAAGATAGGTAGACAGACAGGTAGATAGACAGATGATAGATAGGTAGGTATTAGATTATTGGAAAAGTCATGACATATCTTTGGGCAGAAAAAAAAAAAAAATAGAAAAATACAACATGACTTTTCTGACGACCCAGCAGATAGATGATAGATAGACAAATGACAGATAGAGATGATAGATAGATAGATAGATAGATAGATAAATAGAGAGAGAGAGAGAGAGAGAGAGAGAGAGAGAGAGAAAGAAAGAAAGAGAAAAAGGAAGGAAGGAAGAAGGGAGAGAGAGAGAAAGAAAGAAAGAAAAAAGGAAGAAGAAAGAAAGATAGAAAGAAAGAAAGAAAGAAAGAAAGAAAGAAAGAGAGAGAAGAAAAGAAAGAAAAAGGAAGGAAGGAAGGAAGGAAGGAAGGAAGGAAGGAAGGAAGGAAGGGAGAGAAAGAAAGAAGTCTGGTCTTGCAGCCTAATGGTTAAGGGAGCTGGATCTCACATGGTTGACCATTGTTCAGATCCCAGCTTTGCCAGCTTGAAAAACACACTAAACACATGTGCCTGCTTGTGCAAAATCCTTACATGGTGGAGAAATGAAAGAGAAAGAATTGCAATGTGATCATGCCCCACTGGTGCTTTCACCCCTCTGTTTCTCCCTCTCTAGTGAGCACATATGCCCTCTGACATAAAACACACACACACACACACAAACATACACATATACATGCACTCACACACACACACAAACACATATAAGGAGTCAGGCTCGTAGAGAAAGGGCAAAGGGCATACAATCAATGTGAATAAAAGGAAAAACCCCAGGTAATTAGGATATTGTTTAAGGCCGCAACTCCTATACAGTGGTAGGATGCTAACATGAAGCACATGAACAGAGGAAAAGGAGCTTGCCTTCCCAGGATATAGACTCTAAGGAAAAAGTGTATTTGTTAAAAGGAGTATGTCAAAATAAAGTTTGAAATATTATGTTGTCAGAAAAATTGTGATATATTTTTTTCCATATTTTTCTATGCAAAATTGTTCCATGACTTTTCCAACAACCTAATAGAATAGCTATTGCAGCACAGTTGAAGTATACCTATGGGCATGTCCAATGTGTGAACATGTAATTCTCTACACCATAGAATAGAAAAATGTTTGAGACTCCCTAACCTAGGTTCTTCAAGGTAAAGGACCATAGACAGCCACCTGGCAATATGGACACAAACAGTTTCTCTTGTAGGCAAGGGTAAGATGATCAAATACGAAAAGTCTTTTGAAATGAAATAAAGGACCCAAAATTAAGCTCTGTTCCACAGAGCTTACTAGAAGTTATCTTTATAGCTGTAGATTTTTATATGCCCGAATTTATTTAAGAGACTACAAACCCCAACCTAATAACCTCCCTGGTCCTTCCAAGGTCAAGAAGTTGTAATATACTTAACAAAGATCCTTTTAGCTGTCATTTATATCCAGTTTCTCTTTCCAGTTGTCACAAGGATAATAAACAAGAAAATAATATTAGCCATATAATAAAAGGTGGCCCCTCTCAAGTATCCATAATTATACCATAGACATATTAAGAAAACATAATTTTACCCAGAAGAATTGCTCTACCAGAAGAAATATGAGAAATGTTATCAGGTGCCATGGTTCATGGGAGAGACATTTGGAGAACACATGGAGTTTTCTAGGCTTTCATATCACATTGTGTAGGTAGCTATCTGCCTTTGACTTTATGACGATGGCATGCAATCACATATATCTAGGATTAGAATAGTTAAGGTCATCTCAGACATGCATACTTTCACACTGGGTCTAAACCAAGCAGATAATAAATAAACCAAACCTCAGTCTTCCATTTAGTATAGGAGGCCCTACCAAGTTCCCTAGTTTCCTCAGCATTACAACTGACAAACACAGCCAAAAGAACTGTCCAACAAGAAATTCAATTGACTTCACCTCTCAAAGGGGAACTGTAAGAATTTATTCAGCACCTACTATGTGTTTGCTACTGTACTAAACACTTCGCATCCACTACTCTTCTGGGTTCTGAGACTATGGGACTCCGGCTATTCTCCCTGATGTTAAATTTGGGCAAATTCAGAAATCCCTGGAAGTCCACCTCCAGTGGTAGCCAGAAATAGTATCTAGACTAAGCCCAGGAATAGCCTGGTCCCAATCACTCAAAGAAGATCAAGACAATATAGTGCAATTGGGTGGAAAGGAATGGAAAACTGGTTTATTATGGAAGGCCTAGCTCCACTACCTTGCATCAGAGAAAATTCTGGTGGTGTTCCAAACCTGAATCATTCTCCTCAGGGTTATTAACTCACCATATTTGGCTCTCATACATCTCACTGGCTCATTTTCTCTTCCCCTCTCTTAGCTTTGCACTATGCCCTCATGAGACAGAAAGGGTGCATGAAATTGGTGAGAGGTTACAGAGATCAAAGGGCAGCATCACCATATTTGCTCCAAGGTGTTAGCCCTGGGACTATACTGTGACTCTCACTTCTACCCGCAACCCTTTTTTTTTTTTTTTTTTTATGCCAATGTTTATTAAATCTCATCCAAAAAGCTTTCCCCATTCCCATCCCCTTCTCTCCACTCCATATCTCTTTCCCCAAACTCTCCCCTCTAACTATGTGTAAATTCACACACACATACACGTTCATTCATATTCACACACATCCATTTTGCTTTCAGAACAGACAAGGAAACAGTCATACCTCACTGAAGCCATAACACATATACCCCAAGTCAGAACGTGACTTGTTTTGGGGGTGGTTTTAATATATTAGTTTCACAGTCACTAATCAATACCACGAAGGGTCTGTTTCAAATACTTTTCTTTAAATGGAGCTTTCCAAGGGTAGGTCAGATACTTAAAGTAGATAGAATTCTTTCTACATCACTTTTGTGGACACAGGATGTAGGTAAAAGATTATTAGAGTAATTGTTGGCAGCTTCTTTTTGTTCTCCAGGTCTCAGAGTGCTGCAAAACTCAGCTGCCTATGAAATAACACAGAAGCATTTTGGGTGTGAGCAGCATGCACCTTTTGGGTAGAGGGCCATGCAACTATTGAAGAAAACACTCTAAGTGGGCATCAGTTCTCAAGCCTGTTCTTCCTTTTCTCTAATGCTACATGGTGTGCTCTCACATGGGTCAGGGCAGAAGACACTCCACTCTGTTACTCTGCTCTCCTGTTCTGAAGAGACGTGAAGGCAGAAGCTCGGGAAAGCCTCAAAGGTGGGAGCTCTAAGTTTATGTACAGTGAGGAGGCAGCCATATCTTTCTGCATTCCCCTGAAAATCAAGCATCACCTTATCGTTTCCTCACCAAGATTAACTCCTGCTTCCTGAAGAGTTTTTCTGAGGTAGAAAGCAGAGGTGGTGAAAAAAGGGGGAGCTGAAAAGTCCAATCTGTCAAGCTCCATTTTAGAAGAAAGGAAAACTGAAAAGTGAACGTATTTAACATGAGCCATTTCCTGCACTCAGGAGGGAAGAAAGCGCGCTAGGCGCTGTGTGCAGGAGGAGATCCGCACTGGTGTTATCTCTGACCTGCAGCTTAGCCCCAGCGTCTCAGCTGCCAAAAAGCTCCCATTCAACGTTGTGCTGAGTTCATCAATGCTCCACGTGTCAGTATCCTAACAGGAAAAAGCAGGACAGACAGTCTCTCCATTCAACCGCCTGGGGACCCCATGACAACTAAAATCCCCTCGCAGACCGTCCATATCAACCTTCGGCAGGTCAGAGCATGCAACCCCCGCAGAACCACAGGCTCAGGCCCACACCCTTTCCCCTTGTCAACATTGTCACTTTAAACAGAACATCGAGCCTTATCACGAAACCTGAAGTAAGTATGACAATTAAGATGGATTGCAAAGCCTGCTTGTGCTTCACAATTAACAATCACTTGGCAGCGGGTTCCACACAACTGTTGGGGGGTATGGCAAGAACTTTATCCCTGCTTAGTGCTGCATTAGCATATTTAGTAGGCTGCAAGACATAATTCCTAAGATATGAACATATTTTTGTCTTTTAAAAAAATCTGCAATTAAGCTATAATATGTAGCAACTCTGTACCAGGCAATCAATGTGCAAATACCAAGATGGAGTTAGGGTAAGGAGGGCAAGTGAAAGAAATATATCTCCCTGCACTGATCATAACAGCCCAAACCAGTAACTTCTCCCAGTGTCATGGGTTGGCTAGAAGGCTGTGGCTCCTTCCTGTCTATGAAAAAATTTAAGAAGGGCTGGTGTTGCTACCCTGTCGCTGGCAGTAGCAATGGCTCTATATAAACATAGCTACCTGGTTTAAACCCACATGTTGTTAAAAAGTCAAACCCCCGTATGACCCTGGGCACACTTAGCCAGGCAGTCATTTTTCACAGAATGCACTTTTTGGTTCTTATTCATCAAGAAAAAAAAAATAACTCTTGATAAAAATTGCAACAGCCCTTTCTTACTCAAATGTGAGGTCTCTTCCTCAGACTTCCCATTATGGTCCCTTGGTTGCTGGCCCAGCTGCCACCCTGATGAAAGGGCCAGAAAGTGCTGAGACCAGACTATGTTATAGACCAAGAGACAACTCAAGCTACTCCCCCAAACTTCTCCAGGGTGCTTATTATATAGACCCAGCCCCAGAGTCCAAGTGAGACCCAGGAGGCAGCTGAGGAGGGAAAGAACATAGCCAGATCTTACTCAGATCTTCCTGAGCCAGGATTTTGTCTTTCTTGACATCTGGGTTGCAAGAAAGCAGGATATCCTGCCAAATATATTACAGCTGTGACACCCACCTTATGACTAAGACACAGCAAAGGCTGAGGAACACAGGAGATATAGGTGTGGAGTTTTCTGGGAAAGCAACCTCACCCTTTGCAGTTACTTCCTTTGCAAAAGAATGCACGCGCACGCGCGAGCACACACACACACACTCACACACACACACACACACACACAGTCTAGGTGAGTAGCTCTCCAATTGCATAAAAGAAAGCATATGAAAGTAACAAATGCAATTTACCACACAAAGTCTTTCTTTACAAAACCAGAAAAGTAGCAGATTAAAGCACCTGGCAGTCTTGGCACGCCAAAAGAAAATCTTAGCTGTGACAAAAGAAAACAGGTGTACAGGTATAAAACTTTTACTTTCCAATAATGCTCCTCTCTTCGCTGGAATGCTTTGACAGGTGCAGAAGTTCAAGTTACAGTAGGGAAGTAGCAAATAAATACACAGCATTAGCGTCTGACGTGCTTGCTGAGCACCCGGGGATGTTAATAACTGGCAAGGTACACTAATCTCTGATTGCAACATTTGGTTTACCTTAATCTGGAGGGACAGCTGTATTAAAGAGGGAATTATACTAATCAGTTCAAGGCCCTTGCATATAAAACTTCCCATTAGGCTTAAAGTACACCAGCTTATGCTCATTCTCTAGGAGCCTTACATCTGGTTCTGAATAAGGCTGCCTCTCATTTGCAAGGTACAAACTGAAAACAAGGGGGAGGGGGGCTGACAGTTGCTGGAGGATGGGTGATAGAAGAGGAAGCTACTAATTCTTTGAAATTTTTAACAGCACAAAACTAGCTTCTAGGCATCTTAATACTAAAAGAAAAAAAAAAAAAAAAAGCATGTGTTATCAACCCTAGGCCATTTTTTCCTGTTACCGGAGGTGACCAACATAAAATAAAATTGATGATGTCAGTCAAAAACAGCTAAGCACAAAGCTTGGCTTTGTTATCTTAAGTCAGAAGGTATGATAGGGCCGTGCCATATGGCTCTAATCCGCCTCTATCTCCCATCACCTAACAGGAAACCTTCATGTAGCATGACCTTATTTGGCTGGTTCCAGGTTAGGGCTGCCCAAAGGGGATTTTTCTGTTTCTGCTATATCCAAAGGTTTATGTTGATTTTTTTCTGAGCCCTGCAAACTATAAATCCGACTGATTACTCTGCACTCTTTTGCTTGACTGAGCCTTTACAATCAGACATCCCCGTTAACAATAAGCTCCTAATGAATCAAACATCTATGGCATTAGTTTCACCTAGCTGCCTCTTTCCCATGCACTGTGCTGCTTTGTCAGACCTGGTTTGATGAGAAAAGCTAGTGACACTTGCTGCACCTATTGATAAACAATTCAGTAATGAGGGGCATAACAAAAATTACCTAAAACAACCTGATTAAAAATGACAGCCAGGCTTACTCCTTGCTCTGTAGTGAAGGTAACTTGTATAGTGTGCAGGGGACATAATGAGGTAAAATAAAATTCCCTTCTTTACCAAGGAGTTCACTTCTGAATGTTTTTATGAAAAGAGGACATTTTTTCAGTGATGTTTTAAACTCTTTCAGGTTACATGATTATCAGTAATATTGGGGACTCCCAGCATTCAGGATGCTTGTCAACTTCTGAGATGCTTGCTTTTTCTGCTTAAACTTTTTGAATAACTCAACTAACATCGAGATCTTGACTTTCTTTCTTAATTGTGAGTTTAGTCACTGAGAAACTCAATAGCGTAAGTGCTAATAATTAGGTAAGTATATTATGCTATACAAGGAAATACTCCAAGATTTTAAAAAAAGGGGGGGAGGGTTCAACAAAGTAGAAAAAACTCGATGGACAATATCACCTCCCTAAAAGGAATAACTTAACCTTACCAGAGACACTGAAGTTCTTTTTATTGGGGTCACCCAGAGGACCTCTGCAGCTTCGAAACAAGCTAATACCCAGGGGAGGCCAGGCTCTCATGAAAGCTTGATTCAAAGACAGAAATGTGTGGGTTTTGCAATTGTGTGGCAGCATGTTGGGAGGGTTTCCATCAGTGCACAGATGCACTTGAAAATCAAATATGGACATGGGGAATGTTTTTTGGAGATGGAAAACGAGTGCTGATGACATGTTTATACTTCGCAGATGGATCCAGTACAGAACCATTTTTTTGTAAAGAAACAATATCCACCATTTGCTAATTTTTTCTGAGCAGCTACAAAATGGTGGCACAAAAAGTGAATATTCCCGTCGTACATGCTCCACCTGTTCCTCAGTCGTACAACTGTCTTCCATCCCACATGGAATCACTGACTGTTGTAGTCCGATTTTTTCTCAAATGTTATCCAAAAGAATATGAAAAAAAGAAATACAATACACAAAGGCACTTGGAAGTGCAAAATTATTTTATCCAATTCTACTGCATGTGGAGAAATTGGAAGATGACAAATGCTATTAAGTAACAAATGTTGAATTTAAGACTGAAAAAAAATGCATTTTCTTATTGGCCTGTTTTCTCCTTAAATCTAATGTCAGGTCAATTTTTTAATATTTCTACCAAGAGTCTAGAATGACTTTTTTCCTTCCTTTGTCCCACCATTATCCTCCTTTGGTATTTGAACCTCTGTAGAGTACAAACACTTAGCATGTGGTTAATTCCAGTTATTGCATTATTGTTGATACATTGCAGTGATAAATATTTTCTGATTATAAATATCAATTATAATAACATGGAAATGTACAGTATGTATATGACAGGCATTTTAAGAAAATAATCCAGACCCAGCAGTGGTGGCACAGGCAGTGCCTTGCTGATTGTAGTACTGGAGGCCACATGGCAACCAAGGTTCAAATTCCTCGCCTACCAGGCCTGAAACATACGAAGTATGCATGCCACTGCCCCAATTTTAAAGGGTTGGAAGGTTGGAGGAGGATTGGGACATGACCAGACCCTGGAGCGTGCTCCTTCCTCTCTTTCTCATTCACCTGCACATACATTTGGTCTATCATGAATAAAAGGAAGAAAAGAGAAGAGAATCCAAAGCATTCAACTGTCAAAGAACATTATTGATAACCTTGTTTGTAAATTTTGCTTCCTCAAAAGGACATACCAAAATAATGAAATCCTTACTTATTGCCACATCAGTAATATTAATTTGTCATAGCAGGTATGAAATACTGATGAAAATGACCTACTTCAAAGAAGCAGATTGCTCAGAGCAGTACTCACACTGGTGGTTGAAACTGCTCAGGAGGCTGAGACAGGGAGGATTGTGAGGTTGAAGCCAGCTGGAGCAATTTAGCAAGATCCTTTGGCCCTTTACATTTTTTAATTTTAATTAAAAAAAAGATTTGATGGGATGGTAGCAAAGCAGTAAAACACAACTGATCCATATGGGAAGGTTCCAAGTTTGTGTCTGAAGCCCTCCCTGAGTATGCCTGGCATATATATGCCCCAAGATTCAGGACTGGCTGGAGTGGAAGGTGGATCATAGCATCAAAATGCTATTGATGGTGCTGTCTCTCATTTGTGGAAATAAACTTTAAAAACATGATGTGGAGGGGCTGGCATGTGGCATGGTAGTTAACAATGCTAGACTTCCTCATGGCTGACTGTAGTTCAAGTCTCAGACCTGGCAACTTGCTTTCTTACTCTCTCGCTTTTCCTGGGCAAAATTTAAAAAATAATAATAATAAAATAAAGTCAAATAAAAATAATTCTTTTAAAAAATGATGTGGAGACTACAAAATAAAGAAGCTAAAACTGTAAAATATAAATTTAGTATTTTGACTTGGGCAATATTCTTGAGCTATACTTAAAATAACTGATATTCTGAACACATTTTCAGATTGATGAACATGTCTTTTAAGCATTCCAAATAATACATGGCATAACATTAACGTTTTTCCTTAGGACTGGACAAACTAACTTTTCCTGATGTCTTATGTTTCTTACCATATGTATTAAAAACCTACCAAATTCCAGTGCTTTTTAATCTAAGAATTGATTTGCGGTTAAGCAGTAGAAGTAGAAAATGAATCCCAACAAATGACCAAATAGCCTGAGACTGGAAAACAAAATCTTCAGAATGTACATAATCAACCCCTTCTTCCTACCCGGTGTTTTCTGGCTATGTACCAAACAGAAATCTGCAATTCCACATTCCAACACCTTGTTCTGATGCTGGGCTAACAAAAGCCTGTGTGCATTTCTCTAAATAAAGCACATCTTCATTTTTATTGCCAGATTTTTAATACCTGTGAATAAGGCCAAAAGATTTTGTAAATTCCTAATTTTTTTGGGGGGAGGGGCTGCCTATTCATCATAAAACAAAAGTTTTAGTCAGTGGCTTAAGGAATTCTTAAAGTCTTACAGAAAATGATAGTAGGCTCCTTAAATTAGACATACTAAACTTTGAAATAAGAAAAAGGAAAGTATATCATTTTATTTATAGTATTTTTCATACTGTTACATTGTTAGTTTTAACTCAACAATGCATAGAACATAGAGCTGAAAATAATAGAGGCCATTTGTTTTAATTTCTTTATTTAAAATATTAGAGAAAGGTTTGCGCAGTAATATGACTATTTGCGCTCACGTAACTACAGTGTGTCTAGAAATCATACTTTCTGGTGCTTGCTTTATTCCAAATACATTTGTATGTGTGTGTGTTTGTATATATACATATATTTTTGTTTATACATAGATGTATTTGTATGTTTTGTATGTAAATACACATGTATTTGTGTGTTTTAATTGACTAGACAGTGTGTGTACCCACCAGAGAGAAACAGAGAGACAGAAAGGGAAAGCGAGAAAGCACCCCTTGTGAGGCATGGTCTAACAACCCTCTTCTGCTTCACTTCTCTCTCCTTTCAGGATTGTGGGCACACATACACGTGCAGCTGGCATGTCTCTCAAGACGCTGTATCTGCAACTCAGGCTCCACAGTTAGCCATGTGGGATCCAGCCACCTTCACCCACAGACCATGGGCTGGCCCCACTTTGTATACTTTTTAATGCTTAGTTATCATGGAGTAATTCTATGTCACTAGTCACTTACACTCTCAGTACCATATCAAGTATTATATTATCTAATGTAATAAGATAATGTTTAGAGAACATCACACTTAGAGAATAATTAAATAATAAAATAAAAATTAATAAACTAGATTCTACTAGTACCTAAGTTGTTGCTTAGCTATCTCTTTAAGGTCACAAGAACATTAACCAATAAATTAATTGCATAATAATACAACTAAGTCCCCAGAGACAAACGTTATGTAACTTGTAAAGGTGCTATCAAAGAATAGCTTAAATATAAGAACCTTCTGGCTCAATTACATTATTCTACCTTGAAGTATTAGCATACTAACTGCTTAATTATATCATTACCATGACATTGTTTATCATCCAAACTTATGTAATAATTAGAATTTTATAATCCTAACATACACCTTCTGACCCAAAGTAGATGAAAAAATTCTAGTTCATAGAAATTAAGTAATTTTCCAAAATCAAATAGGTAGTTAGATACCTCTAGAAACAAGCGGTCCCAGATTACAACACTTCCTCTAGCAAGTGGATTTTGTGTCAAGTCTGTAATAACTAGCATCGATTTAGCCTATGGGAAAAATGAGCAGGCTCTAATTTGGGCATTAGGCAGCACAACTCTGCAAGACTAAGAATGGTCACTCTGAGAGAAATGCAAAATATGTTTGATCAGCAGGTGTGCAGAAAGACTCAGGAATCACATGCTCCCACCAAAGTATAAAGGTAACTAATAAAATATTCATAACTGCAAACCATCCTTTGGAAACTTGATTTCCCCTTCAATCTTTCCCCAGTTTCTGTCTTTTATAATCTGTCATATTTATTATGAAGATGGTTAAAGAAAAATATGGTATGTATATAGTATAGCATCTGTCTATGTAATTGTCTATCATTTATCTGGAAACATAAATTGAGCCCAGAAATTTAACTTAGTTTTTCTCATATATTTTAGTATGAAATGCATGCATATTCACTGCAGAAAATAAAATATGCAAGCAATAAATTAATAAATAAACAAAAATCTTGCCTCCCATGGTACCACATTCATACAAATACACACACCTATGTGTATATATACAAATACACACACACACACACACACACACACATATATATGCCTTTCAGAATTTTGCATGTACAAATGTGCACATGCAAAGGTCTCAATACAAAGATGAAGTCATGCTATATGGAGTATATTTGAACTTTTACCCCATAAGTATGTATTGTGAATGACTTTGTTTGGCAATAAAATAGATTATCTTCTTTATCATCACAGTAGTCTAGGCTGCTTTCATCTTTCATGTATTCTGTTAGAAAACTGTTCTAACTCACTTCAGACCCCTTTGGTAAGTCACTTTTTAAATTACAACCAGAATGAGTTATTCAAATGCAAATCTGGTCATGTCATCCTATCTTACCTCCTTAAAATTCTTCAAAATAATTTTAATGTCTATTTCAGAATTTCTCAACCTCAGCAGTAGTAACATTTGGGACTAGATCATTCTTTGCTGTGGAAGACTGTCCTATGAATCATTGGATGTTTAGCAGCATCACTAACCTTTACCTACTAAGTGCCAGTAACACTCTCGCCTAATCCTAACAACCAAAAATGTCTCTAGACATTGCCAAAGGTCCTTGTGAGGACAAAACAGCTCCCAGCGGAAAACTATTGTTCTATATCAATAATTAAAATCTGTATCCTAAACAAGATCCTGTATGCAGATCTGGCTCCTTCCTACACCTCTAGCATCATTTCACTTTCTTCTTCCTCTTGCTCTCTCTCTTCTTCAACCATAACGGTCTTTTAAAGTATTTTGGATGTGCCTTTTCTGTCCTCCATGAGGTCTCTTCACATGCTGTTCTATCTGTCTGATCTGTTAGTCTTCTCATCTTTTGCCTAGGTAAAGTCATCTCTCCCGTCAGATTTCATTTGAAGAATCACCTTCTCAGAGAATCTTTTCTAATTCCATTTTTTTGAGAATTATTTATTTATTATCATTATTTTTCAATTCTGAACAGAGAGAGAGACGGAGAGAGAGGAAGAGCAAGCCGCCAGGTCTGGGACTTGAATTGCAATCATCCATGTTGGAGTCCAGTGCCTTTAACCACCATGCCACCTGCCAGCACCTCTAATTCCTGTTAAAGAGTCTGAAGGATTTCGTATGTACTTTTTTAAATCAGTAGACTTTTATTTCATACCTATAGTCTGCATTTAGAAATGTCTGTTTAGTAACATCAGTATTTCTTTACTATCTCCTTTTCTAGACTTGTGGCTCTCTAGACAGGTGCTGGACAACTTGATATTCTCAACACCAAGATAGTTGTTGATACATAGTAGACAGTTGATAAATACCTATTCAATAAATAGCTGGCCCAAAATAATTGTCTTCAATGATGTATAATTTTAACACATGTACGATGCATAATTTTATGTTTCTAAGATTGGGGATAGATTTTGAAAGCTATTGAGCTAAGTAAAGAAGTTTATATGTTATCTTTTAGGAAGACAAGACTTTGAGAGTTTTGAGCAGAAATGTGATGAACAAAAACTCATGTTATAAAATGATCTTATAACTATAAAACTGAAAGAAATAAAATCAGGTAATTGGGACAGCTGGTGACATGGTGGTTAAGGCAGCTGGATCCCCCATGGCTGACTAAGTAGTTCAAATACTAACCCAATGACTTGAGAAACACGCTCAAGTGCCCAAAATGCCAAGAGGAGAATGGAGGAAAAGAGATTGTGGCAATGACTATCTCCTGTGGAGGATGATTTCTCTCTCTCTCTCTCTCTCTCTCTCTCTGTCTCTCTCTCCTTTCTCTTAGTCTCTACAGTGAGTGCAAACATCCTATAGCAAAACCTAAAAAAAAAATTTTTAAAGGCACAGAATACAGTCAGGAAACCATTTTTATTTTCATTTACTCATACTAGATCACATGTGTATGCTGAGAGAAAGAAAGGGAGAAAAAGCACCCCTCCCCCCCCCAAAAAAAAAAAATGGAGCCTGGTCACACCGCAATCCTTCTTTCTTCATCTCTCTATAATGTTAGAATCCTGGGCCCTGTTTATTACCATCAAAGCTGGGATTCAAATCTCAGTAGATTATGTGGGATTCAGCATCATCTGCAAAGTACTTAAATACTACACTACAGGGCATGCTTTAGAAAATCAATTAAATCAAGTTATCCAACAAAAATGGACTACCATGGGTGGTGGAAATGAAAAGAAAGAAAGAGACAATTTTAAGAGGAATTTTGAAACAATTATTAGAACCTACTGATGTATGGGATTTAGGAAGAAATAAACTAAGGTGGGAAAAATTCATGAACAAAACATTCACTCTGTAATGATGACCACTTATCATTCATGAAAGAAAGAACTGAAGAACTTTTGTTAAATGAAGTTAGCCAGACTTTGAAATATATGCATCATATATCCCCACTCAATATGTACAGAATGCCTGCACTCTATGGCAGAACTGAGCCAAAGACACAATAGTAGAGAGAATAAATGTGAATACTAGAGACTGTAAGAGAGGAGAGTAAGAGGCAGAGAATGAGTGGTAGAGGGTGAGTGGGAGGGGCAAATGGAAGAAACATTTAACAGACAAAACAACGTAAAGTTCTCTGTTGAAGCAAAAAAGTTCTATATTTTTCTTTTTAGAATTAAAGGGACCAGCAGATGGCATAGCGGTTATGTTGCTGGACTCCCGCATGGCCAGCCATGATCCAGTCCTGGACACAGTGATTTGAAAATCATGCCAGGTACATGTACATGCCTCTGAGAGGAGAACAGAGGACAATGGACTGTGGTATGGCCATCCCCTTGGAGGGTGATTTCTCACTTTTCCTCTCACTGTCTCTGTCTCTCCAGTAAGTGCACATGCCCTAAGGGCAAAACCACTAAGAAAAAGAAAAAAGAAGAAAAGAAAGGAAGGAAGGAAAGAAGGAAGGAAGGAAGGAAGGAAGGAAGGAAGGAAGGAAGGAAGGAAGGAAGGAAAACTAAATGAAAAAAATAATGTTTTTCTACATCAAAGTAAATATTGACTTGCAAGGTAGTGAAATAAGGCACCCAAAATCATTTCTAGAGTTTGAAGTTCATGAAAATCCATTGTTATCTTCTCAATATGCTTCTAAATGAAGAGAACAGACAACATTACCAAGGATAATCATCCTTAATTAAGGGAGTTGAAGTAATTTTCCCAAGACCCAGGTCTAAAGGTGATAAAGAATGGATATCTCACAAATGTTGGGCTACATTCCAAAAGGCTCATTGGTATCACAAAAGAGGCTGGTGCAGATCCACAACTTTTCATCTATTTTCCTACCTTCTGGTTTGGTCCCACCCTGCCAACAGGTACAGGTAATATATGTGTAAGAAGAAGATATGTTTCTCCCAACCATAAAAGGGTGTGGGTTCATTAGATTTTGTATTTCTGAGCAACAAGAACTGAAGAGTTCCAATTAAGGTAGTATTTGACATTAATACACAAAAGAGACTCCTTCTATCAATGAGAATTAAAAATTGCAAACATTTCCCTAATGAACATATCAAATACTTTTTTAGTTCTCGTATACATGTATATAACTTAAGATATACAATTCTAAAAACAGACTGAGATATTGAATATTATATATGGCTTCAAGTTTTTTTAATTTATGTAAAGAGACAGGGTTTCACTGTCTTGCCAGTCTGGCCTCAAACTTGCAACCCTCCTGCTTCAGCCTCCTGAATATCTGAGACTACAGGTGCATGCCACTGTGTCTAACTTGGTTTAGCCATTTTGAGAGGAGATGTCTGAAACTTTTTTAGTTTGGCCTAGGAAAATTCTAGATGGAGTTTGGGTTCATATATTTTGTTGTTTTAATTTTCCAAAGGGTGTGCACATTCATCAGAGGGAGATGGGGAGAGAGGGAACAGTGAGAAAGCATCCTCCTTAGGGGATGGTTATACCATAATCATTTCTTCTCCATTTCTCTATTTGAAATTTTGGACACTCATACCTAGTTTGATTTCAAGCCACCAGGTACAGGACTCAAACCACATAGCCAGTCATGTAGGATCCAGCCATCTTAACCACCATGCCACTCCAGCCATATTTCCCATTTTAGCATTAGTTATATAAAGATGTATATGAGTCTAATTTTTCTAACTGGGGCAGTTGTGAAGTTTGTATTTATTTATATAGTGGCTGCATTAATTTATAAACTTAATCCTAATTTAGGACCCATCATGATCATTTGTAGCTAAACATATACTATGCCATTTTGATTATGGAATGGATCATATTCTTTTCTATTATTTATTAGAATTTAGCCAATCAAAATAATTTAACCTGTAGGCAAGTGTGGTTCTCATGTACAAAAAATGACAATGAAAAATCTGACTAGAATTATAGGGATTTATACAGATGTTGAGGTTCCTATAGTTGTACTGAATTTGCCCAAAAGCATTTCTATCCAACATGTTGAATGGCACACCATCAGTTTTCTCGTTTTGCAATCTTGTAATACAGTAGACAAACCTACTTTTGCTTATTACATAGCTCTCATTGGTGATTATGAAAAGACCAAGTTGCATCTGATTATGTTATTGTCCATTATTTTTGCTAATTCTGCCAGTTATGGTGGCATAAAATTGATGCAGCTTCTGCTTTCACTTCTTAGGAGCTACGAATTACTATAGTTCCCATAAGACACCCAACAGTAAAAGTCAAATACTTAATTCCATTTAGAATTGCATATGCCCGTTTTTACTTATTGTTCAAAACTAACAATCTCATGAAGGTTTCCAAAAATGCCATAAAGTTAGATCCCTAACAGCACAGCAATTTGAAGAGAATAAGAAGTTCTAGCAATAAAAATCAGGAAATATTTGCATGGATAAGTCCCTAACTCTGCTTCAAGGATGCAATAGAATAAACATGCTAGGTTTATAAAATTAATCCAAAAGTAGTACCAGTCAATTTCTAAGGAGCTCAGAATTCTAATATTTATGAAATACATTAATTTTCTCAAGATTGGGAGAGTCAGACCAAAAAAAAAAAAAAAAAAACAAGTAGCCATGAGTCCTTATTCCCCACCCCTCACTCCAGCTAAAAACTAAAGAAGGGTTATTAATTTTTTCACCCTTTTCCAAATGCAAACCAGATCTACTAATGGTTTCTCCTGGGTAAACTCTCGCCATCTCCACAGAAGGCCATGTTTATTATGCATGATCTTTGAACATCAGTACTCCCAGACTTCTCTAAGTAGGTATCTATTATGTATCAGCTGGAACCTTCCTAGTTCCCTCTGTCCCCAGTAGGTTTTGTTTTGTTTTGTTTTAGTTTTTGTTTCTTTGTTTTTGTGCTATAGGGCACATGTGCTCACCAGAGAAAGAGATAGAGGGAAAGTGAGAAATCACCCCTTCAAGGGGGGATGGCCATGCTATAATCCCTTCTCCTCCATTCTCCTCTTGGGATTTTGGGCATGTGCATGCACTGGGCATGTTTTTCAAGCTGCCAGGTGCAGGACTCAGACTGCACAGTTGACCATGTGTATCCAGCCATTTTAACCTCCATACCATGCTTTGTCTCAAATTATATAAGATACTGGAATCAGCAGGTGGCGGAATGGTTACATCACTGGATTCCCACATAGTCAGCTACGTTCAGGTCCCAGATCTGATGGCTTAACACGTACTGGGCACATGTGTCCATGCCCAAAACCCCAAGAGGAAAATGGAGGAGAAGGGAATGTGGTATGGCCATTTACCCTGGGAGGAGGGAGTGAGTTCTCACTTTCTGTCTCTCTGTCTCTCTTTGTCTCTCTAGTGAGTACATGTACCCTATAGCAAAATTCTCTCAAAAAATTATCTAAGATAGTATTAGGATTTTAATATTATCAGTAAACAAATTATCTTGATGCTACAATCAATAAGATGGATCACCAAAACCTTGAGTTCATTGATACCAATTTAAACTATGTTCTACCATACTCCAATTAATTTATTCGAGGTACATTTATTAAGTCCCATCACATATAAAGCATTGTGAATCAGAATAGATATAGACTTGTGGAACATTAAGTCTCATTATGGAATTTTAGTTCAATTTTAAGTTAATGTGATGACTTTTTAACAAAATGTTCACCTTTTTTTATATAAACTAACTCTTGTCCCTACTTCCTAACCAGTTATCTCTTTGGCCATTCATACTAGTCCTTGATAAAAATAAATAAATAAATAAATAAACACCTTTAGTTTCTATACTCTTTACATGGTAGACTCTATGGTATAGTGATTAAAAGAACAAGCTTTAGTTAGATCAGAACTCGATGATTATGCTGACACATTTTAGCTTTGTAATCTTGAACAAAATCACCCAGCCTCTATGAGTCTCATTCTCTTCATCTCTAAAACAGGAATCTTGATTTTTTTCTTTTTTGGTGGTGATATTTTGAGTAAAAAGATCTGCGTGGATCTCTTAACACATGCTCTCACATATAGTGGGCATTCAGCAAGTGGTTTTTATTACAAACAAGAATTCAGATGAGGTGAACATGGGAGTTGTGTTTGGGAACCAACATGACATGGTTTTGGTGGTAGATACACTGGCAGAACTCCCTTCTTCTCATAAGAAAAAAAAAGGAAGCTGTTCTGGAACTGAATAAAGGAAGATATCTAGACCTAGAGCCAGGAGAAAACCATGGTGCTTGGGGAAAGGGGATATCAGGAGTGAGGCATCTTAGTTGGAGTTCCCCTGAAAGCAGAGCCTAAGACAGGATATTAGATACATGTCAGTTATCCCTAAAAATATGCACGAGGACATGGAGGGAATAGGAAAGGTTGGAGGAAAGCCAAATAATCCAAAAGGGTGCACAAGATCCCTGCTGTTAAAAATAGGACCTCGAGGGACCAGCAGTACGCGTAATGGTTATGTCACTGGACTCCCATGTAGTCGACCGCGGTTCGTGTCCCAGACCCGGTGGCTTAAAACTCACGCTGGGCATGTGTGCGTGCATGCCCAAGATCCCGAGAGGAGAATGGAGGAGAAGGGATTGCGGTGTGGCCATCCCCCCGGGGGGTAATTTCTCACTTTCTATCTCTCTGTCTCTGTCTATCTAGCACGTGCCCTCAATCTGTCCCACAGCACAGCAGTTAAGTACTATGCATAGAAAATCAGATCCCACATGGCTGACCATGGTTTGAATCCCAGCCAGGCAACTTGAAAAATATGCCAGGTGAGTGTATGCACATGCTCAAAATCCTGATGGGATGGAGAAATGGAGGAAAGGAATATGGGTGTGACCACGACCATGACCACAACCACCACCATCACCACTCCCCCCATTGCAGGGTGTTTTCTCTTTCTTTCTCTCTCAAACTCTCTCTCTCTCTCTCTCTCTCTTATACACACCCTCTAGTAATTAAGAAAGAACATGAGAAAGAAGAGAGAAAAATGAATAGAGAAAGACAAAAAGAGAAAGAAAGAAAAAGAGAGAAAGAGAAGAAAGAAAAAAATAAGAGAGAGAAAGAGAAAAAAAAGAAAAAAAGAGAAAATAGGACCTCTAAGTAGTATGCGTGCAGAGGTCTCACAGACTGCCTGTCCAAAACACCGGTGGCTGAAGTATTCATTCACAGGCCTCCCCCTCCCACTGGTTCAGTGCTGCCTTTGAGTGTATTAGTCTCACATTCCCATGGCCTAGGAAACATGGAGCAGGCTTTTGCAGCTCTGGTGCAGGCGCTGAGGCAGAAATTGGAAGTGTCCTGGAGGTGGGAGAGCCAGCCCTGGCCTGAGTTTCCTAGGAACTGTCCTCTGAAGTTATGGCTAAAACCAGAAAGGTCTTAGAAGAAGGGATACAGGGCTTAAACTTATCTGCTGCAAATGTTCTTCTGACAGTCCACAGAAAACATCCAGACAGTGAGAAATGATGCTAGCAAAAACGAATGCTTTCCCTAAAGATAAATTGGATGTTTGGTTCTCTGTAAGTTTTGGCTTAGCATCTTTCACAGCCACCAGATTATTGTGACCAAAGTTAAAAGAAACACAGATTCAAAGAGAATCTTCCTCTTCCTAGAAGATCTTACCAGGATCACAATGACAAGGGTTTCAACTTGACTCCTTACATAGCCACAGCAGTGCCCTAAGAGGAAAGATGTGGCTCACAAATATAATATAGCCCCATTGCGCGGTTCAAGTCTCTACTCCTGTACCCACTGAATACTCCAGTCATAGCCCAATTAGTGGAAGTGACCCGGACTCCTCCGTTTTCTTCTCTGAAGTTTCCATTATGTAAGTCCAGCTGAAATCACTGTACACTGGCAAAAAACAACTTGCAAACTTGCCCTGGGAACATGATGGGGGTAATTAAACTCAGCATTAGGAGCTAAAAAGCCTTTTGGTTTTAAGGAAGCGAGCTAGTTGGCCTATCTAATCTGAAAGTAAAAGGTAAAATAATTTATAAATGGCAATTTATAAGCCATTAATTTATACATTCAATGCATGGTTATAATTTCTGTCTAATCAAAGCAACACCTAGGGTTATCACATAATTACAAATACTGCATGAACTTACTTAAACCTTAAAAAAAAAAAAAAAACATGATTCATTTGAGTCAGAAACTCAAATTTAACCGGGTGTTCTTTGTATTTATTTACTAAGTCTGGCAACTCTCATGCCATTTCCAAGCAAGGTCAGAGAAAGAGCTACTCATTAAAACAAGACAATAAGGGGCTGGCAGGTGGCATGGTGGTTAAGGGTGCTGGACTCCCACATGGCTCACCACAGTTCAAGTCCTGAACCTGTCAGCTTGCTTTCTCACTTTCCTTTCTCTCTCTCTCTCTCTCTCTCTCTCTCTCTCTCTCTCTCTCTCTCTCTTACTGTATCCCTCTCTCGTCAAATTAAAATAAATAAATAAATAAAACAAAAGTAAAATAAAATAAGTCTTTAAAAAATTGCTTAGGAAAAAAAAGACAATAAATATTCTGGAATGTTGTGCTAAAGGTCCTAGGACTTTACAGAGGCAGCAATATTTCAATAAATTCACATGTAGATTAACTGTAAAAATGTACATTTTATTTTCTTAGGCACGTTTCTAAAACTTTCTTAAGCATTTCAATAGTGTATTTTGTCAAAAGATGGCAATTTGTGTATTTAAAAAACACTAGGATGGTAAGAGGAAAAATTTATTTTAAGTAACTCTTAAAAAGCTATCAAAGACTTCCATTTACTAAAGAGCCAGGTGTACTGTACAATGTTTTCATCTTATTCACCTAAATATTCTTAAAAATTAAATTTAAATCATCTTGTAAGTCCACACGAACCATTCTGTAGGAATCTTTGATGAAGAGAAACATCCAAAAACCACATGCAGAGTCACTTCATTTTACTTGCAAGATTCTTGTTCCAGCTCACCTTCCAAAACAATTCCAGTCAAGTAGAAATATTCTGACAATCCTTGCTCAGAATGGCAAATAATCCTGCCTTTTCATTCATTCACTCATTACCTCTCTAGAAAAAGAATGTGCAGTTATCAGAATTTTATACAATTAGTGTGCCAAGAGTGGTTTAAATGCAAACCTATAAGAGGAAAGTAAAAACAAATCAAAGTTAATTGTGACTGGCTGGAACAAAATGCTTAAATCAATACAAGGATGGCTCATCTGCTCATCATTTACCCATTACCTGGGAGACGAACACCTCCTGCTGTGCTTGATTTTTGATACAGATTTACCATTGCCTGCATCCTACAGACGCAAACTAAGGAAACCCAGACCTTGGTTGACTCCTTCTCATTATTCTCTTTTCACTTACTCATTCTTATTTTATTCTTGCTTCTGTGTTCTTTGCAAGGCAGCCATGAACACAAGGAAAACTAGCAAATTTTAAAACTTTATAAAGAAGCTAAGCATGTTCCTGCGAAGCAGTCAGGGGAGACACATATGCCTGTCCGCGAATAGCTCCTACCTCAACTAATCTCATTGATTATTGTGATTTTTCAGAAATCTCCCTAAAGTGAAATACAACACCTTTCACAAAGCATCTCTTAAAAATTTTTTTAAAATAGGGGAGTTAAGATATTAGAAGAAAATAAAGAAAAGCATTCTTATTTGGAAGTATAAGGTGGTAAATTACTTAATGAAAGGGTGGCCTTAAAACAAGATGCAGTGTCAGAGTGAAGGACCTAGGCAACAGCCACGGGCAAATACCTCCCTAGAGATAGAGCCTCTTCACTTTCATCAGTAAAGACAAAATCATCTCTAACTCTACGCTGCCACTGTAAACACCTTTTATCATGGCCAAGTATCCAAAAACCAGAATGCAAAAGGTATCTGCAATAAAAAGGTCATTTGTATCCTTGAATTAAATATGCACACCAAATTTAGGTATTTCTGCACAGGACGGTTGTATGGCTACATTAACTTTTTTGCAACTATGTCTTCGTAGTAGTAATTATTTCTAGGAAAAACAAAAACTAAAAAAAAATTTAAATAATTAACTTTTACTTTTTGATTTGACAATTAAAATAGGCGATGCGTAACTACTACTTATGTTTATTTATTAGCAACTATCTTCTTTTAGCTTTCTAGCTATTTTTTACTTGTATAAATGAAAATTACAGAAATGATTATGTGAATTATAAATCGTAGACTGATGCTACCTTACTTTTTTAACCAAGTGCACCCAAATAGCCAAAACATGTGAAAGTTAGAAATATAGTTCCCATCTTAAAATTTGAAGTATAGATGAAAAGGAAAAAAGCTTAGGAGAACCCTGATACAGTAGAGAAAAATATAACATAGTGTAAAAGATAAAAAGAGGAAAATTATGGTGGTGTACAAAAAGAAAAAGAAAAACCTAAAACAACTGGCAGATTTAGCCTGTCGATTGACTGTTGTCCTGCATTTCACCTACCATTTCCTCGATGTATCCTTTTATCTCTACTTTTTAGGAAAGTCTGTTCATGACCAGTAACAATATTGCCATGATAGTAAATGTAGGATTTAAGATACATTTTATGAAAAAAAAAAAAAAAAAACAAACAAAAAAAAAAAACTATAGCCAACACTGAAAAGCTATGAAGGGTTAGGGTGGAGAGTAGTTACCTAGCTCAAGATTTTATTTAGTGATGGTTCCACTTTTTCACTCACTGCCTGCAAATCAGCATTTTTAGTGGACAAAGGGCTCAGCAGCGGCCTTATGATTGCTTCTTTTCAAATGGTAATGGCTATCCTAACTCCTCTGCCAGGTTTTTCTTACCAGAGCACAAATTGCAGTTTACAAGGCTCTGAGGGGGAAAAAAAAATCTTAGCTGAATATCTTTTTTTTTTATTCGACAAACTGACATGTAAATTACCCTTTAAGTGCTCCACTCTAGGGCTCTGATCATCTCCTAATTGTCACAGTCAATTGTAGCCAACAGTCTCTTCAATCCCAAGCGCTTTGACAACAAGCACAAGGATCAAAGCAGAATCAGTTCCTTCAATATCCTTCTGTTTAGGATGCTACAAAACGCCTGCAAAAGAAAGGTGTAAGGGCATTGCTGTAGAGGAAACTGAGAGTAGCGAGTCTTACAATAGTCATGTTCTCCGTCTCTAAATTCATGCTGCATAAGCTGCCATGGTCTTTAATCACATGCACAGAACAAATATATAAACCTCCTGGGCAATTAATATGCTCTTAAGATTATACTAATAGTCAAGCTTTACAAACAACATCGTCTCCATGGCTTAGGGAAACTATGGCACAGTTAGGGATAGCAATCGTTTCACAACAGCTTGAGCGTCTAAAACTATTGTCAAACATGCCCATATTAGAGCCTAAATTCCAAAGCATACATTCTATTAGTTAGTTCGGTGTCAAGATGCATTGCTCCTTCAAACTAAAATTCTGGAGTTTGGTTTGGTTTTGTCTTTTTTTTTTTTTTTTAACTAACCTAGGAATGCCCAGCTGAAAATGTAGCACCAAGTCAATTAACAATGAGACCTAAAACTAATATCTGAAGAATGGTATTTGCCTTACTAGGGATAACTCTGTCTTACTGCTTTACTAGAAACAATCTGATTAAAAGTCATTACATGATCTACAAATATGATTCCTACATAAGATGTGCCAGAATTGCTACTTAACAAAATATGTCAGTTCTTTCTAACAAAGAGAGTTATCGTAGGTTACTCATTTTTAAAAGAATATTTATTATTTTTTGAAAAAAGAAAAAATTTCACTCTACCAATTATAATAATATAATTAATAATTCAGTGGAGAGAGAAATTGAATAATAAATCTATATAAAATAACTACTTGTAAAATAACCCGGAGGTTGTCAGAAAAATGACAAGCCAAAAGAAATCAAAGGTGCATGTGACATTGACATACCTTCTATAACTCATATTATTGTACCTAGATATTACCCACATACAGTATGTAAGGTCATACATTGATTGACAGACTTCCTATGCTAAAGAAAAGAACTGAAGGGGGGAAAAAAAGGCAAATACCCCAGGTTCCTTTCTCAGCTAGTTCACTGAAATCCCCCTGTAGGGGTTTCCCATCCTCCCCTCAATTTCACCTTGAATTCTCAGGTTTGATTGAAGAGCTTCACAGAAGGGTCTATTACAGATTGAGGAATGATCCATTTCACATTTGAAGCTCCAAAGAGCTACTTGTGAGGAATCTTTGAGTGCATTTATCTCACATGTGAAGCTTTCTGCAAAATCAATATGGGTATTTTTCAGTTTGACAAGTCAACATGAAATATCACATAATAATAGAAAAAGAGTTGTACATTTATATACACCCAATGCAGTTATCTATGACAAAGCTTGTAGTTATTACTCACAGATACCCTAGAGTGTGTCTAATCTGAATTCATCATGATAGCTGGATTAAAGACCATAGGGCATATAATTGACTGGATACTGTATTTCTGACTTTTCTGTTTTAATTAATCCAGATTTTGTGTTGAGGGCAGAGAATGGACAGGAATCATGGTCTTTGCTCTAATCTGAGAATGAGATAAGTGGGGAAAAAATAACGAGAGATGAAAAAGAGGAGAAAATAAAACAAAGGAGAATTATGTTTTTAATTTTTATATTTAAGTAATTAACACAACTGAGTAAAATGAGCACTCACAGAACAGCAACCATATCTTAAATCCCCACACTACTATAGCGATTCCTAGCAGAACTACTGATATATTAATGTTGAAGTCCAACAATTTGGAGGTTAATTCGAGATCTATTATACTATCTGCATAAGTTTGAGGAATATGATTCAACTTCTCTAAATCTCTGGGTTTTTCTTTTTGGAAGGGGATTAATTATCAGATTTGCCACTTAAGGTTTTATGAAAATTAAATTATTATAGAGAAGCTGTAATAATTCCCTTAGCACATTGAAAACATTTCATTGTTGGTAATTATTGATGGAATTATCATAGCTTCCCTGAATCTATCCATAAATTTCCTAGGGTTCTCATGAGGTACCATTTCTACCATTCCCTAGGTCTTTTCATATTGTCCAGTGTCCCCAAATTGTAGGTGACAGTTCTGATCAGAGTGTGCACAGCAAATCAGCTCTGGTCCTGGCAGAGGAAGGCAGCTGTTTTCATAAGAATGGTCTATCTCCAACCCAGAAGGCTGTCCTCATCAACTTCCTTATGTAGAAGGATGCCATATGAGAATGTGAAAAAGGAAGAAGACTCAGGTGCAGAGGCCAATTCAGAGGATCAACTCCAGCAATGAATGAAGTGAGAGATAGAAGGAAATGTTTTATTTCATATGCCACTATGCTATATTTGATTGTGGAGCTATCTCTATATATACCACTATAAAAAATGACTTAAAAAGAAACAAAAAGCCCTTAGGAGAAACCCAGACTTAGTTAAATAGTTCACTGCAACTATTCATTCCTTTCCATCCCATTTTTCCTATAGCCCATCCTTATGTAGTAGTATTAATACTACTACATATGCTTGATTATCTTTGGGAGAACCAACTAATTAATGGATTACTTAAAACATTTTTAATTTTTTTAATTCAATTTTTACAGATTTGCAACAGGGTGTGTACACTTGCCAGAGAAAGTGAGAAAGCACTTTTAGGGAGAATGACCATGCCACAATCTCTTCTCCTCCATTTCCCTCTCAGGATTTTGGGCTCTCAAGTCTACACACTCAGGACATTTTTCAAGTCACAGGGGCCAAGACGTAAACTGTTCAATCAGCCATGTGGGATCCAGCCACCCTAGCCACCACACCACCAGCTAGCCCTTTAATTCGATTTTTAAGTGAAAATTGTAATTTTATTTTAACTCTCCCCAAAACTCAGAATAAACCCAGAGCAGGCAGAACATGTGAGTCCCGAGACCTGAAAATTCATAAAGTTCATGTTTAAAGCAAAATATGTAAATATCATTATAAATTACAACTGAAACTCAAGGACTCTTATTCTATATTCCAAAGTCACAAAACTAAATAGAAATGACAGCTTAATTAATTCAACCAACATGTATCAAGAACTTAATATATGCTCTATTATCAAATTTTCAGCTACCCTATTGTTCTTCTCCATTATAAAAATTAGGCTACAGTTTTCATTCCCAAGGCAAGTTAAAATATTTTATTACATGCTTATATAGAACTGAAATAATTTGCTACTTTAGAAGATTCATTTTCTTAAAATGTTTATTGGATTTTGACTCAAAATACTATTTTAAAAGATTTATTTATTTATTTATTTTATTTGTTGCTATTTTTTAATTTGATCAGAGAGAGACAGAGAGTCAGAGAGAGAAAGGGAAAATGAGAAAGCTAGCCACCAGGTCTGGGAATTGAATCCGCCATGTGGGACTCCAGCGCCCTTAACCACCATACCACCTGTTGGCCCTCAAAATATATTTTTACCAAGGAAACAAGTTTGTAAGTGATTATTAACTTCCCAGATTGACAAATAAAGATCTGTTTAATGTAAAATATACCTGAAACCTATCAGTACAAAGCCTTGAGCAACTCTAGATCTTAAGGCCACTACGTTTAATTCTGTGAAGACTTAGGAAGTGTCACCGAGTTTCCAAACTTCAGGACATACAGATGAGATATGTAGTAGAAGGGCAGATAATTTATCAATTGCAGTGGTGACCATTCTCATCATCACCACCATGTCAACACCATCATCATGATCACATCATATTTATCCAACATATCTGTACATGTTAGCTCTTAAGATGATAATGGTAGGAAACCAACAAGATGAAATATCATTTAATTTTTGATTTACCAAAAGTGTTTAATAAAGATTTTTACATAACATGTATTTAATGGAAAACAATTAAAAGGTATGTAAACAGTCCAGTTAATAAAATTTAATCTTTCAGATCATATAATTTTTCTTGAAGATCTGTCATATTCTTGTGATTCTCTCAAAAGAAGATCTTGAGTTCAGTAGATCTTTGAGGAGAAGCTCTGCAGGATACAGATGCAAATTCAGTAGCAGCTTCTCTTCATTCTTTAGTTATATTTCTTTCCAATTCCTGCTGCATCTGGAAGAAGTTCTCTATGCTGTTATGTGAAGGCCATGAGATTGATGTAGGCATCATCACACAGCTTCCCTTTAAATAAGCTTTCTGTTGTACACTAAGCTATTATTAAAATTTCCATCATGAGGTGACTCTAGGACTGGTCTTGTAGTACAATTGCTGAGTAAAGATCTAGTCTGTTGTTTCTCCACAAGAACTTTGGCACTGACTGCTGCTAGCTTCTCAGTAGTCTTAGTCAATTTATCTGATAATGATTTTCTAACTGTGGTTCTTCTAGGTAGAGTTGCTTATATTTTTCCCAATTCTGTTTTATTAGAATTATCTTTAAAAGCTTTTATTTTGAAAAGTTTGTGTTCTAGTTCTTCAATTCTGAATTTCATCTGATTTCTTATTGAAGCATAATTATTTGCTCTTAACTGCTCTAAGTTTTCTTGAGATGCTTCTTGTGCCTGTAAGAATAGATTGACTCCTTTTAATTTTTCTTGTATATCCTGTCTGCTCTTCCTTCAATCTTCTGTTTATACTATTCTACTTGAACATGTTCTACCATATTTATTTCCACATGATTTTCAGATTTGATACTTGTTCCAACTTCAGTTTTTTTCTCTAAATTTACACATTTCTTCTGTATTGTTTTTATAGATGACAACTCCTGCTGAAGAACTTGATTCTTTGCATTTAGCTTTACATATTCTGAAGATCCAGTTCCACTTTTGCTCTAAGATCATCAGTCTTGTTAATATGTTTTAGCATATTAACTTGAATATCCATTTCAAATTGACTGGCTTTTAAATCTCCTTGGAAACTAATTTCTCCATTTTCCTATTCATTTAACTTCTCTCATATCATTTGTAAAAGTTTGTTAAACCCAGTTATCTCTTCCTCTAATTCACATTTTTCTTTATTTCTTGATTCAAATTATATTCCAGAGATAGTTTTAATTCAGTAAGTTTCTTTAAGTGTTCCTTTTCATCCTCAGATGTCTTCTTTTCTCCACCTTCTTCTTCTCTAGTCTCACTTCATTTTCAAATGTAGCAATCCTCATCTTGACTTTTTAAGTAGGTGGAGATCTGCACCAGAGTATCAGGACCTTACTTCCTCTTTCTGGGAATTTACCTACTTCCAAAATATTTATCTTCCAACCAGGACACCGAGCATTTTTTTATTTTGAAGAGGTTTTTTTTTTTTTTTTTTTTTTTTTTCGCTATAGGGTGCGTGCGCTCGCCAAACAGACAGAGAGAGACATAGAGACAGAAAGTGAGAAATCACCCCCCAGGGGGGATGGACACGCCACAGTCCCTTCTCCTCCATTCTCCTCCATTCTCCTCTCAGGATCTTGGGCACCCACACACATGCGCCCGGCGTGAGTTTTAAGCCACTGGGTTAGGGACGCGAACCGCGGTCGACTACGTGGGAGTCCAGCGACATAGCCATTAAGCTAACTGCTGGTTCCCAGACACCGAGCATTTTTTAAATGCTTTCAGGAAAACAAATAAGGACTCTAAGATACCACTACCTACATTTTAAACTCTCCTCCTTCTGGATTTTACCTTGGACTATGGTGAGACCAGACTCGTGATTCACAGCTTTGAAAGGTCTAGAAAAGGAAGGAGTTCAAGATCTGTTTACTCCTTAGCATTCTGGTAGGATACTGAAGAAAGTATCTGTCCTCTTGAAAGTCCTCAAAAGATAATAATTTCACAACTTCTCTCAGTTATTTACATATTTCAAAGGTAATTGTCCTTCATTATCAGGGCTGTCTGCCTTTTGCCATTTCTGATTTTATTTCAATCGTAAACCTTAGGGATTTACTATTAGAGATATCTGCCTTTCAGGTACTTCAGATGTGCATTTAAGTAGAATCCCACAGGCTAACTAATAAAAATG
Source organism: Tupaia tana (assembly GCA_026018925.1). Taxonomy (NCBI): domain Eukaryota; kingdom Metazoa; phylum Chordata; class Mammalia; order Scandentia; family Tupaiidae; genus Tupaia; species Tupaia tana. The sequence continues at coordinate 102,341,860 of JAKSZU010000001.1, forward strand.
CTGACTAGGGGCACTCATTTCTACCACATGTCCAGACTTCCTAGTAAGTATCCAGTACCCCTACAGTTTGCAACCAACCTAAATGATCTCTGGCCTCATCGAATTGTAATCTGAAACAAATGCATGCCCCACTTAATAAAAGAATAAGTAGAATCAAGAGAGGAGGAGAAATAGAGAGCTATATTTTTAATAGGTATAAATTTTTAGTTTTGCAAAATAAAAAACTTCTAAAAATATGTCACACACAATGTGCATATACTTAACATTATTAACCTGGGATCAGCAGGTGGCATAGTGGTTAAAGGCACTGGACTCCCACATGGCCAACCATGGTTAAAGTCCCAGATCTGGAGGCTTGCTTTCTCACTTTTTTTCTTTCTCTCTCTCTCTCTCCCCTCTCTCTCCTCTCTCTCTCACTCTTTCTCTCTCTCTCCTTCTCTGGTCAAATTTAAATTAATAAAGTTAAATGAAATAATGCTTTAAAAAATTACTAACCCAGGGACCAGTAGGTAGTGTAATGGCTACATCACTGGACTCTCATGTAGTCAGCTGTGGTTTAAGTCCCAGACCTGGTGGCTTAAACTCATGCTGGGCGCATGTGCGTGTATGCCCAAGATCCAGAGAGGAAAATGAGGAGAAGGGATTGCGGCGTGGCCATTCCCCCGGTGGGTGATTTCTCGCTTTCTGTCTCTCTCTCTGCCTTTCTGGCAAGCACACACACCCTACAGCAAAAACCTCTCCAAAAAAAAAAAAAAAAAATTACTAACCTATATACTCGAAAATGATTAAGACAGTAAATTTCATGTCTTGTTTTGTTTTGTTTTGTTTTTGTTGTTTTTTACCACAATTAACTTTCTAAATAAAAAATAACCCAACTATTTTAAAATCTCCATTATGGGCCCAGCAGTTGGCTTAATGGCTATGTCATTGGACTCCTATATAGTCAACCATGGTTTGAGTCATGGACCTGGTGGGTTAAACTCACACCAGGCGCATGTGCGTGCGTGCCCAAGATTCCGAGAGGAGAATAGAGGAGAAGGGATTGTGATGTGGCCATCCCCCATGGGGGATGACTTCTCACTTTCTGTCTGTCTCTCTCTGTCTTTCTGGTGAGCGCACACGCCTTATAGCAAAACCCTCCCAAAAAATAAATAAATGAATAAATAAATAAAGAGAGAGAGAGAAAAACTCCATGGCATAGCAGTAATGAGTGGCTCAAGAAAAGCCATATCTGGGGCCAGCAGGTGGCACGGTAGTTAAGGCACTGGTTTCCCACATGGTTTACCGCAGTTCAAGTCCAGGAACCAGCGATGTGAAAATCATGTAAGGCAGGCCAACATGTGGCGTGGTGGTTAAGGCGCTCTCACTTGGCTAACTGAGGTTCAAGTCACGGACCTGGTGGCTTGCTTTCTCACTTTCTCTCTCTGATGAGCACATATGCCCTACAGCAAATTAAAAAATAATAATAATAAATAAAATTAAACAAATAATTCTGGAAAGAAGTAAGAGAAAAAGAAAGGAAGGGAGGAAGGAAGGAAGGAAGGAAGGAAGGAAGGAAGGAAGGAAGGAAGGAAGGGAGGAAGGAAGGAAGGGAGGAAGGGAAAGAAAGAAAAAGAGAGAGAGAAGAAAGAAAGAGAGAAGAAAGAAAGAAAGAAAGAAAGAAAGAAAGAAAGAAAGAAAGAAAGAAAGAAAGAGGAAAAGAAAGAAAGAAAGTTATGCAGGGTACTTGTGTGTGCATGCTCAAAAATCCCAAAAAGAAAATGGAGGAGAAGGAATTTCATGCCCCCCGCCCCCCCAGAGGGACGCTTTCTCACTCTTCTTCTGTTTCTCTCTTGTCTTCTCCGGTGAGTACATGTGCCCTATGGCATAAATCTAACAAAAGAAAGAAAAATAAGATAAGATATAGCCCACTTGGTGACAGGGTTCAAAACTCCAAATCATTCAGGCTGAAACGCACTGGGAATGCAGGCTGGAGGACTGGAGAAAATGAATGGTGGCATGACCAGACCTTATGGAAGATGCTCACTTCTCTCTCTTTCTCTCACTCTCTCACTCACTCTCACATGCATGCACATATGTCCTATCACAAAATAAAGAAGAAAAAACTCAGGTTGGCACCTAGTGCACTGGCTAAGCCCCATGCATCGTGGGCTGGATCCCACAGGGCCAACCACCATTTGAATTCCAGCCCTTGCAGTCTGAAAAACTCAAGTGCATGTGCATGTATCCCCAAAATCATGAAGAGATGCAGAAAGGGAAGGAAAAGGATTGTGGTGTGACCATGCTCCATTGGGGGTGGCCTCTCTCTCTGCCAAGCACTTGTGCCCCCTGGCAATTAGCAAAACAAACAAGCAAAGAAAAGGAAAAGAAGAGAAACTAGCGCAATAGTAAGTGAATAATCTGAAGCATGTCCAAAAAATCTGAATTAAGAATATCCTGATTATTGTCAGGCAGCCATAATTTCTTTTTTAAAGAATTACTATGTTTAATTTTATTTATTTATTATTTTTACTTTTTAACATGACCGGGGTGGGGATGAGAAAGTAAGCTTCTAGGTCTGAGACTTAAGACACAGTCAGCCATGTGGGAGTCCAACAACCCGACCTCCACACCACCTGCCAGCCCCCAGCCCTAATTTCTTTTATTTGAAAATATTGCTGGGGAAATTATCCACAAAATTTTCAACTCCAAATGGATCAATAAATGACTTATCATAGGAGAAGATGCACCTGAAAATACCGGTCAAAACTAAATAAATTAATGAAACTCAGATGATAGAATTTCACTTCTCTTCTGAAAGATTAAAATAGTGAAACACAAAACCACCCCTCCCAGGTGTTCTGTTCTGAGGCTGTCACAACCACACATTGTTACCATATAGAATCTCAAATTTTTACTGAATTTTTGGTGGACCAAGTAAAAGCTGAAACTCACTGAGAGTTTTAAACCCAAACCAGACTTGTTTTCAGTGGCTTTTCTGTTTTGTAACAGTTTTGAAACTTTCCTTAACAGTGTTGATTTTTTGTTTTTTATATTTTATCCTGGTTAATTATTTGATCATTGTGTGTGTGTGTATGTTTTTGTTTGTTTTTAGGTTTTCGCCATAGGAGGAATCTGCTTGTCAGAGAGAAAGAGAGAAAGAGAAAGTGAGAAATCACCACCCAAAGGTATAGCCATACTGCAGTCCCTTCTTCAGTCTCCTCTAGGGATTTTGGACACGCATGCACAGTCTCCCAGAATGATTTTCAAGCTGCTGGGTCCAGGACTTGAACCATGGTCAGCTATCTGGTAATTCAGCACCCTAACCACCACACCACCTTCTAGCCCCTTATTATTTTTTTTAAGCCATGTCAGAAAATAAAGTTCATTCACGATTCAAGGAGATTCCTTTTTTTCTTTCCTTTTTCTCTTCAAAGTTCATCCATCTATTTCTTTTGAGAGAGAGAAAGACAGGTAACTGCCTACAGAACACTCCTGCTGTGATCTGCCTCTAGTCTCATCCAGCCCAGACAACAATAGCACATGCATGTTTAGAGTGCCCAAAAGTTCCCAGGATGTTAATTCAGGAGTTTTCCCAGGCAGGTCCAATTGTGTTGCTGTGCCACTGCCTAGCCACCATAATCCTTTCTCTCAAGAGGTTGAGCAAATTTACATTGGTCTGGCACAAAGATATGAGACAGAAGCTTCAAAGGAAATAGACAATATGGAATCATAGAAAAAGTGGATAGTTTATGAAAACTTGTCTCATGTATATAGAATAAAATCAATCAAGAGCAAAAATACCAGGCTGCCTATTTAATGTAAGATTCTGGGGATAAAATAGGATAAAACTAATGGACATGGTACACTGATTCAAAAATTTATTAGAATTTTTGCTCTGCATATGCATTCTACTTCGATCATTCTGTGACCAAATAATTTGTATTTTGTTGTTTTTTTTCCTTTTGGAGTTTTTTTTATGCTATAGGGTACATGCACTCGCCAGAAAGACAGAGAGAGACAGAGAAATAGAAAGCAAGAAATCACCCCCCAAGGGGTTGGCCATGTCACAATCCCTTCTCCTCCATTCTCCTCTCAGGATCTTGGACATGCACGCACCCGCACCCAGTGTGAGTTTAAGCCACCGGGTCCGGGACTCGAATCGCAGTCGACTACATGGGAGTTCAGCGACATTCAGTTACACTAACTGCTGTTCCCTCAAATAATTTGTTTTTAACATTTATTGTTACAGTCTATGTACTTATTAGATCAGCAGTACCTTGGCTGGTGTCAATGTGAAGTCTGTAATAATACTAACAATTTTAGTAATAATAGTTAGAGGACTAACATAACATAGGCACTTATACTATCTCCTTAGAATAATCATGGGAGTTGAATAGCAATATCCCTCTGAGATAGGAAAAAAATAAGGCCCAGGGAGATTAAATACTTGGCCGAAACCACACAATGAAAAAGTATGCTCATAACCACAATGTTCTCCTGCATCTTGATGAAACACATTAAGTGTAGCTTTGTTTAGGTGTAGACTATTCTTCTACATCATTTATTACAAACTCCTATTTATCTTCTTGATAAGTAAGTCCCCTCTTGTTTGGGGATATTTTATTGCCTAATAGTTTTGGATTAGAAATCAGATATTGAACACAAGACACTTGTTTTGATTGACTCCATAACTGAGCTAAATGTAGTCCTGGCCAACACTGACCATCAACAGCTCTCCCTATCCCACCTGCTGCCTCTCAGGCACGGATGCATGACTCCCTCATATAAAGCATGTTCATCAAACAATGGGGTTACAGATCATTTCCTACAAGGAGAAGAATCCATAATGATACATATTTTGAAATTCACCAGAATTCAGGTTTATAATCACTAGCAATTCAGAGTACTTCAGAAGACACTAATACCCATTGCAAATACCACAATCAAGACCAGTGAAGAACATAAAGACTTGCACAAGTGGTCTTTCTTTTTTTTTTTTTTTTGAGAGATTTTTGCTATAGGGCGCGTGTGCTCGCCAGACACACAGAGGGAGACATAGAGACAGAAAGTGAGAAATCACCCCCCAGGGGGGATGGCCATGCCGCTATCCCTTCTCCTCCATTCTCCTCTCGGGATCTTGGGCACGCACGCACATGTGCCCGGCGTGAATTTTAAGCCACCGAGTCCGGGATGTGAACCGCAGTCGACTACGTGGGAGTCCAGCGACATAGCCATTACGCTAACTGCTGGTTCCCACACAAGTGGTCTTTTAATGTTCCTGTCTGAGGTCTAGATCCCTCTTGCCACACCTCACTATGCCAAAATGGTTAAATTTATATCTTTCCTTATGAGCACAGAATGAGGGCCCATCTTGTCAGGTTACAGGCCAGCCTTGGAATTTAAAACTAGTAAATCTAGAATCCTAAGGACTCAATTAGCATACCATAAAATTACACACGAGAAACATGTTATCCAGAGATCAAATGGTTTGCTCACAGTCGCAAACCAGCAAGCAAAAATGTACAGACTTTCAGTGTGGTACATTTTCCACTAATAAGACCGTCTTAAATGAAAGACCAAACAACGTACAAAACACATAAAATATTTCATGAACTCTTTGTAATTTTTATATAACATGTATATTATTATGAAATAGATTGAGTAGCTTAGTAAAATTCACATGGCTAGAAAGATGTTGCAGAGGTCGGCTATTAAAGCCTTACTTTTGATATAATGGGCAAATTCCTATGACCAAAAAAAGGATAATTCAGAAAGGATTGTGACACTAGGCAGTATGGATTGATACTGAGACCAGAGGAGGGAAAGTTATGAAATTAACACCTTGAGAATTTTTTTAAAAAATATCTATTTAATTTTATTCATTCTTCTTCTTCAATTTGACCACAAAGAGACATGGGTAGGGAGGACGGAGAGAGAGAGAAAGAAAGCAAGCCACCAAGTCTGGGACTTGGACTGTGGTTGGCCATGTGGGAGTCCAGAGCCTCAACCATCACACCACCTGCCGGCCCCAGCACCTCATGATTTTTTTTTTTTTTTTGGGGGGGAGAGGTTTTTGCTATAGGGTGCGTGCGCTCGCCAGACAGACAGAGAGAGACAGAGAGACAGAAAGCGAGAAATCACCCCCCAGAGGGGATGGCCACACCGCAATCCCTTGTCCTCCATTCTCCTCTCGGGATCCTGGGCACACACACACACGCGCCCGGCGTGAGTTTAAGCCACCGGGTCCAGGACGCGAACCGTGGTCAACTACGTGGGAGTCCAGCGACATAGCCATTACGCTAACTGCTGGTCCCCTCATGATTTTTTTTTTAAGAAACTAAAATAAAGTGAATAAAGTGTTGTATGAACACATTAGTCTTTACTGTTATTTCTTTATACTCTATTTTTTCCCCAAAGGATTTAATTTGGCTTATCAAAAACAAATAAAAATGCATTCACTACAATAAGATAAACTAAATTTAAAATAGTCGAATAAAATGAATCTCAGGGAATACAGAGTTAAGGTAACAGAAAAGTCTTGCAAAGAAGTCTTATATACTTGCCAGAGTTCAGCTATAAATTTGAATTTGAGCTTTCAGACAGGCTACATGAAGAGGGAAACATGACCCATTACATGAATTGCAGTATCCCTTAAACAAAGAACAAGCCATTTGTTCAGGAGAGACACAATTATTCCTGGTTATGAGACCATAGAGAGATTTGTCCCTGAGGACCTCCTCAAGAAGACACGGTATAGAGCAGGGAACAGTAGTCTCCACAATATCCTCGCAGCACACAGAGTGACGCGTTGTGTAGGGTTGTTTATTGCACCATTTGTCAGTGCAAGGCAGCAGCTTTGCACTAGGCCAGAATTCAGCCATGGCAGTTCTTCTGGGAGAGCATGCTAGCTGTCTCCCAGAAAGAGAAGGAAGAAAGGAGAGGGTCATGCTAAGTGGGAGGGATATTGAAACCACAGAGGTGCAATGTGGAAGTCTTGCAAAAACACAGCATCAGTGCTAACTTTCTTAACGCCTTTGCTAGAATACCAACTTCATTTCAGCCTATGAAGCAACTAGCCCCTTCCCACTTTGTCCAATCCTGTTTGGATTCACACTTCATAATCTCTCTCAGCACAGAGGAGCTGACCAAAACCAGTGGCCTCAGCACCCAACTTGCCACTTGTGTGGCCTGATTGGCAATGATGAAGTGGGCAGAGTAACCAAAGGCAGACTAGAAGAGCCATTTCAATGCTCTGTGATCAAAGACTGTGACAGTTCAGTGTCAGACAGAGGCTCTATTATTCCTAAACTCAGTAGCGATCCCCAGCCAAGATGGGCAAACCTCTGCTAGGAGCCATTGCCTACATTCATTAATTCACTCATTCATTCATTGGACCAACAAGTGCTTATTAGTAATAATTGTGTTATATGTCGGGAATATACAGATGGTCAAGAGACACAAATGGTCCTTCCTTATGAAGCTTGTGGGTTAGCCTTTATCTAAAGATGTTCTTAATTTGGACAACTTGAGGAAAGAGCAAGGAGCTGAAGAATTAAAATGTACATTCTGCCTTTTGTTCTTATGGAAATCTGGAGAGCAGCTCTTTTGGGGGAATTAACTAAAAACTGTGGCCTTGCCCTTTATTTCATAATCCACACCTCCCAGTTTTTTTTGTCTATCAAGAATAAAACTAATAACCTGCAACAAATACATAGCAGTGTTTTGTGAATGCAAAAAAGAGTAATGTGTAAAACCTAAAAGCACTACAGAAATATTGTAAAAATTGTGCACACTGATAAAAATGGATGTTAAAGCTGTTATTATATAATTGTACCTGAGTGTCTATCACAGTCAGAAACATACATTAGGAATACACGAGTGGGAGGCCGGCAGGTGGCATGGTGATTAAGGGCGCTGAAATCCCACATGACCAACCATGGTCTGAGTCCCAGACAAATTAAAAAATAAATAAATAAATAAAGTTAAATAAAATAATTAAAAAAAGAAAAAGAATACACTAGTGGTCCCGATGGTGGTGCAATGGCAACCCAATGTTCAAAGCTGACCCTATGGGAGGGTTCTGGGTTTGCCTCCGGACACCTCCCTGAGTATGCTGGACCCACACACATGCCTAGGGTCCTAGGCTGGCTGGAGCTGGAGATGGACAGTATGGGAACCTTGTTGGGGGTGTTTTTCTCTCTCTCAGAGAATATGAATGGATCAGCCAGGTGGTGTGGTGGTTATGTGCTGGATCTCACATGGCCAACTGTGTGCAGTCTGAGTCCTGGACCTCATGCCTTGAAAAACACACAGGGTGAGTATGCAAGCATGCCCAGAATCCCAAGAGGAAAATTGAAAAGAAAGGATTGCAATGTAGTCATGCCCCTAAGGGAGGTGGAGGTGCTTTCTCATTTTCTCTCTCCCCCTCACTGTCTCTCTGGTGAGCACACACACCCTATAGCCAATATAAATAATAATAATAATTTAATAAATAAAATCAAGAAATTTATTCTATCTAAATACCAACTAGACAATTATATTAACAACATTTAATTGCTTGCATTAGAGGACTTAGCAAATTACAAATATGGTCTTTCTAGAATGTTAAAAACATAATTAACAGTAGGCTAATATGGAAACACCAGTTCACCCTTACCTCTTGATGTGCAAACAATGTGATTATGTAAGAAATGAAGTACCCTTTAAAATAGTCACTCCACATTACTAAGCGACATCCTGAGCACGCTGAGAAATAACTCTTCCAGAGAATTGTGCCTTCACTCACAACTCTTTTAACTGTAACCAGAGTTGTCATCTCCCTTGCCCAACTCACCAGTTCTTGTTATAACCAAAGGAATGTAGCCAACTGGAAAATAATGAGCACTCACTCTAACTGTACAGATTAAATCAACGTAAAGCGTTTTTCCATAAAGCATACATCATAAGATGCACTGAATAGCTTTATTTACCTCAGGTCAAATTCTCACCTTTTTCTCTTCCAGATTGGCTAACAAACACTATGTTCTTAGGAACGTAGTGGGATTCTTCACTTTTAAAGTTATCTATTACAGTGCTATAAGATTTAATTGAAGTAATGACTTATTGGACACATTACTATACAAAGGTGTTGCACTTAGGTAAATCTCTTTTTATTTTATTCTTTAAAATATGCCATCTTACCTCTCCCTACTTATCCACCCAGATTTGAGACCATGTAAACGCTCTTTAGACTCTATTCCATTCATCATTAGTTCTGGATACCATTTCTATCAAACATATTAAAATATACTCTTAACCCACATTAGACACAATCATTTTGTTGTAATTTGTTACTATTACTTTTGTTTCTGAAGTTAGTTGTTACTACTGAAATTATGATGTCTCAAGTAATACACCAAATTTACAATAAGCTATAAATTTTCAACAATCACCATGTATCTTAAGGAAAATTGCTGAGTAAGAAGGTTTAATCTAAAAACTATTTTCAAATGTAATGACATATTCATGACTACTCATTTTGACAATGAATAAAGCTGACATAACACTACATTGTACTTAGACTTATTCATTTGGATTTTGTACGTTTTGTAATTTCCAAGCAATATAATTATGATTAGACTTCAAATGTTTTTCTAGACCCATAACATTTGAAAACTCTGGTATTCTTTTGGTTTCCGATATATGAGATGGTCCTTCCCACATCAGCCTCAGATATTATCTTCATCTTAGAACTAGCCCAAAAGTATGTGGAGACTGAGCTACCAAAAACCCAACCCAAGAGTTGGACACTGAACTACTACCTGGTCTTCTCCAGTTGAAACCTGGAACTGACTGGTCTTCTGATAAACAATCCACATGTAAACGGAAGCAATACTTTCCCTGGGTGCTCAGAAGCTCTCAATGCCTGGCGGCATCATGTGGTTCCTTGTCTGGAGCCTTTTTTTATTACTTTTTCAAATACAATTGTGTTTGGAGGTACAACTGAATGCGAGAAGAACAATATATAAGTGACATCATTACTTCTTATTCCCCACCCCTAATATACACACATCCACACACACAGAATCACTCAGTAGGAATGTTTTTCAGAATTGGGATCAGATGTTGACACAGTAGTAACACAAGTGGGCCCACATGGGGAAAGTCCTGAGTTCAAGTCCCTGAGCATGCCTGTTTAAATATTCCAGGCCAGTTGACACTGGAGGTAGGTCACAGCAGGGGGACCCTGTTGGAGATGCCTATCTTCCTCTATATGTCTGCCTCTTATAGAAGAAAAGATAGATTTTTAAAAAGAAAGAAATAGGCACAATACATGCCTCTTAACATCTCATACTTAGTTTGTGGATGCTTCTTAAAGGCAACCATGCAGTTCATAGCTCAGGCTTCCCACTAGGAGTGAGTTACCCTGGGACTACGGTCTCTCTGAGCACCTCTCCCAACGCTATAAACTCATATCCTCACTACTGGACTGCTTCGAATATAAAAATATCAGGAAAAAGTGAAAATTAGTATACAGATAATTATGGTATATTGTTATTACTTAACATTTAAGTCAATTTTCAGTTCTGGTTTCCTTGTGAGTAACACTGAATTCTTAAAACAGTGGCACCATTAAATCGTAAATTTATACCTTACATTGGGACCAGGTGCTACGCCTTTGATAAGCATCTCCCCACTCCATTCTTTCACCTTATATATTTAATATTTATTGTGCCCTTTGTCTGTGCCAGTCTTCATGCTAAATCCCGGTAAAGGCAACAGACCGGGTCCTAGGAAATAAGGAAGGCAATTATCGGGCCATCCTGGTGGTTAAGGAAATCAGCTCTTCCATTGGCAACTGCCCCAGCAGCTTGAAAAGATGTGCCAGGAGCATGTGTGTGCATGCCCAAAATCCTGACAGGATAGAGAGATGGAGAAGAAGGGATTGCAACAAGACCGTACCCCACTGAGGAATGCTCTCCCCCACCCCATCTGTCTATCTCTCTCTGGTAAATAGACATGTTCTTTGGCAAATTTTTTTAAAAATTCAAAACAAACAAACAAAAAACAGGCAACTATTGCAATCCATTGTGGTGTTTTATAGATGTATTTCTACAAGACTAATATAAGTTCATTTTACTTTTTTTTTCTTTTTTTGCTATAGTGTGCATAAGAGTAACAGAGTTAGGTAGTGAGAGGGAAAGTGAGACATCAACCCCCGGGGGCAGCCACACCACGATCCCTTCCCCTTCATTCTCTTGAGATTTGGGGCATGCACACGCAAGCACTCAGCGTGATTTTTCAGGCCGCCAGGTTCGGGACTCGACCTACAGTCAGCCATGTGGAAGTCCAGCACCTTAACCACTGTGCCCACCTGCTGGCCCCTAAGCTCATTTTACTAAAATTCAATTCCATTTCTCCTTATTATGCCTCTAGAGTAGGTAAACAGCAGCCAATCACTATCCTCTCCAAGATAGCCTTCCTGGTACTGAAATGCTCAAAGTTCTTTTTTCTTGTTCGAAATAAACATATTTTTTTTCTGCAAAGAAAAGAAGATTACATTTAATGTGTGTGAGGAGCCAATACAACTCCTTTGCTGTGTCATCACATTGTCATTGATATGAAAATGTAGAATATAAATTTTCAGTCACATTGAAAGGATAAAGCGAAAGACAGTCCCGTGCGATCAGCCAATTTCTCAGGCAGAAGTCTATACACTGATCTTGATATTGCCCTTTTAAGAAAAGGCACTACAAGATAACAAAAATTTTGCAGCACTGCAGCAGCTGAGAGAAAAATAACTAATAGATCTCTATCCCGTATGACTCATATCAGAGCACCCTGCCCCCAAAGAAATCAAGACACACTGTCACGGAATCACATTATTATCCCTTAAGAAGACTATAAAATGTCTACATCATTCATTCGTTGACATTGAACTTGTGCCAAACCTATTAAGAGCACATATTAATAGATATCCCAAATGTGTAGGAATGAATACAGAATACAACACAAAATGAAATTGGTATTCACTATTAATTTATCTTTTATAAATGATTAAGTAAAGCATATGAAGGAAATAAAAAGACAATAAATACCCTTTTATCACAAACTGGGGGATTTCTCTTACTCTAAGCTTGCACACAGCCTGTTTAGAATCATGCATAATTGCCCATGGTCAACATCATATCACTGCCAGATCACACATTAAACAGATAACTACTATTATTATAAACGTGACTTCTTTGACCTCATATTTAGGTCTGGCTAGGAATTCCTGTGTTTTCCCAGATCAGCTGTTACACAGTGCCAATCTTATGCTGTTCATGTCGATTTGTACCAGGGTAAGTGACCAATACCTGACAGAGCTTATACTAAAATATACTTAAATGCATACGAATAGCATAAATTCAAGAAATATGATCATGGTTGTTCTTGCAGTGCTTTTTAAAATCTGAAGTCTATGTGTTGTTGTTGTTGTTTTTTTATATAGCTAAGGTACAGTGTGTGTTATTTGGCAGCTGAATTTGACATGAAAATATAAAAGGTTTGGGCAACCACATATTTGGAAATAGAAATCTTTCCTGAAAACATGGCTTTGGTTTTTAAACACAGCTAAATTTCTGGAAACTTCAATTTGTTAAAGACAGCCAAGACTTCAATCATATTTAACATATTCCTGGGGTTTACATATAGTGTTTCAAAGTAATAAACAACATCTTGTTTGGAGTAGCACGAAGAAAATGAGGCAAGCACTTCTTTAGAGTAAAAGCTCTACTTTTAAAAATAGTTTGGAGACTCATTCTTATGTTGGTAAAATCACAAAACACTATTCAGCAAACAAAACATGATGAGCTCAATTCAAGTTGGTAAACATTTTTAGCTGGCTTCATTTGTAGGAAGAATTTTAATGTAACCATAACTTTGAAACTGCATCCCTTATAATGGAAACTTGAGGGGTAAAACTTTTTTTCAATTGTTAATAAGAGTAATGGTGTCAAATTTGCACTGAAAAATAGGAAGAGATGTGATGACAACAGTAAATTGATTGTTTGAACAATTCTAAAAATCACATTACAGTGCACTAAAATGAATGTGTGTTTGCACACTACCATTCTCCCTGCAGTGACCAAAAACAACCCAGGCCTGATTCAGTACTAGAAAATAACTTCCTATAAAGTAGGGTCTACAAATACTTTACCTCCAGAATTTGCACCAAAGCTATAAATCCTTCATGTGTTTTTGCCTCATTGATCTAAACATAATAATAATGGCTAGAAATCCTTATATCACTCAGTAAAAATAACGAATTCTTTTTAAGAAGCAAACCATGATGAGTTGAAATAAAACCATTCAAGGAAAGGAAGAGATAGGAACTTTCTTTCTACCTATATAAGAAGTCAGGTCAAATTTTATTTAACCGTGCTTTCCTCCTTCAACAGGAACTCAGTGAACAGAACATTTGTCATAAGAACAATGACACCTCCAGCTGTAGTAACACACACTGGTTGACACTGCTACTCAGTAGGCTGAGACCACATGGAAAGTCCAGGTTAAACTCCCAGCCCACCCTAAAATCTAGGTGTGATGGTGCAAGCTGTTAGTTCCAGCTACTCAGGAGGCTGAGGCAGGAGGGTCTCAAGTTCACAGCCAGTATGGACAACATAGAGAAACCACAACTGGAAGAGCCAGATATGGTGGTATGGACCTGTGGTCTCAGCTACTCGGGAGGATGACACAGACTCACAACCCAATTGCTTACTCACATCCAGATAAACTATAACAAACTATCTAATAAACATACAAGTACCTTGCTTCTGTAGTTAATATTCCTTTATTCTTCCTGCATGTTATTCTTAGTTTTTAGAAGATTACTTAATTTTATTTATTTATTTTTTCTATAGGGTACATGTGCTAGAGAGAGAGAGAGAGGGAGAAAGAGATGGAACGTGAAGAAACAAGTCACCATGCCCAGGACTTGAACCACAATCATCCATGTCAGAGTCTACTACCTTAACCACCCACCACCTGCTGGCCCCTATTCCTAGTTATTTTAAGTAACAAATATTTTAATAGGTAGAACTTGGGAATTCCTCTAAGAGTTAAAATGTTGGTGTCATGTGATGCCTCTTTCTTACCAACTGTATTGAAGACCACTATTGAAGTAGACCTCAAAAATAGGCCTTAGGTCCAAATTTGCCTGGGAGAGTCTTGGTTTGTGTCTCTTTAACTGGAGTAATTATTACTAATGCCCCATTCCATCTCAAGAGGGCCCAATTGTGTAAGATAAACTCTATGGTCATCTTCATAATGTAACAGATGATACTTACTTGATATAACTTCCAGGGTACCAAGCATATTTGCCTCAAGTATTTTCCCAAACTGGACAGCAGAGTCTCAGCTCTCAGCTACATTACAAGTTTTGTAAGTACTGAGATTGCATTTTTATTTAACTATGTCCCAGAAACCAGCAACTAGCATGGTATCTAGAGTTCAGCATATGCTAAACAAACAAACAAACAAACCAAAAGGTTATTTTTTGATATATCGATTCTCCAGGCCTATGTCATAATGTAGTCTTCAGAGAATTTGATCACTATTCTCTTCCACAAGATACCACACTTGGTCCATTTCATCAATGATGTTACACTGATTAGACATAGTGAAAAATCTGTAGCAACTACTACAGGCTTACTGACAAGATATCTGAGTATCAGAAGTGAGAAATAAATCCAATTCAAAATCAAGGACCTTCTATCTCAGTGAATTACCTAGGATTTCAGTGGCATGTAACCTGTCAAGATATTCTTTCTAAGGTGAAAAATAAGATGTTGCATCTGGCTCCTCCTACAACCATGAAAAAGGTACAATGCCTAGTGGTCTCATCAGCCCATTTACTGAATGACCTGAAATGCTGCTACTTTTGAGTAGGGTTCAGAACAGGGGAAGGCTCTGCAACAGATCCAGCCTGTTGTGTAAGCTGCTCTGCCATTTGGCCCATCTGATCCAGCAGATCCAAAGGTAATTGAGGTATCTGTGGAGGGTAGTGATGCTTTTTGGATCCTTTGACAGGTCTTCATTGGTGAGTCACAACACAGGACTTTGAAGAAAAGTCCTGCCATCATCTACAGATAACTACTCTCTTTTTGAGAAAGTTCTTGGTTTACTACTGGACCTTGGCAGAAACTGAATGCTTAACCATGGGTCACCAAAATAATATGTGTCCTGAGCTGCCCACCATGGACAAAGTGTTATTCTACCCACAAAGCTATGAAGTTAAGCATGCACAGCAATACTCACATCGTCAAATGGGAGCCAGCCAATGGCATGGTGGTTAGAGCCACCAAGTCCCAGACCCAGTGGCTTGAAAACCATGCCAGTGCACATGCATGCCTGCCCAAATCCCAAGAGGAAAAAGGAGGAAAGGAGATTGCTGTGTAGCCATCCCTCCTAGGAGGGTGCTTTCTTACTTTCTCCCTCTCTCTCTTGCAAGCTTACACACCCTATAGCAAAACAAAACAAAAATCATCAAATGGAAGTGGTATGTATTTGACCAGGCTCAAGCAGGCTCTGAAGGCACAAGCAGGTAACATGAAAAGACTCAAATGCCTATGGTCCCACCTCTGCCACACTGCCTTCTCTCTCCCAGCTTCCACCTATGGTCTCATGGGGAATTCCCTATAATCAGGCGACAGGGGAAGAAAAGACTCAGGCCTGGTTTATGGATGGTTGTGCACAATATGTAGGCACCACCCCAAACTGAACAACTACAGCACTTCTGCCTCTCTTTGGGATATCCCTGAAGGTCCATAGTGAAGGGAAAGCCACCCAGTAACCAGAGCTTCAGACAATGCACATGGTTGTTCACTGTGCTTGGAAGGAGAAATGGCCAGATGTGCAATTATATTCCTATTCAAGGGCTGTAGTGAGTGGATTTAGCTGGATGGTCAGGAACTTGGAAGGAACACGTTTGGACAATTGGTGAAGAAAAGTGAAGTATGTGGATAGACGTTTCTGAATGAGCAAAACAATGTGAAGGCACTTTGTGTTCCATGTATTAACCAAAGGATGACCTCAAGCGAGGAGGACTTTAATAACCTAGTGGGTAGGACAGCCTGTCTGAGAGATGTACTCCCCTTGGACACTGCTACAGCTGACTTCCATCAGGACCCTATACATCTTTTCAATGAGACTTCCCTTGCCCATGCTATCTAAAATTCCAATCCCTGGGCCAGAAGATGGCATAGAGGTTACATTGCTGGACTCCCGCTTGGCTGACCATGGTTCGAGTCCAGGACCCAGTGGCTTGAAAATCACACCAGGCATGTGTGCGTGTATGACAACGATCCAGGAGAAGAATGGAGGAAAAGGGGTTGCAGCAAGGTCATCTCCCCTGGGGGGTGAAATTTCACTTTTCCTGTCATTGTTTTTGTCACTCTCCAGTGAATACACAAACCCTAAGGCAGAAAAAAAAAAACCTCTGAAGTTCCAATACCTTTCCACTCCCTATTATCTTTCACCACATTCATTTTTTAAACTACATTTATTGTTATCTAATATAGTGTATATTTTACCTATTTATTTTTATCTTATCAAACATAAGCTCTTTGAGAGGAAGACTTTTTGTCTATTTTTGCCCTCTGCATATTACTAATACCTAGAGTTACATATCAATTTACCTATATTATCTAAAGATAAGGCTAAGCATATTGCATAATTTTATCATTGAATCTTGACAGCAACACAAAGCTGTAAGTGGTGGTAGAGTCAACGTGAACAGTCAAGGAAAAAAAAAAAAAAAAGGCTAGCTTGTGGTACAATGATAACATAGTGCTCTGCACCCTGGACCCACATGGGAAGATCCCAGGTTCACATCCATGCCTCCCTATACACACCAAGCATGTGTGTGCCATGATCTTGGTCAGCCGAGGTTGGGAGTCTATGACACTATGGAGGTAAATAAAAAAAGTTTTCAAGAAAGCATCAACAAAAACAACTAAGAACTCAATGAAAATCACACTCTAAGTAACTGGACAGCTTGGGAGAAAAGTGACTTCAAACCTGTGTTCCATCCAACAGTCCATCCTGTCTCTCACACTCATGTTAATACCTTATTGCAAATTTGCATAGCCTTTCCTCTGGGGAGCCCAAGAGCAATCATGATTCCCATTCAATCACTCACATCTGTGTTCGTTTTCATCTTACACCTGTTTACCTGGCACCAAGCAGGCACTGGAATACAATGACAACCCCTCATGGGTTACAATCCAGCAGAGATGAAAACAAGGACCTGCCACGTAGCTGGAAATATAATAGATGTGCAGGCTTCTGTTGGAGCCCCAAAGAAGGAGGGGCCATAGTTAAGGCACAGATAAAGGAAAACTCTGCCTTCTATGCAGTTTTGTTGGTTGGTTGGTTGGTTTATGTCATGAGAGAGAGGGAAAAGAAAAGAGGAATGTGTAGGTAGACCTGGGATCCAAACCCAGGCTTCTCATAGGGCTCCAATATCATACAAAGGCACCCTACAATCTGTGCCACCAGACCTTGGGCCTCTACTCAGTTTTATCTAAGATGAACTCTGCTTGATTCAAAGGAGCTGAATGAACACATGTCCCTGTAGCTTGTGTTACGATGAGTACCTTTGCCATAACCCTTTCATCCTGTTTTTTTCATTTTTAGAATTATTTTATTTTTTATTTAATTTATTATTATTATTATTATTATTATTATTTTAGATTAACCAGAGAGAGAGAGGGAAAGTGAGAAAGCAAGCGGCCAGGTCCAGTACTCGAACCACAGTGGGCCATATAGGAGTCTAGCACCTCAACTGCCACACCACCTGCCGGCCCTGCCCTTTTATCTTTTTAACCCCTCTTGTCCATTATGAAAATGCTCCCATTTTAATAGGTGTGAGATGCCTGGAAGAGTCTATGCTAAATGTCTGTTTTTAAAAAGTCTCTGATCTAAAGAGGAAAGAATCTTGAATCTCAAATCATCCATGTAGGAGAAAAAAAAATAGTGTGAAACATTAAACAGTTGACTAAATCCCTCAGTCTAAGTTTAACAATGAGCAAATAAAATAAAAGAATAAAGTCAATATTTTAAAACTATTTGCCAGATTCAGAGCTTACTGACTCTGGCACTCAAAACCCACACATTTACAAAAAAATAAAAAATAAAAAATAAAAAAAAAGAAGAAGAAAAGAAGAAGAAGAGGAGGAAACTATTTTCCAGAGGAACAGATTTTACGACTTTCCTATGCAAACAGAAAGTGATAAGATGTAGTAATTTTGGTTAATAGACCTTGAGGTAAGATATTAAAAATTACAAAGGAGATATACATGGAGTCACATCGAGGTATGCCTAGAACCTGGAAAGTGCATACACCAAAGAACTATGACCTTGGAGACATGAAGACGTTTTTCATTTCTTATTTAATGTGATTTTATGAATATATTATATGCTTTTTGTCATTTTCCAATTAAAAAAAAAGCTAGACAAGACTAATATTAAATGCTTTCATACATGCATAGTGAATACAAAAAAGGAAGTTCGTTGACAATGAATGTGCTGATTTACATAACAGACACCTTTATGCAGGGTTAGCAGGAAGTACTATGGCACGGTGGTTAGAAATGGGGGTTTCTAAGACAGACAGCCTTGGGTTTGAATCTAAATCTCATTCTTACAAGTCATGAGACTGAAAAAAATACAATTTGCCTTCTTGAAACCTAATTGTTTCAACTGTAAAATAAGAATAACAACACCAATCTGGTTTGCAGTTAAGATTTTAATTATTGCTATCGGTGATTACAGTAAACAAAGGTGACCAGGTGATTCTACAATGGTAGCATCAAATTCCTCAAATTTAGGGGCCAACAGGTGACATGGTGGTTAAGGGTGCTGGACTCCCACCTGGCCAACCCTGGTTCGAGTCCTGTCCCTAGTGGGTTACTTTCTCAATCCCCCCTCTTGTCTCTCTCTAACTCTGTCCCTTTTTGGTATAAATAAATAAATAAATTTAAATAAAATAATTTTTTTTAAATTATCAATTGTAGACATAAAAGATGAGAAAGGCCCAGCCATGATGGCACAGGTGGTAGGGTGCTATTTGGCAATGCTAGAACCATGTGGAAGATCTGAATTTGGATGCTAGCTCAGCCTGAAATACACTGGGCTCATGCCTGTGCACACCCATGATGCTGGCTGGCTGGAAGGCTATGGGGGAGATGGTGACATGACATGACTCAATGATGGTGCCTGTTTCTCCCTGCAACCCCCGCTGACAGTAAAATAAATTTTAAAGAGTGTAAAACTTTTTTAAAAAACATTTTTGCTATAGGGCTCATGAGCTCATCAGAAAGAGACAGAGAGAGAGAGAGAAAGTGAGAAATTATCCCCTAGGGAATGGCCATGCCTCAATCCCTTCTTGTCTGTTCTCCCCTCCAGATTTTAATCATGCATGCACACACACCTGGGATGTTTTTCAAGCTGTGGGGTCTGGGACTCACACCTCAAAGTTAGCTATGTGGGATCCAGTGCCTTAACCACCACGTTACCTGCTGACTCCAGAAAAGTCTATTTAAAAAATAAAATTAAATGAAAAAGAATCAGGAGACATAAGCTGATAATAGATGGTAAGAAAAGGCTAGATTTTGAAAACAGGACAGTTTAATTACTCAGATATTGATTGGGGTAATAATGATACTAAATTAGCATCCTCTTTCTAAAGACATTGAATGCTTGCTCTTCTAGTTTCCAAAATAGTCAAGAATCTCAAGAGATTTTTGAGACTTAACATGTATGATTAAAAATAATAGATGATATTGAAAGCATCTGGTTCAGCAAATGCTTTCAGGACTAAAAAGTCAGGGTACTAATGCTGCTTTTTAAGATAATACAAACTGCCAAAAGGAATGCTGATTAATTTTCTGGAAGGTAAACTGCTTAACATGGAAGAATGAGGAGTTATTTTTCAAAAGAGTTAGAGGAGATCAATTGAAATTTATCACAATTAAGTACCAATAAGTAAAATAAGAAGAAAAAAAAAAAGAGAGAGAGAGAGAGAGATGTGATACAAGTACAAGTGGTTAAGCAGAGATTTTAAAAGCAAGCTGTTTGGACAGTTAGTGGAAATCTTTATATGTTTATGTAATAAAACCACGCACAATAAACAGAAATAACAAGGTTTGGTGAAAGGAAAGTAACAGTGAACTTGAAATCTACAAAATATTTCAAGTATTTCTAAATATCTTTCTATAAATATTAAACTTACCTTCCTCATGAAATAATTTTTTTTTTCAAATTAAGGAGGAAGGTTAAAAATAAAGTTAAAAATAAAGAGGCATCAATTAGTCATGTCTCAGCTAATATCATTTAAAAAAAAAAAAAAAAAAAAAAGGCTTTTGCTATATGACATGTGTACTCACCAGAAAGACAAAGAGACAGAAAGCAAGCAATCATCCCCTAGAGGGGATGGTCATGCCACAATACCTTCTCCTTCATTCTCCTCCTGGGATTTGGGGCACACACACGTGCCCAGCGTGAGTTTTAAGCCACCAGGTCCAGGACTTGAACCATGGTTGACTACATGGGAGCCCAGTGATATAACCATTACACTATCTGCTGGTTCCAGCCAATATCATCATAAAGCAATTTTGTTTTGCAACATTATAAAAACAGCATCAGAGTAGTGTATACATACCAAAAGAAATCACTGTGGACAGAGAAGAAATGTTGGCACATAGCCTTTTATTCCTTTCCTACTGTGCAGGGGTCTAACCACATCTATGACACACGTGCAAAATTGGCTCTAGGGCCTAGCTATGGTAAGACAGTAGGTTACTGCTGTGTACCATTACAGCCTTTTAGAGGGCCCAGGTTCAGATCCCGGGTCAACTCGAACATGCTGGGTGTACCTGCTTGCTGGGAGGTTGCAGAGAAAATTATAGCATAGTGAGACCCTGTCAAAGATGTTCTGTTTCTCGTGAAGGAAAGAAATAAATAAACCTAAGGAAAAATTAAGAACTGACCTCAGAGAGTGACAGAATAAGAGACCATCTTTGTGGTAAAATGCAGGGGACTCCTGTTTCCTCCAGGAAATTTGCCTCCATCAACCAACCAGAGAACAGCTCTGTCTCAGAGATAAACGAAGTCAAGGCTTTATTTCCAGGGTGTCACTTACACTACCTAGGAGGAGACGGAACACTGGATGTGTGATTCTCCTGACCCTGATTTCCTCCTGCTTGCCCATTAGCACAGATGAGTTTACTGTTCACATTGCCCCCTAGACACTAGGGTAGGCAGCACGAGCAAGTGGACTGTAACAGAAACAAGCCTTTGATGAGAATGGGAAGTGGGCTAGGGGTAGGGTAGGGCACAATAGAGGGATAGAACAGGGCATCAAGCCAGAAAAAACAGGCTTTAATGTACATACAGCGTCCATATTTCCCAAACCCAAACTCATGACATGTAGCTTGACAAGTATGATTTTACTTAGGGGAACAACAGGACAGACTATTTACAGCCCAGGGTTGCCCTGGAAAATCCAGGATATATAAACATCACAACCATAAAGGCATTGAAAGCGGGAAGGCCAGCATAGCCTACTTTAGAATTCTGCAAGTGCTAGCCAGCGCTCGTGAAAGCCAGTTTGTTAAGTCATCCTTGTCTCTATTTATTTCAATCACAAACACATTACATATTTTTGACACACTTAAGGTCTCTAGTCCAAAGACTTGCCATAAGAATAGCAGGTGATATCTGAATGAAATAGATGTTTACAGTTGAGTAGAAAAGTGTGCATCATGTTAGATTAGATTGTTTGCTAAACTTGCCTGCCAAGGCCTTGCAGGAGCACTAAATTCACCCAGAGGTTGTAATGAAATGTAAGAAAAGAAATATCCTCAGAAAGACTGGGTACTCTTGCAAATAATTCTCAGATTAGAAGCCACGCTTTTTCAGAAATAATTAATTAATAAGCTCACATTAGTGCCATGTCTTTCTTGCCTTTCATCTATTTAATAACTTGCATGTGAGAGTCCTTGTCTCTTGTAAGACCCCTGATCAAAAATATTTGAGAGAAAGCCTTCGTAGAAAGGGAAACTAAGGTCAGTAACCTAATAGCCCAGCCAACCCTACAACAACAAATCAGGGAGAGGAAACAATGAAGGAATGCTCTGACTGGGAAAGAGAGCTGTATTTGTTTATTCTTTCAACAGTGAACAAAAGTTATGCTTTGAGCAATAACTATACATTGACGGTGCTCCCAACTTTTAAAGAATATGTAAAAAAGACCGCACTTGAGATTGAAGCGATCGTTTATTTAAGGTCACGAGCTTTTAAGGACTAGAAATGTATCAAATACAATATGTCAAACTTATCACGGTATGACAGACACTTGACATTTAGGGAAACGCCTCAGAAACTGTTTAATAAAGGGAAATTTCTTTCAAATGGAGAAACTGAGGCCCAGCAGCGTGTCCAAGGTTACCTGGTTAGTCATAACTGCAGAGTTTACAGATGAGTTTGCTCGTCTGTAAAACGAGGGTACCAAAGTCTGAGGTCAGTGCCAACCATAACATCCTGCAATGTGGTATTGATTGATTGCTTTGTAATCTACTTATTTGTATGTTGGCTCTTAAATAAAGGTAAGGCTGCCAGCTTTGACATATTTCTAGCCCTGAGAAAGCTGACCTGACAGTAAAGCCCTTCCAAAACATTTAGAGAGACAATGTTCTGAACAATTTGCAGAATTTAATAAGGTGACACATTTCGGAGCACAGTATAGTTACAGGCAGCCAACCTAAATGGCTACATGTGAGGAAGGTTTTTTGTTTGTTTGTTTGTTTTTAAATTTCAAGATGTCACTGCCAAAGGAGACTAATGCCAAATGATAACATAGGCCTCCATTAAAATAAAAATAAATAAATAAAAATTTAAAAAAACATAACTCTAAAAAAGGCATAAAAGGTAATGAAAGCCATGACTTGATAAAACGTCAAATCCAGATACTGAGAATAAGAATGTACATTAATTACTTGAAATTTGCAGGCATCTGATTCCTCTACCTTTCTGCTTATACTGACCCCTAAAACATGGCCATGGAGGGGTTTCCCATACTTGGTACCTTGCCTAAACCCTAGAAAGATACTCTGAAACCACAGTATATAAATCAAAATACAAGACTGAAGTATATAAAACAAAATCTTCTATACTAGCTATCATGTTTCTTGTTTAATCTTACCATGGATTCTTACCATGGTATTTCATACAATGCTAAAATCAAATTTATATAGTATGACCGAAAAATAGCTATATGGCATAAACAGAATGAGTGAATGGATAAGCAAATTGTTAAAAGCAGAAGCTTCCAGTTCATTACTGCATAAAAAATTATCCAGCCAAACACATATTGTAAGTAAGATGCTTAAAAACACAGTAAGGCAGTAAACAGAACATTTTTTTAAAGGGAGGGAGGGTCACAGAGTGCCTTTCTCTTTTATTTTCTTTCTTTTTTTTTTTTTCCCCCTTTGGAGAGGTTTTTGCTATAGGGCGCGTGCACTCTCCAGAAATACGGAGACAGAGGGGATGGCCAGGCTGCAATCACTTCTCCTCCATTCCCCTCTCAGGATCTTGGGCACATACACACATGTGCCTGGCGTGAGTTTAAGCCACCAGATCCAGGACTCAAATTGCAGTCGACTACATGGGGCAACAACATAGCCATTGTGTCAACTGCTGGTCCCCAGAGTGCCTTTTTTATAATATAAAATTTTAATCCAGGGGCCAGCAGGTGGTGTGGTGGTTAAGGTGCTGGGCTCCTACAATGGCCAACCACAGTTCAAGTCTTGAAACTGGAGGCTTTGTCACTCCCACTCTTTCTCTCTCTCTCTCTTCTCTATCTCTCTCTCGTGAGCACACATGCCCTGTAGCAAATTTAAAAGTAATAATAATGATAAATAAAATTAAATAAATAATTCATTTTAAAATAAATAAACATTTTAGGGACCAGCAGTTAGCATAATGGCTATGTCGCTGGACTCCCACGTAGTCAACCGCAGTTCGCGTCCCGGACCCGGTGGCTTAAACTCACGCTGGGCACGTGTGCGTGCATGCCCAAGATCCCGAGAGGAGAATGGAGAAGAAGGGATTGCGGCGTGGCCATCTCCCCTGGGGGGTGATTTCTCGCTTTCTGTCTCTCTCTCTCTCTGTCTGGCAAGCGCACACGCCCTATAGCAAAAACCTCTCCAAATAAATAAATAAATAAATAAATAAATATGTTACATTTAAATAAATAAATAAACAAATAAATAAATAAACATTTTATTCCAGTATTTATAACACCAAAATGGTGACCAGAGGGAATTGAAAAAGCAAAAGGGCTTGGAAAGTTATTGGGGAGTCTGATTTTCTGGTTACTTCAGTAGCTTCCCAACTGTCAGGTAACCAGGTGAACTTACAGGTCTCTAATGCCTTTTTCCTGCATTGACAGACGGGCATGAACCTGGCAATTAAGCAGACTTTATTTTGAGCTCATTGCTTACTATCTGTTTTTGCTTGAGCAAATTATGTAACTTCTCAGGGACTGTTTCATCACCTGAAAACTTGGAATACTAATGTCTAATGTGCTATATTTTAAAAAGACAAAACTAGGTTATATCCAAAAAGTAGCTGTCATGGTTACAGTGCACAGAAAGCATGTAATAAGTGAAAATAGCCATAATCATAGTAAGGAAACAGTAATGGACCTCATCCTTTTCATTTTTTTTTATTTTTTTTTTTTTGAATTGTGGCATGCTGTTGCAAAGTTTACACAAATTCTGGCTTCTGAGTTTGCTTTGAAAATGGATTCTATGCTCGGCTCAGTGGTTGGGTGACAAGAATTTTGCTGGTTTCGATTTCTTCTTCTATAAAATAAATACCTACCACTGTATTCTTACTGTTGTTATGAAAATTAAATGAGTTAATATATGCTAGTGCCACACCATTCTTGGCACAATGGAAATGGTACTAAAGAAATGTTAGCTCTCAACACTCCTTGTCCCCATCATTCCTCTTCCTTTCTTTATTCATGCATTCACAAGCAGGTACTAACCCCTGGGCACTGCACTCAGGGATTCAAAAGAAGTAAGACTGACCATACTAGTTTTAAGAAGGGATGAGGGGAGTAGAAAGAGAGATTAAAGCATGTAGTGACAAATACTTTAAGGAAGGTGTGAACTAGTGCTTGGGTGCATGAAAGTGGAAAGGATAAAGTTTTCTTTTAGAGTTTTTAAAAGATCTTAAAAATTAATTAGGCCGCTTACCCACCAGGATGGCTATAACTAAAAGATAAAAAACAAAACAGCAAATACAAGTGTTGGCAAGGATGTGGAGAAGTTGGAACCATCATACATTGCTGATGGGAACGTAAAATGGTGCAGCTGCTGTAGAAAGCAATTTGGCAGTTCCTCAAAAAGTGAAACACAGAATTAAGACCCAGCAATTCTACTCCTAGGTATATATCCAAAAGAATTAAAAGCAAGTGTTCAAACAAAAAGTTCTACACAAATGTTCATAGTAGCACTATTCACAATTGCCAAGAGATGGAAAGAACCTAAGCGTGCCCATCAACAGACGAGGAGGTAAACAAGAGGTGGTATATCCACACAACAGAATACTACTCAGTCACACAAAGGGATGAAGTTCTGAGGTATGTTAACACATACACAAGCTTAAGAAATATTACAGGTTAAGTGAAAGAAGCCAGGCAAAATCATGTATTATTTGATTCCATTTATGTAAAAGTCCAGAATAGGCATATATACACAGACAGGAAATAGATTACTGGCTGAGAGCTGAGGGATACAGATGGGAAATTGTGACCCCTAAGGGTTTTTATCTGTGTGTGGTGGTGAAAATATTCCAAAATGGTGTCAGTGGTTACACAGGTATCTATGAATACATTAAAAACAATTGAATTGCAAACTTTAGATTAGTGACTTCTATGGTCTGTTTAACTGTAAAAATTATTATAATAAAGCTGCTTTTAGAGAAAAGCAGAAGATAGAAGAAAAAAAAAAAACAATCAGTGTCCTAGAGGTTGGCCAGACTTCGGTTAAATTCAGTACGGACAGTGACAATCTAAGGCCACTCCACTGCTGGAGCTGAAAAACAAAAGAAAACAAAACAAAACCAACTGGGAGTGCATCAGGAAGGAAAGGTGAGGCCTGAAAACCATGGTCAGGGCCAGCTTTGTGGCCTGGTGGTTAAGGGAGCTGGATGCCACATGGCAAACCTTAGAGTTTGAGTCCTAGGGGCAGCAGCTTGAAAAAAATATGCCAGGTGAGTATACAGTTGTGCCCAAAATCCCTGCAGGATGTAGAAATAGTGGAGAAAGGATTACAGTGTGACCATGTCCCATTGGGGCACGTTTTGGCTCTCCCTCTCTCTCTGTCTCTCTGGCAAGCACTGGTACCCTCTGGCAAAATGAGGAAAGAAATAAAAATAAAAACGCATCCAAAGCCCGTGAGAGGCAGTGAGTGGCTTTCCTATCTTCTGGACACTGAGAGGGGGCAAGAGAGCTGGAACATCAGGAAAGTGGCAGGAGAACATGGCTAACTACCACTATGGAGTTTGTTGACCCAGAATATAGGAGTGTCCTAGAAAGCAGTGCTTGTCATTCTGTGTGGGCAAGTTGCATGATCTTCCTTAAGCATCTCTTCTTTGTAACATGGAATAAACATAATACCCACCTCAAAAGATACACTGAGGATTAATGGAGTGAGATAGGTAAAGCATGTAATTCAGAAACAGGCAAACCGCGTGCAGTCAATAAATATTAGCTCCTCAAGCCTGTTGGAAACCAAGAGAGTTTAAAATGAGAAATCTCCTGTTATCAACAAAATGTTATAGCAGATGATAAAGGTTTCAAGCTTTTTGAACTTCTGAGTAATTTGTACACATTTTCACTAATTTAACTTCCTCTGATCCATCAAGATATACACATTTTTTTAAACCCCTAGAGGATTATGGTAAATGTCTCTCAAACTAATGATACAGATCTGGCCTCAGTAGCTCAGGCTTAGCCATAAAAATAACAAGTTCCTGTTACAATAATATTCTTATTAAATATCCCAAACTTTATCCCAGGTATACACGATTTGATATTGACAGAGGTAATTCAACAAACAACATTCCAGCCAGTAAACAGTAAATTCTCAGAAGCCAAAATTTCCATTTACACCTGTAAATAGAAAATTCAATTTAATGCAAATTGTTAAATAATAAGAGCAGTGGGCAATGAACCATACTAAACACATCATATGAAATGGATCAGTCATGCAGCATAGTGACCAGAAAAGTAATCTGTGACATGTTCTGTAGCTAAATGGTCTGTGTTTGCACACGTCCGCGTGTGGGTGCACACGCACACCCTGAATAAGGTGCTACCACAAATACGCAGCAAAGATACTAAAAAAGGAAGAAATTCTGAATGAGTGGTTGGTTCCATCCCTCTGTATTTAAAACCTTTTGGTCATCTTCTACGGGATAAGCTAATCATGAAGAATGCTATTTTATACAATGCTCAGCAGAGCAGTTGTTAGAAAGAGGAATCAGGCAAATGGACGGCATCGTTGAAGCTAAAAATCATTAAGAAGTGGATTCAAGCATGCTCTTCATTGGGACTCTCCTTGAGAGTGTTCAGAAGTGGCAGTCCACAAATGTAAAATTAGCAAAATACTTAAGAATTCTTCTAATTATGAGACACACAAGATTAGAATAACTCAATGTAGATCATTATTTTTCCTACCATAATCTGGACAATAGATATGACTTAGGCTTCAGAGAATTTGGGGACTGCTAAAGCTGCTGCATTCTGGGCATTTTATTGCAAGTGACTTGTAGGAGACTTTGGGGCGGGGGGGAATAAGTTTCATTTTCAAAGATTATTTAGCTCACTCTTTCTTTCGAATAAACCATCATGCAACTGAGCTTGAAAGCAATTTAAAACAAAACAACACCTGGGTCACCTTTCACCAAAGTGCTGACACCCAGGTTGTTATAAAAGCAAAAGCCTTAATGCTGATATAACATTTTTGCTACTTAGATTCCTAGAGTCTGACGTGTATACAGACCAAAGCATCAAGCACATTTCAGAAGTAAATGTTTTTATTTTTTTCATGTGTTCATAGAACGCCTGATGCCTGTTTGTCTGGAGCTAAGAGGTTTCACGGGACATGGGACTTTCAGAGCTAAAACCACCCAAGTCCTGGCTGAATGAAGAGCACGCTGATCACCCCATGAGTTTGTCAGTATGAGGTGTAACTGACACACACATCACTTCAACACATGTGCATTGGCATAATTTTAAAATAATGTCATCCAAAAAATTAAAAAGCAAAATATTCAGCTGAATAATATAGTAATTATTCATCAATTTTCCTTAACATACTTTAGTTATTTCTACTTCCTCAAGTTCTAACCAAACCTTTTTAATCCCCCTTTTTTTTATTTTATTCTTTCCTCTATAAGAGAGAGAATGAGAGAGGTAGGCATCCCCAACAAGATCTTCATGCCACATTCCACCTCAGCCTCCACCTCACCCAGCCAGGACCATGGACATATGCACACACCCAGCATGTACCAGGACACCTCAGGGCAGCACCCTGGGACCTTCCCAAATGGCTTGAGCATCACAGATTATTGTATCATGGCTGCTCCATCACAGCTGAACCGTCAACCAAACCGTTTTTTAGTTTTTGCTATAGGGCTCATGCGCTCACCGGAGAGAGACAGAGAGAGGGAGAGAGAGAGAAAAATCACCCCTTCATGGAGAATGGTTCCACCACAATCTCTTCTCCAGTCTCCTCTCAGATTTTAGACCTATACAGGTGCCTGGCTAGATTTTAAAGCTGCTGGCTCTGGGACTCAAATTGTGTGGTCGGCCATGTGGGATCCAGTACCTTAATCTCCACACCTCCTGCTGGCCCTTGATCAAATCTTAGAGAGTGCTTTGAGGTATATTTTCTAGTTAGAAAGTCTCAGGGTTGACCTCAGAACTCATTCCAAGCCTGCTGGTCCCTGGCCAATTGGAAAGTTTTGAAAACAAATTTTTTAATATAAAATAATTTCTACAGTGATTTAGAAAACTAATTCAATTTTTGTTTTGTTTTTGTTTGCTATAGAGTACATGCACTCACCAGAGAGAGAAAGAAAGGAAGACATCACCCTCCTCCCCACCAGAGGGGCTGACCACAAGACAATCCCTTTTCCTCCAGTCTCCTCTCAGGATTGGGGGCACACATGCACATGTGCCAGGATTGATTTTCATTTTTTTATTTTTTGGAGAGGTTTTTGCTATAGGGCACATGTGCACGCCAGAAAGACAGAGAGAGAGAGAGAGAGAGAGAGAGACAGAAAGAACATGAGAAATCACCCCCAGGGGGGATAGCCATGCCACAATCCCTTCTCCTCCATTCACCTCTCTGGATCTTGGGCACACACGCACATGTGCCCGGTGTGAATTTAAGCCACCGAGTCCGAGACTTGAACCACAGTCGACTACTTAGGAGTCCAGTGACATAGCCATTACGCCAACTGCTGGTCCCAACAGGATTGATTTTCAAGCTTCCACATCTGAGATGTGAACTGCACCATTGGCCAGCCTTATAGGATCAAGCACCTTAACCTTCATGACACCTGCTGGCTCCTCATTCAAGTTTTTTAATAATTCAAATAAAATTTGTGTTAGCCTGGAATGTTAATAGAATTAAGGAAACGGGTCAGCAGGTGGCGTGATTCCACATGGCCAATCAAGTTTGAGTCCTGATCCTGCCAATTTTCTCTCTCATTTTCCCTTTCTCTCTGTCCCTCTGGTCAAATTAAAAAATAATAATTGAGGGGACCAGCAGGTGGCGTGGTGGTTAAGGTGCTGGACACTCCCATATGGCTGACCACGGTTTGAGTCCCAGACCTGGCGGTTTCCTTACTCCCTTTCCCTCTCGCTCTCTCTCTCTGTGTCTCTCTCTGGTCAAATTAAAATAAATGAATAAATAAATAAAATTAAATAAATAATAATTGTTTTTTAAAAATAATAATAATAATTGAGACCAGCAGGTGGAGTGGTTTTTAAGGATGCTGGACTCCCACATGGCAGACCGCAGTTTGAGTCCCAGACCTGGTGGCTTGCTTTCTCACTTTCTCTCTCTGTTTCTCTCTCTCTCTGTCTCTCTCTCTCTCTCATTCTGTACCTCTCTGGTTAAATTAAAATAAACAAATAAATAAAGTTAAATAAAATAATTCTTAAAAAATAAATTAAATTAATAAATAATTTTTAAAAAACAGAATTAAGGAAATAAAAACATTATCTGGACTATGGCTTTCACACAACCTACAATAAATAAAACATCAGATCCTATTCTTTAGCTCATCAATTGGATTTAGCATTATTATTATTCATTATTTGCTAAGATATTTGTTAATGAGACTAATATAATTAAGGGGGGAAAGGGTGTCTATTTACCCACCTTAATCACTCCCCACTTATTTTTTCATACCTTTAAGTAGAATTAGAACACAGATTAGCAAAAGAAGAGTTGTTTCTTTCTCAATTCACTTTAAGTATATTTGTTTTCTTGGTTGATTTCTTCCAAATCTTTAGTTCTATCTGCTATAAAAATTTTATAATTGAAATATTTCTGTGTAATTAAATAAGTAGTGATAATGTAGAACTACTTCATCTAAAGTTCCACAGACATATGGAAAATTGCAAATTACCAAATAAGTCCATCGAGTGGAACATAAAGTAAAAATGAGTTTAAGAGACAGCTGGACATGTTTATATGTGCAAAAGGGGTTGCAAGATATGCTGAGAGAGGTGTGTTGCAATAAACTTGAAGGAGACAGGCCACTGGGCCAACCATCCTCTTTGCTAACCAGGAATTCCTTATGCTCGTATTAATGTCTCACATTTAGACAGCTGCAGTATTAAAATTTGACTCTAAACTTGCATCAGCGAAAGTTTGGTGTCTCAGTTTCATTCTCCCTTTATATATTTTACACACACACACACACACACACACATATGTCTCAACTTTTGTTCAGAGAAGCATTTCATCAAAAAGTCAAATCTTTGTGACGCATGGCCAAGGGCAAGGAAAGGGATTTGCAAACAAGCCTGTTCTGATCATGACCACCTCTGTCTGATACAAGGACATGTTCATGGCGCCTCATTTTCTTAAATACAACATTCTAAATAGTCCTTTGAATGGCCACCTTTAGTGCTGAGTAGGCCTCAAGTTTATATGGCTGAGTTTCTTTGGAAGAGAAAATATTTTAAGGGCAGTTTTCTTCAAGCCTTTATCTTTCCTCATCTTTTAAAATATGCTGTTAAGAAAGGTTTTGGAGACAACTGGTTAGAAGCCAAGGGTTCAACTGATGACCCTTCTCATATAGCCATTTCACATTTCTTGCCTCAGGAACTGGTTGAGTGTTTGAATGAACACACATGTTGATTTCCATGAGGTAGGCACAACCTGCATCAGAATGTAAATACCAAACACTTGCATTACTCCTTTACCATTAACCAGTACTGGGAGACCCACTCTCTCTCCTTTACTCTAATTCTTAATCCCATTAGGTTGGTGCTGTTATCTTTTTATTTTTCCTTTAAGAATTTTTAAAATTTTATTTATTCATTCGTTTATTTTAATTTAACCAGAGAGAGACAGAAAGAGAAAGGGAAAGTGAGAAAGCAAGCCGCCAGGTCTGAGTCTTTAACCGTGATCAGCCATGTGGAAGTGTCCAGCTCCTTAACCACCACACCACCTGCTGCCCCTCCACCATGCTGTTATCTTTTATTTATACATATAGAAACTGAGACCCAATACAATGACTCAGCCAAAAATTCACTTGCCCAAGTGGCAAGTTATCAAATTAAAGCCTATGCCACTTGGCTCAGTCTTTTTAAGAAAATATGAGCAGGGGACCAGCAGTTAGCGTAATGGCTATGTCGCTGGACTCCCACGTAGTCGACCGCGGTTCGCGTCCCGGACCCGGTGGCTTAAAACTCACGCCGGGCGTGTGTGAGTGCGTGCCCGAGATCCCGAGAGGAGAATGGAGGAGAAGGGATTGCGGCATGGCCATCCCCCCTGGGGGGTGATTTCTCGCTTTCTGTCTCTCTGTCTCTCTCTGTCTGTCTGGCGAGCGCACGCGCCCTATAGCAAAAAACCTCTCACAAAAAAAAAAAAAAAAAAAGAAAGAAAGAAAAGAAAATACGAGCAGACTTTAAAAATTTGTGGAAAAATTACAGTGAAATACAAGTTTATTTGGGTGCCAAAATATTAAAATCCATGTGCAAGTTGTTCATAATGTACGTCTCAATGAACTTTTGAAGACGCCCTCATACTCATAGGAATATAGGCAAAAGAATGAATTTTCATTCGAAATGAAAATAAAGTTTCTTTTTTTTTTCTTTTTTTGAGAGGTTTTTGCTGTAGGGCACATGCACTCGCCAGAAAGACAGAGAGCCAGAAAGCAAGAAATCACCCCCACAGGGGGGATGGCCACACCACAATCCCTTCTCCTCCATTCTCCTCTCGGGATCTTGAGCTCGTACGCACACATGCCTGGTGAGTTTAACCCACCAGGTCCAGGATTCGAACCATGGTGGATTACATGGGAGTCCAGCGACGTAGCCATTACGCCATCTGCTGGTTCCTGAAGTTTCATTTATTAACGTGATTTTTTTAAAATACAGATGAGCAAAAACATGAACCATGAGCTTATGTTCACTGGTCTATTTCTTTTTTTTTTTTTTTTTTTTTTTGGAGAGGTTTTTCGCTATAGGGTGCGTGCGCTCGCCAGACAGAGAGAGACATAGAGACAGAAAGCAAGAAATCACCCCCCAGGGGGGATGGTCACGCTGCAATCCCTTCTCCTACATTCTCCTCTCGGGATCTTGGGCATGCACGCACACGCGCCCGGCTTGAGTTTTAAGCCACCGGGTCCGGGACGCGAACCGAGGTCAACTACGTGGAAGTCCAGTGACATAGCCATTACGCTAACTGCAGGTTCCCTCACTGGTCTATTTCTAAAGACCCCAATCCATTACATGGTAACAATCTATGCACATGTGCTATTTAGTTATTTCACGAGTGAAAATATTTAAGAAAATACATATAAATTGACAAATTAAAGACTCCTTTATATAATAGTTTTGTTATCCATTTTTTTCTTTTGGTTATGAAAATTGTACAAATATTATTAGAGCCAATAAGTATATCAAAATATTGAAATTATTTTATCTTTATTTTAATTTCAAGTATACCTTCTACAGCAAAATCTAAGCCTTACCTATGTTCTAACAAACTGAAAATTATAGAAAGCAATATTCTCTCAACCAAGACCCAAATCCACATTCAAAAGCTGTTGTAAATTTTGTCACACACAGAAGCCTGATTCAACATTCAGGCATAACAGATAGCCCAGGCCCTTCCAATGTACCCAGTGTATCTGATGTACACAGGTATCTGCTGTACTGCCATTTTGCAATCTGGTTTTCTCTTGGAATCAATCCTCTGACCTGAACCCCAGTTTGAGGTTGTTCCCCTGTTAATTTGTCTAGTCCCCTTGCCAATCTTTTCCTATCAGAAACTATAGTCTGTTCACACGATCCCCCAGATCCTATTACAACTGAGGTAGAACCCACACTAAGCAAGACACACCGTCTCATACTGACAAGAAGGCCCCGCCCACCAGAATGCACCCTTGGTACCGGGTTCAGCCTGAGAACTTTGTTCACCCAAGCCCTTTTAAACATTATCATGAGAACATTGGCCTCACTCCCTTAGCTCCAATACTAGGTTAGCTTTATCCTCCCTCCCTTCCAGCCTCCTCTGAAGTCCCAGCATGCATTTAGCCCAGCCTGAAAGGGTTATAACATATCACAGGTGATTTAAACTAATTTCAGTGGTGGTTGATGGATTTCAAGGACCTGACCTTCTGTGCATTAGGAAGATCTACTCTCGCCTTCACTTTATTTTGTAGCTATCATTTGACTAGATGGGCCTGCCTTCTACACTCCCAATAGCATTCATCACACACAGTCTGTCTTCCCTGCTAGCCTGCAAGCACGTCTTTGATCACTGTTCTTCTTTACTCACAGCAAGGTGTTCAGCACATAGTAGGGAAAGAAAGAGCATTTTCTGAATGAATAAATATATGATACACATGTGTCATTTCAAGTGCCCCATCATGTATCTGAATGTATTAATTGGTTGACAACACTCATGCATTGGCCAGTACATTTGTATTCATTTTAACATATTTATACATAAAAGCATATTTTGGAAAACTGCTTATCCCACTTCTGGGGTAAGAAAAAGAAAGATTATACATATCTTTTCACTCAGTCATTGCTGCATAGAACACGCAGAATTTATTTGGATCATTGACCTCTCAAGAGGGAGTTAAAGCACAATTATAGGGGCACAGCAGTAAAACTCAACACTCCACCAGGCTGACCTGCATGGGTACGTTGTAGGTTTGTACTTCCCTGAGTACTCGAGGAATGTACGTGATCTGGGGCGAGCTAAAGCTAGGGGTAGATCATGAGGTCAAGATCCTGTTGAGAATACAATCTCTCTGTCTCTGTTTCTCACTCTCTACTTTGCTTCTCTCACTCATGGGATAATAAATAAATAAGTAAAAAAATAAATAAGCAAAAACTTTAAAAACCCAGCTAGGGCTAGCCAGTGGTGGTGGTGAAGGTGACTGAATCTCTTGTAGCCAACTGCATGGTTTGAGTCCTTGAAAACCATGCCAGCATGTGTGCCTGCATGCCCAAAGTCCTGAAAGGAAGGAGAAATGGAGAAAAGGGGTATTACCATCCCCTATAAGGGGTGCTTTCTCTCTCTCTCTCTCTTTCTCTCTGTCTCTGGTGAGTGCAAGTGCCCACTGGCAAAATTTTGGAAAAAGGGAAAAGCACAATTATATTAAATAAAATGCTTTTACCTACCATTTTAATTTCTGCAACATTTCTCTCCTTTTAAACAAATATTTGCTAAATTTATTTTATAAAATTCTAAGTAAAGCAAAATAAAACATTTTACTTAATGTAGCATTTTATTCAACAACATGTACAAAAAAATGTAAACTTTTTTGAGGACTCACATTTATTAGAAAAATTCTTTTAAACATTTTAAGAATTATTTATTTTATTTTATTTATTGTTATTTTCCAGTTTGCTTCAGGATACATGCACTCACCACAGAGACAGAGAGAGTCAGAGAAAGAGGGAAAGTGAGAAAACCAGCCACCAGGTCTGGGACTCGAACCTTAGTTGGCCATATGGGAGCCCAGTACCCCAACCACCAAGCCACCTGCTTGCCCCAAAATTCTGTAAAATTATCAGTAATTCAGAGAGTCTTATGTATACATAAAACAAAATTTTATGAATTTGTGACAAAAGGAAGAAATTTTTTTTGAGAGGTTTTCGCTATAGGGTGCGTGCGCTCACCAGACAGACAGAGAGAGACATAGAGACAGAAAGCGAGAAATCACCCCCCAGGGGTGATGGTCACACCGCAATCCCTTCTCTTCCATTCTCCTCTCGGGATCTTGGGCACGCACGCACACGCGCCCCGCGTGAGTTTTAAGCCACCGGGTCTGGGACGCGAACCGCGGTCGACTACGTGGGAGTCCAGCGACATAGCCATTACGCTGACTGCTGGTTCCCAGGAAGAAATATTTTTAAATGTTTAGTCTCTACATGATTCCTGCTGCCTGGCTCTACTCTTTTACTCTCTTATCTCAAATAAACCAAATTAATTTTTAATTTCACTATCAAAATATCTTCAAACAGCTATATTCATAAATATATGAATTCATGGCCTTTTGTACCAAGGACAAATGACAAACCAATTATGAAAAAGAGAAGCGAAAACAAAAACAATTCATCAGCTTACATTCTTAAAGTAAGGCTTCTTTTCTCAATGTATTCATGTATTATTTTCTGCATCAGGAACTATAGAAGGAGTAAACTGAGTCACAGGACTTTGGGTTCAATTTTTACTTAAACAGTGGCCCTGTTGAAAGGTCTGAGCCAGACCTCTCAACACACTGTTTCTTCCTCTACCACATAAGAATAATATTTGCCCTTTATCAGTTTTAAGAAGATGCTTCCATAGCTGAAATGGGGACTTCCAAAATGGGTTTGATTATTTCTCCTTACTTCATCAAAATCTTAATTGCTTCCTTTCCCAAAGTAGGCATAAAAATATCTGACAACCTTGAATGTTTGTTGTAAGGATCAAGTGAGATCATGCATGTAAAAAAGCTTTGGAATTTGGAAGTGTTTCACACGTGAAAGGTATTTTTATTTTAATACTTTTGTAAGTGTATGTCTAAGCTGAATGCAAGTGATTCAAAAATGTAATGACACATTTCCAACTTTTTTCTCCAATTAATTTATAATGAGGAAATGCTATAGCTTTCCAGTGACTAAATGCATTCAGTGAAACATGAATGCACGTGGGGCTCTTTGTTCAGTGATGAAAATTACTTTGTACCACGATATTCATATTGAGTTCGTAAAGTGTTTATACTTGTCCACTATGCGCCAGATACCCCACTAGGAATTGGGGATATAGAGATAAAAATGACACTGTCCCTAGCCTCACAAAAATCATATTCTAGTTGAAAGAGTGTTACAGTGCAAAACACTATGAGGACACAAAAGACCCTGCTCAGGCTTCCAGAGAGCTGAGTTAAGAAATGGACAGGCCCCAACTGTGCTCATGCAAACAGGAAAGGCACTGCTATACTATGGCTGAGGCTGCATGGGAGCTCTGGGTTGGATTCCTGGTCCAACCTAAACAGGCCTGGCACATGCCTGTGGTTTTAGCTAACTCAGACGCTGGGGTAGGAGGAACGTGATGTGATAAGACCCTTTCAAAAATACCTGTCTCTCTTGCTCTCTCTTTCATTTAAGAGAAGAAGAAGAAGAATAGAAGAAGAAGAAGAAGAAGAAGAAGAAGAAGAAGAAGAAGAAGAAGAAGAAGAAAAGAGAAGAAGAAGAAGAAGAGAAGAAGAAGAAGAAAAGAATGAATAGAAGCCAGCCACATGAAGGGAGTAGGCAGTAGGAAAGAACAGTCCAGATAGAGTAAATTGCATAGGCAAAGGCCCTACCATTGCAAACGACTTACTTTTAGTGGCCACCTTTAGAGTCTACACATGACCTAGACTTG
The DNA here is from genome assembly GCA_026018925.1 of Tupaia tana. Taxonomy (NCBI): domain Eukaryota; kingdom Metazoa; phylum Chordata; class Mammalia; order Scandentia; family Tupaiidae; genus Tupaia; species Tupaia tana. Next base: position 102,379,050 of record JAKSZU010000001.1, read on the forward strand.
GCTACTTCATTATTCTTTGGGATGTCTATCAACACCTTCAATAGAGCAGTATTTGCCTGTTGTGGTTTACTTTTCTTTTCTTTTTTTGGAGAGGTTTTCACTATAGGGCACGTGCGCTCGCCAGACAGACAGAGAGAGACATAGAGACAGAAAGTGAGAAATCACCCCCCAGGGGGGATGGTCACGCCGCAATCCCTTCTCCTCCTTCTCCTCTCGGGATCTTGGGTACCCACGCACATGCGCCCAGCGTGAGTTTTAAGCCACCGGGTCCGGGACGCGAACTGCGGTCGACTACGTGGGAGTCCAGCGACATAGCCATTACGCTGGTTCCCACCTGGTTGTGGTTTTCTAAGGGAAACCTTGACCTACCAATTCTGTCTAATTCCCTGTTTTCTAACCTTTCAATAGCAACAGCATGTGTTACTGAAAATTTGGACTGTTCATAAGAACATCAATCTAGAAGAAAATTCATTATCATATCATCCATCCAGCCCTTAGCCACCTGAGTCCCTATTTCTGAACTTTATTTCACCTCCAACAATTTCCTCATTCATTTCCAATCTAGCTCCTGGTCTCCCAATTATAGTAAAACAGATACTAATCTCAGGTGGGGAATAAGCACCAGAAACAGATGAACTCATAAGACAAAAATCTTATGTCCCTTTCCTCCTGTTTTCATGCAAATGTCCCTAGTAATTAAATCAGAAAAAGAAAATGTAGCAAAAACATATCAGCCAAATGGTTTCAAATTTTCAAAAGAAGCTGTAAATATGGTCGTTTTTAGAAGATCAGGTTCTAACTAGAGTAGGAGAAAGGGTAACAGTTGTTCTGATGAAGCAGTTTTTAAATTCTTGTCAGTGATTTGAAGAGAGATAACTGATGTATGTTGAAGAAGCTGGAGAGATTTTTAAATAGTTCGGACGCTACGGGGAGCATTTTTTTTCTTTCTTTCTTAAAGCAATGTACTCAGAAGTGTTGGCAAGGTTTTATTTGAACGTAGCAGTGCTTATGTGAGGAAGTTATTTTGAATTACCCTAGTATAAATATGTATGACTTTATTTGTATTGAAAATTTCCTTTGCAAGTGAACGATTGAGGCACTGTTATAACTCTATTGCTTTGTAAATGATTTAGATATTTCATTTTGAAAATAAAATATCATACCTGGAATTCAGAAATAGTATCAAAATTTTGTTTGTGCCTTCTGGTAATTTTTGTACCACATAAATATCTTTTAACTCTTATTTGCCACGTAGAAGGAATGGTATCTGTTGTCGTAAGTCTGGCTTTTTTACATAACATTCTCTTATTCATTCATTCATTTATCAGACATGTATCGAGACCTTCTCAGACACTGAGTACTGTGCTAGGCACTGAGCATTCTGCAGTAGTACTGAATTGTCCTTCATCATAACATATTTCAGGCAAACATTCTGAATATTTCCTCCAGGCAATTTTCCATAGCACAGTGAAAATTTCAAATCCTAGGGTCAGATCTTACTATTAAAAAACATAAGCTTGGGGACCAGCAGTTGGAGTAAGGGCTATGTCGCTGGACTCCCACATAGTCGAGTCCCAGACCCAGTGGCTTAAACTCACTCTGAGCACATTTACGTGCGTGCCCAAGATCCTGAGAGGAGAATGGAGGACAAGGGATTATGGCATGGCCATCCCCCCCTGGAGGGTGATTTCTCTTTCTGTCTCTCTGTCTCTTTTTGTCTTTTTGGTGAGCACATACGCCCTACAGCAAAAACCTCTCCCAAAAAAACGTAAGCTTGTTGAAGGTTGTGGACAAGTGTAGCATTGATAGCTAGTTTTCCCTCTGAATAGAGAGCATCAAAAGAAAGGTAAGTAAATGGAGGTGAGGGTCCCAGGAAATAGGGCCTGAAGCAGAGCAGAGGCTGAGATAGAGGTGTATTGGAGAAAGCATTAAAAACAGGGCTCAAATTTTTCCCCTTAACACCTTGGAGCAACCAATTGTTGTGCTACATGAAAATGAAGCCAGTCCATTTATCTAAAGGAAAAACAAAACAAAACTCCCCATCTTCCCTGTTTTCCTCTCTAGCTATCATGTGGTATTGGGAGAAGAGTGGATCATTTACCTGAAATTACTACGTTATATCTTGTCTTCATAAGCAAATCATGCCCTTACTGTAAATCCACTCCATTCTCCTCCTATGATTTCTTTCATTTTTTTTTAGAGGAAAACTCTATCAAATTTCAGAATAGTTACTTAAACCACAAAAAGGCCCATAAGAGTCATTTAAAGAATAAGATATACACACAGCTACGCATTTAGGCCTTCAATTTTTTTCTTTTAGGCCATGTGTAAAAGTGACATGAAAGAAGGGGAATAAAATGATTTGTGTTAAGTAATAAAACTGGGTATATAACTTTGTATAAGGGAGTTTCTGCAGGTAATCTAAATTTCCATGGCCCCTGACTGCTGACCTCATCTATCCTCATTCTTATCTCATTACAAGTTCTAAGTAAGAGATCTGTTTATATCCAAGGCATTTTAAGGAATAAAAAATTCCACAAATGACAAATATTTAATATATATTAGGCACTGTCATGGGGCTTGTGAAAGATACATCAGTGATCGCCATCCCTTGTCAATTAAATTACTATTTGGAGATCCTAAATGAAGCAATAGTTTGAAGATCTCCAAGTAGAGGCCAGCAGGTGATGTGGTGGTTAAGGAACTGGACTCCCACACGGCCTACGGTGGTTTGAATCCACCACACTTACTTTCTTGCTTTCTTTCTCTCTAGTGAGTGTGCATGCCCTATAGCAAAACTTTAAAATAATGATAATAAAGAAAATTAAATAGATATTTTTTTAAAAAAGAAAATCTCCAGGGGCCAGCAGGTTGTGTGGTGGTTAAAGGCTCTGGACTCCCACTTGGCTGACTACGGTTCAAGTACCAGATCTAGTGGCTTGCTTTCTAACTTTCTCTCTCTCTCTCTTTCTCTCTCTCTCTCTTTTTCCCTCTAAACAAGCTGGAAAATAATAATAATAAATAAAGTTAAATAAAATAATTCTTTTTTAAAAAATAAAAAATAAATCTCCAAGTGATGACACTTTGCTTTAATATGGTACAAGCCCCAGATTCAGAGTTCAATGTGGTTTAAGTGACATTCACGAGCATATTTCACCTAACCCTGGACATTTCCCTCAATCATAGAAAAAGCCTCCTGAGCAGTTAGCGTAATGGCTATGTCGCTGGACTCCCACGTAGTTGACCACGGTTCGAGTCCCAGACCTGGTAGCTTAAACTCACGCCGGGCGCATGTGCGTGCGTGCCCAAGATCCCGAGAAGAGAATGGAGAAGAAGGGATTGCTGCGTGGCCATCCCCCCTGGGGGGTGATTTCTCACTTTTTATCTCTCTGTCTGTCTGGCGAGCACACGCGCCCTATAGCAAAAACCTCTCTAAAAAAAGAAAAAAAAAAAAAGAAAAACCGTCCTGAGTAGAAGCAAATGTCAATATAGATCATGTTTACAGAATGGCTATGGCAAAACTATTATAATTTCAATATCCCATATAAATGCTAAATGATAGTAGGTAATAATATAGCTTGGGACCATGCTGATTTCTCTGAATTGAAATTTCAAGTATTTAGCAGATACCTAAATTAAGCTTTAAAGAAAATGAGGTTTAAATTTTTTCTTCTTGTTTTAAAAGACCAAGTATTTTCTGTGAACTTTCAGCTTTGTTCTGTCCCTCCTGTCTAGAAGGGTTCTAGCTGTTTGCCAAGAACAATAGGTAAGCCAGCTTCCCTCAACCCAGAAAAATTACCCCTTTGCCACAGGAGCCATACTTATGGTTCCACATGGCCAGCAAAAAGCCTAATAGGAACAGAATTTTTTGCGTATGTAGCAAAGTTAGTTCCAGAGAAAGAGAAAGAAGCCTGGTTTTCACTGTAGCAGAACCATTGGAACAATATGCTCCCTGTGTGCACGGCCCAGGCCTCCCCTGACACTCTCCTTTCTAGGGCATAGGGTAGAAAAGTCACATACACAGCAGACCATGCCAGGTCTACTGACACAACCCTATTCCCAAATTTGCAGGCAGGAGTGTGAAGCAATGCCTGCACTATATACACAGCCTTATTATTATTATTTTGTAAAAGTAGATGTTTCAACATTTGATTTGAAGGTGGGGAAAAGATAATGCAGGCAAGCTTTCCCAGCGCTATTCAGTCTCTTCTATCTCCTTCCCAACTCCTTCAAGCCTCTAAAGTTTTGGCAAGAATAGGTAAAGACGTTTGAACAGTAGTAAGACTCTTCTTTTTACCTTGAACAGTTAGGACCTTTGATGCTATTGCCCGGGCTACTTTGCTGCAAGAGTGCTTCTTCTTATGTCAGGTCATTTGGGACGAATTAGCTAAATTAGCTAGAACAATTATTTTTCTTACAATTGTAAATGGAAATGTGAAATACACAATCAAAATTTAAGGTATATTTATTTATCTCAGCTGTTGATATTATAATGATGTTTATAAACAGAAGTACCCTACATTTTTCCCTATGAATTAAAAAATTGTATGAACATATTACTATTCAAAATTTGTTATCAGCAAATCTTAATTTCTGTATAATGTATGAACAAGTTACATAATTTCTAATGAAATTATTAAATAATTAAAACAAATAAATCACAATGAAATAATTTAAAAAACACAATATAATAAACATCACCTACAAGACATGTTACATACACTTTAGTTACCCGTAATTTTTTAAAAACTTTTGGCTCATTTCACATTCTCTTTTTCAATTGACAGAGGGGCATACACTTGCCAGAAAGACTCAGGAAGAAAGAGAGAAGAGAGAGGGAAAACACTGTGCAATGGAGCATGGTCAATTTCTTCTCCACTTCTCCATCCTATGAGAATTCAGTGCATGTGCACATGTGCTTGCACGCGTGCATGTATGTGCACGTGCACACACACATGTTTTTCAAGCTGCCAGGCCTACACTCAAACCCCAGTCAGCCATGTGAGATCCAGTGCCCTCACTAGAGAATGACAGAGAGAGGGAAAGTAAGAAATCACCCTCCATCCCTTCTCCACCACTTTCCTCTTGGGATTTTGGGCACGCATGCACACACGCCCAGTGTGATTTTCAAGGCTCTAGGTCCAAGACTTGAACTGCACAGTGGACCATGTGAGAATCCATCACCTTAACTACCTCGCCACCTGCTGGCCCCCCAAACTGTATCTTTGCCACTATAATATGTTATCATTGAGGAGACAATAAAGGATCTAATGTCAAATACACTGATGTCCAGTTTCCAGTCTGCATGTGCTAAAATAAGTTATATAAGGATTAAAAACTGTTCTGTCATATGGTATTTCAAATCAGGAAGGTGCTGGTGCCCAATGTTGAGGTTGGCGTAAGCTAGCAGGAACCTCCCATGGGAGCTTCTCCTGAATGAAGGGCTTTGGAGAAGAGACATAACCGGAAAAGACACTTTATCAGAGAAGTCAGAGGCACCAAAGCCAGAGAAAGCATTCAAGGAGCTGAGCCAATTTTGTAACTGGAAAAATGAACTTAAGGTTAAAAATGCAAAATAAGCCAAACATGGAAAAATAAGGACCAAACACAGCATCCAGGAGGATCAGAAGTGGGTCACCAAGCAGTGTTGTACCAAGCCTACGGGCTTGTTTCTTAGCAGTTATTTTTTTTATTAGGTGTGATTACCATGGAAATGATTTTCTTTCTTCCTTCCTTCCTCCTTCCCTCCCTCCCTCCCTCCCTCCCTTCCTCTCTCCCTCCCTCCCTTCCTCCCTCCCTTCCTTCCTTCCTTCCCAGGGTCTTTCTGTGTTATGTATGATCCTCCTGCCTCAGCCTCCTGAGTGGCCTAGGTTGAGATCCCAGAGTTGACTGAAAACTGGCCTGTGATCTTAGCTGACTTGAAGACTGAGGGGAGGATTCTGGCATGGCAAAACCCTCCCAAGGGTATTCACCATCCTCGAGAAATAAATGAGCTTTTTTTTGGGGGGGAGAACTATAGATAGATACAAATATCTAAAGAGTCTTAAAGAAAAAAATAACAAAAAGCCATAAGTATTAGGATTATATGAGGGTACTTCAAAAAGTTCGTGGAAAAATGAAATTAAAGTGCAAATGTATTTTGGTGCAAAAACATCTTGAAATCCATGCCTTTTTTAAAAAATAATTATTTTATTGAACTTTATTTAATTATTTATTTTTATTTGACCAGAGGGGAAGAGAGAGAAAGACAGAACATGAGAAAGCAAGCTGCCAGATCCGGGACTCAAACCGTGGTTGGCCATGTGGGAGTCCAGTGCCCCCAGCCACCACACCACTTGCCAGCCCCACTTTTTTTTTTAACGCATTTCTACAAACTTTCTAAAGACCCCTCTTACATAAAAATAGTTTTTTTCCCTTAGCATTAGCATTGATTTTTCAACTTTGCATCAAAAAGAAAATCTGGCTTTGTGGATGAGTAAGAGACAAGGGAATTTCATTTTCCACTTAATAAACTGATTTTCTCCCCTCTATAGGTACTTGAAATTAGCACAAACCCTAGGATAGCTACAATTCCAGTGGGGAATGTTTAGTTCCTTATGAATGGTCTTAAAGCAAACAGTGCTCTGACAGCAAAATTCCTAGTCTACAAATTTGTAAGTCTGCCCTTTTTCTTCACAAGTCTTACTCAAGATCGTTTCTGAGTTTTTGCACATTTAACCCTTACACTTAAAGACAATCTGTGAACACAGGAAACTTCAAGTTTATACATTGGGGTTAAATTCCTTCTCTAAAGAAGTCTGACATTTATAACCAAATTATGGCCATATTGAACACAATAAATTAACTGCTGAACTAACAGAAAGAAAATACCGTATTTATTTTCACTTCTGTGGCTATGCATCCTCTGAACAATTCTAAAGAATTATAAACCAGCCATAAATCCTATGATGCTTTCTATTTCTTTCTTCACTTAATGATGCAGCACTCACTTTTCAAAAAAGAAAAAGAAAAAAAAATGATACTGAAAGGTAAATAATTGTTTTTAATAAGGCCAAACTTAATTTCTGCTGTCTTTAGTTGAACATTACTTGTTCATTCTTTCATGATGAAAGTTAATCTACACTATAATGAAGTTTCACATATCACTTCATTTAATTCTCAATAAGATGTCAAGGAATAGGTATTATTATTATCCACCTTGTAGATAAAGAAATGAGTTTCAGTAAATTGCTTGTAATCACACAGGTAGTAATCCACAGGGCTAATATTCAAAACAGATACTTGGCTTCAACAGGAGAATAGAAATATCAGGGCTATGCTTCCTTAATCATTTTTAAATCATTTAAATCAGCCCAAAAATTAATAAGTAAAAGATGAAAAATGATCCTAAATACCAGGCCTGCATTGTCTCAATTTTCCCCTTTGAAACCTGCATAAATAGACAACAAAAAAGTTCAATGACCAAAATCCAGTAAGAAAATATGATGCATAATTAGTACAATCTGGATTCAGGGAGGAGAGTGACTTGATTTTACATAGGGTATTGTTTTTTCTAATTAACTTTAGTGCCGTCACATATATGTGATTGCTACATAAATGGTTTACAAATTGTTAAGAAGTTTTATGGGTATCTAGAAAGAATATTACAGCTGAATAAATAAACTTTTACAAGTATAGGAGAGAAATTTTACATTAAAATGTTACTTTGTTTCTTCATCCTGAGAGAATAATTTTAAAAAAAACACACATTTAAAATCAAGCATTAGATATGCAAATATGTGTTCAGATCAGAGATACCAAAATTATTCAAATGATTAATTATTCATCATAAAATGTCAATTAATAATTATGAAGCATAAAAGGCATCTTTCTAATGCATCTTTATTTTTCTTGGCCTAAAAAAGGGCTTAATATACATGTTCAATTGACTTCTAACAAGTTTTAAAAATTCAACAAAGTAAACAAATTGTAAACAAGTGCAAACTCTGAATTTTAATAAGACAACAAACATGCCCAAAGTGAGAGAAAGACTAAATCATTATCAGAAAAACAAAAAATACAGCTACATTCATGACACATGCAGCCTCACGCTCACTCACCTGCTAGATAACGGACAGAAACTTAGCCAATAAAACAACTCAACAGCACAAGTTATGAATTTGCGTAATTATATACAAAACACACGCGTGATGTTTCTTTCTGAATTAATCAATCTTTTATGAGGGGTAGAAGATATGCTTTGGGAGTTTTTAACACTTTCCAAATAGTCATTGAAAGAAAAGGCACACTTCAACTTGCTTAAAATTACCTATTGTAATTTCTAAAGTTGGTTAAGCCTTCTTATAACACTACAATTTACTTTATAAAACATTTTGCATTACCATAATTCTAAAGAATTTGTCTATTTTAAATATTATTCCTTTTACCCAAGAAGATACTATCTCTCAGAAAAATTGTCAGTCTGACCTGATATAGTAATACAGAGGAATAAGGTACTATGATCACTGAAATACTGATTTATTTTTATTTTTATTTTACTTTTCACTGACACCTGGTGAACTTCTCCTCTCTGAGACCTGGGGAGTTATTTTAGTCAGGGTGTTCCTGCCCTCCTGCTGGTAGATTAATTACATATTAAATGTTGTGTTTTCAAAACGAAAAGATAAATCTGGACACAAAAAGGAGGCACAAAAACAATCACAGCGAGGGAGAACAGGGGATGTTAAGAAAGAAAACGAGATTGCAAAAGAGAGGTATCAGAAAGAAAAGAGAATGTAGGAAATGCAACTGGGAAAGAATGTCAAGAAAATAAGGAGAAAGGCCAGGGCGGGCTGGAGGGAGGGCAACAAGGAGGAAGGGGAGGAGGGAGACTTTTGGTTTTCGATTCCCTGGCGAGGCTGCGGGCGTCTGCGCCCTTAACGCCCCAGCCTTCCAAGTGGAGGCGAAAGCCACCTCCTCAGGCCTGCGTCGCATCCAAGTTACTCCAAGTTTTCTGGTGACTCCTAGAGGGCCCCTTTTCGCCTCCCCCCACCCCTCAGGGAGATTGACAGTCGCGTGGAGGAGGCTTTTCCAGGCACAGCCTTTCTCATGGTAATCAGCCCCCAGCATCACCTCCAGACCACGGCTGCTCGCGCTCCGAGCGCTGCTTGCGGACCCCGGGGACCGGAAACAGGGCTGCGGGCGGGGAGCTGGCGAACGAGCCAGGTCAGCTGACCCGGCGGCAGGGCGGGGGTCGCGGGGTTCCCGGGCTGGGACAGGTCTGGGCGAGGGCGAGCTGGAGGGGGTCAGCCCACTCCCCCAGACACACACACGTGCTCCTCCGCCTGTACAGCGGGGCCTTTCCCGGAGATCAAATGCAGGGACCTAAGCTGGGGCCGGTGGGGCGGGGGTCGGAGTGGGGGGAGGTAGAGGACAGGGCGCGCGGAGCACTGGGGCGACATGCAGACCTGCTTTGCATCAATACATTAAGATGCCCATTTGGGTCCTGAAGTTTGCTGGTTCCTGTCAGTGGAGACGTTGGCAAAAGCCCTGAAGCCGAGATTGAGCCTTCACTTCAAAAACATAAAATAAAATAAACCCCTCAGCTGGCCGCCCTGCTGGGACCAGGTGACGTGCGAGATTCCACAGCCCGCGGGCCTCGCAGCAGGGATGTTAGGGACGGTCTGAGGTTCTCCGGTCCTGTTTTGGTTTTGTTTGAAAGGGCTTCTCAAAGAGATGCTCCTGTTGTTTTTCTTTTTCTTTTCTTTCTTTTTTTTTTTTTTTAATAGACTTTCCCCTCCTATCCTAGGCTCAACTCCGAATGGATTGGATTGCGAGTTTGCACGTGAGAAAACCGTTTGGCTTGGTTTGGACCCCTGCGGTCCCTCGTCCCCCGCCACACACACACACGCACACGCACACGCACACACACTCACACTCAATCCAGGGGTCCCCCTTATCACCCTTTACTTGCAACTCTAAAAGAAGTTGCCCACCTTCTGCGTAACAGGGTCGAAATAATTTATCTAGATGAAAAATCAATTCCGTTTCAAAATGAGAATATGTTCCTTTTTGTATTTTCTCCACATGGTACAAAATAAACAGAATTCGTTTTTTTAAAAAATCATTAGCCGTAGCCAATTCCAAATTCCTTCTGCAGTCTGTGTGTTCAAGGGCAGGAACATTGTATCTCTCCGGGCATCTGGGCCGGCTAGCGGGCGGGGGGGCGGGGGCAGTGGGGAGCGGCTGTGAAAGTTGAGGAAATTGACAGACTGAGAGGTGAATAGGGGGACAGGCATTAGGTCCTGACTGGAGGGGATTGGAAAACAAAAGTGCATCTTCACTTCTGCCTGGGTGGAGGGAATTCTAAGAGAAGCAGTTTGTTTTACTCAAGAAACCCTAAAGAAGTATGTTCTCTCCTGAAAATGTCGATTGCAATATTATTTCACATTTGCGTGTATCTGTGGTTAATCCCCTTTGTCTGCGCTAATCTCGAGGTAGATTATGAATGGAGAAGACAGACAGGGAAGGAGAGATTCATTTGCAAGACTTGTTTGCAGTGTGAAGAGCCAAAGCCAGCAGCTTCCAGTCTTCCTGACTTTTCCCGGTGTCTTGCGCTCCTGCATCCCGCGTATCTCACGATCCCCATTGTCCCGGACCTGGCCCTAGGACTGAGCGTTCGGAACAAATTTATATTCCGGTTTCCTGGATCCACCGCCTCTGCGGTGGTGGGAACTCTGTCATTCAAATGCCTGGGAGGGACATGCCAGGCAGGGGTGGAGGGACGACCTAGCAGCGCTCTTACCCCTTACCAGGACCTTTCCTGAGCCACCATCCAAACATCCACCTTGAAGGGAACTGGAAGATTGCTTTTTAAACCTCAAATCAACTATTTTCTTATGGGAACTCCCATTGCTAAGTGTTGGGGGCTGCCTCCAGCCACTTAGTTAGGGAGCCCCGGTTAGTAATCAGATGTCTAGATGTTTTTAATGGAAATACTTAAGAGTCTTTTTTTTTTAAAGTCAAAGCCTAAGTAACCTGACATTTAATATACATAATAAAGACAAGTGTTTTGTTAGCTATTCGATTGGTTCCTTTGACCTGAAGTTATGCCTCTGTGTGTGTGTGTGTGTGTGTGTGTGTGTGTGTGTGTGGGCTATGAGCCTCCCAAGGCTACCTGGACTCACCGGGAAGGGTCTTGCCTGGAATCACCCCCTGCAAGAGGCTCCTTCTTTCTTGGGCATGGGAAAAGGAGCATCTGAAAAGCAAACTTGTAGAGAAAGCTGGAGTCCAAGTGTTTAAATGAAAAAGAGAGAAAAAGGAGTACAGAAAAAGAATATGGACAGTGGCGATAAATCTCAAAGAAGGAACTTAATAAGCCATACATATATTTTGTATATATATAACAGTGCAAGAATATGAAACTAAGAGTCTGACCTATGTCGAAAATCTTTTTCTTAATAAATTTCAGACTAAAGGTTTTGAATGCTCTTCTGTAGGTACTTTGTGATGAGGAGAGGAATTAATTTATCTAGCTCTACCTGTAATAAATACTAAAATTAGAAAAGAGGTGAGTCTGTAACCAACTGTGAATATCTACTTGCTTGCATTCTAGAAAAAAGATCTAGCTGTGGTCATGCTGGGTGGCTGTTAAACCCCCCCACCCCCCAAAAATAAACATACAAAATACAAAGACATGTACCTCTGGGAGTGTGGATGTGGCAATCCATGTGGTGGCTTTTCCCTCCTTTGAGTGCAATTGCCAGTGACTCTTGCATTCAAAGTCTTGCTTTAGGCACACATTCAAAGCACAGTTCAAAGCAGTTTATCTTAATGTAAGTAAAAGTCTAGTGTTGGATCAGGGTATTATTTGTTTCAAGTTTCATCAGACTGGAAATGGGGCTGTAACATATTTAAGAATATTAAAGCAAAAAAAAAAAATGGTGGTGTGAGGCAACTCTTTCAGTCTTCTTCACACCTCCACCTTTACCTTTCCAAGGGAGTGCAAAGGCTGTGGGACTGGAAGTTTATTTATGCTATAAGGTTCTCAAGCACTTTCACATTAGGGGGAAAAAAAAAAAAAAAAAGCCTCACAGTTCTTTAAAAAATTGAGCCTGAGCCATTGGAGGCTAAGAGATTTCTTCCTTTTCCGATAAATGCCTGTGCTCAGCATCCTCAAATTTGGCTGTCTTTATTTACTTCTATATTAGTTCCAATTATGTGCAGTGTAAACCAGCTTTTTGATTAACAAAACAGCAGAGCATTGGTTAAGAACACTTAAACTTCAAAAAAATTCCCCTGGGAAGTGGGCTCTGAATTGGTTAATAATGTGCAGTACTTGCTAAATTGCTGACTTCCAGATGTGGAAAATATCTTTCTTGTTTAGGACCTATGTAACCTGATTGGATTACGACAGAAGCGTCACGTTGGAAGCTTTTGAGTGATTATTTAATTAACCATACAGTAGAAAGCTGTATTCTCCAGGAAATCCCTTCCATATTTGCATAACCAATCCCTTCAGAGCAAAGGTGGAGTCTTTTCTTTTTAATTTTATTTTAATTGCAATATCAAAAAATATATACTCCAAAACTTAGACCCCATGCCGTTTAATATCATGCTCTCTCCTCCCTGCTAGGTTCCTCTATGGCCTTTCTCCTTTTCCCTCTTGCCTCTCTTCATACACTCCCTCATTTTGCAGTGAGGTCTCCCAGAGATGCACAGAGATGCAGAGATCAGCCAACCTAGTGTTCTATGTTAATTGACTTAGAGACCCTTTATTCAAATGTCAAACTACTTTTTAATATTGGGATGCAATCCAGGAAATCATCAAACACACACACCCTAACACACACACCATCAGATGCACTTCACTTGCAGCTTTTCCCCCCCTGGCTCTGGCATCTAAAAAGAAAAAAAAAAAAAAAATTAAGAGAAAAGGCAAAAAAATTTATTCCCAGAAGCTAGGCTAAGATATTCATACAATTTGATGTGTGTCTCAGATCTGGTCACTACCGATATCTGTATAAGAAGAGGCGATCTGGATTGAGGACCCGGGATCTTTTCCTTTAACTTTCGCCCCTTGGAGTTCTCCAGTTCTGTGAATGGTGTGCACCGTTTTCCGCCCTGTACTCTGTAGGATTTAGTGATGAGGATAATGATGCCAAAGGCTTGACGGGGGGGGGGGGGGGGGGGGGGGGGGGGGGGGGGGGGGGGGGGGGGGGGGGGGGGGGGGGGGGGGCGTGGAGAAGAGAGGGAGGGAGGGAGGCAAGAGGGAGGGAGAGAGGAAGGGAGGGAGGTGGAATTTCATTTCTTCCACTAAAGCGTTTGCGGAGACTTCAAGGTATAATCTATCCCAGATCCTTTCCCAGAGAGAAACTTGGCGATCACGTTTTCACATGATGCTCACGCTCAGGGCGCTTCAATTATCCCTCCCCACAAAGATAGGTGGCGCGTGTTTCAGGGTCTCTCCTCTCTCTCCTACAGAAAAGAAAAAGAAAAAAATGTCATTAGAAGAGGCGTAACACGTCAGTCCGTCCCCAGGTTTGTGTTTCCTGGAGTGGCCGAAAGAGATCAGTTCTAACCTGCTCCGCAGGAATAACGGTCCTGCCTCCCGACACTCTTGGCGAGGTTTTGTACAGTTTGCTCCGGGAGCTGTTTCTTCGCTTCCACCTTTTTCTCCCCCACACTTCGCGGCTTCTTCATGCTTTTTCTTCTCACCATTTCTGGCCAAAACTACAAACAAGACTTCGCAGGTAGGTTTTTTCCCCCCTTTTCTCTCTTTTTATCCCTTTTTGGTGTGCTCGTCCCTCATCCTCCATGTCTCATTTTTCTCATTTTGAGTGGGAATGTGAGCTTGAAGTGAGAAGGGGTGTCTGTGGGTAGGAATTTCAGGTGGGTTTAGTTCCTTTATGGTGAGCTTTTCCCAAGAGTGGCTTCTTCGCCCTCCCTCCCTCTCTCTCTTGCATTCTTGTTCTCCTTCCTTTTCTCCCTTTTTTCTTTCCCCAAATAATTTGCCCTGTACCTGTCCACTCAGGTAACCAAAGGTGACTTTTGCTTCCCAGTCTAGGAAAAGTTTTATTGGGAACTATATGACTAGAAGAAAACTAATCAAGGGGAGAATTCTTGCTTTATTTTCGCATCTAGTTCCAATTCATTGTATTCAGCAATTAAAACTTAGCAAATACCTGTTAATAATTACAAAACTTGATCGAATCAGTCCTACCAAATTTGGGGACAAATCTTTTTCTTAGACATGGCAGTCCATCCTCTCCCACCGGAGAAGGCTGTTTTCTAAACAGAGAGTTGACTGTTTTTGTCTGCTTAGCGAGTTTCATTTCTTTATTTCATTCTTTGTGTGTGTGTATGTGTGTGAAGTAACACCTCACTTCTGTGATTATAAATAAAGAAGTGAAAGTCCTCATGGAACTTAAGTCGTTTACCAAAGTATGTGTGTTTGGGGGGGGGGTCACTACAGCTGGAAAGAAAATTGCTGTCAGGATATGAGGGTTTTAAATGAGGGTAACTTTTCTGAAATTGTATTTTAAATGGTAAAGTAATATAGACATGAATTTCATAGGAGACACATACCCACACATATCCCGTTCCACACTTTGGCACTAAAAAGTAGAGAGAGAGAGAGAGAGAGAGAGAGAGAGCGAAGTTCCCAGGAACTGGTGATTCCGGCTAACATGAATGTGTTTATCTCCCACCTACTTATATATTTTACATGCTCCCCCTATAATGATGAGGGCAAGATTACTGACTCGAGTTAGGAATAACAAGCAAAGATAAAGTTTACAGCATAAACGCCCTGCTTTTCTCTCACATACACATGTTCATAAAACTAGCAACTTTATTAAACATGTATTTACGTGAAATGGCATGTAAGTCTCAGCATGAATGTAGACAGGCCAGCGCTTTCAGTCCAGACACTTGTGTGACCATGTCTTTATTTCAGGATTTTCTCAGTAATTGCAAAATAATAGGACAGGTAAGACATAATAAAATGTGTCAAACTTAAAAAATATAGTAGGTATGCCTAGGTAAATTTAAGACTCTTTCTAAAACATCCACTTCCTCTTCTCTCGCGCCCCCCCCCCCCCCCCCCCCAGCAAATGTGTGGAAACCGATACTCACTTTCCAGGTTTTCCGCAAAGCTTCTAGCCCAGGAGACAATAGGTGCGGGGCGTGGGGACTGAGCGTGCTCGGCGGAGAAAGGGTTAATGGCCCTGGTGTTACAGTTTGCATCTGTTACATCTTTTATAGCCCCCTGTTTAAACTAATCCTCGAGGCAGAGCATCTTCCCAACCTCCACCGAGTTTCAGGATTCTCCACTCCTGCCTGCCTCCGAGGTTCCCCTTCTCCAAGTTTTGACAGTTTCAGCTGAAAAAATGCAGCGCCTCTCTCGATTTTTAGGTACAAAAGTTTCGAAGCCAGAAAGGATACGTTCATTTAGCAGAGCTTAAAAGTATTGCCGTAGCGGTTGGACTTTCTCTTTCCTTTCTTGAGGGAAAATTTTTTTCTACTGGAACTATTTAAGGGAACTAGTCTGGGGAGCATGTGTGCGAGTGAGGTGGGGGGGTACTTAAGTAAATATTGTAAAAGTGGCGGGAGGGGGGAGGGACAGTGTCCAAACAGGCTTATAATTATATTTCTTATTGCGGGCGTAAAACGGGAAATCTTAATTTGGGGGCGGGGGTGGGGGGAGGAAGAAACAGTGCCTCGACAAACTCCGATAGAGGAGAGGAGGGGAGGGGGCGCGGGGCGAGTGGGCTTCCTATAATTACTATTATCAATTTGCCCGAGTGTGCTTCATCCTGGGGGCTGTTTTGCGTTGTTTGTTTGTTTCTTTCTTTCCTCTGGGGAATGGCGGGGCGGGGGGGGGGGGGTGATGAGAAAAGATGAGAGTGGGAAAAAAAAAAGCCTCGCCTCACCCCAAGTTCCCGAGCGGGGCTGAGGACTTTTCGAAGGAAAGGGTCCGCCTAGCCCTGAGTCAAGCAGTCTTACTGTACCGCCGTGTGCATTCCCTCATACGGTCAGGAGTTATGACTCATTTTGAAGATGTAATTCTTGTCTCTCTGATCCCCTCGCGGGTGCAACACACCAAACAGTAACAAACACAAAGCGCCTCGGGGCCAAGCCGGGGGTGGGGGGCGGGGAGGGGGCCGCCGAAGTTTCGCTTTGGCGTTGGGGGCGCGGATGGGTGCTCACCGGGGCTCTGGCCCAGCTCCCCTGGGCGGCCCGCGCGCGTTTCAATGGGCGCGGGCGATGCCCACATTGTCGCTGTGTTTGGTTGCTAGATCGAGCCTGCGTGCTGCCGAAGCAGGGCGCCGAGTCCATGCGAACTGCCATCTGATCCGCTCTTATCAATGAAGCAGCCGATCATGGCGGATGGCCCCCGGTGCAAGAGGCGCAAACAAGCCAATCCCAGGAGGAAAAACGGTAAGAAGAGGCCCGAACCAAACTTTTCCGGGCCACTCCGCGGCTCGAGACCCTGGGAGAAGGAAGGGGACAGGGAAAAGGGATCGAGGCGGCGGCGGCGGCGCCCGGGGCTCGCGGGCGAGCCTCCCTCCGCGGCCGGCGCCGGAGCCCGGCGCGCGCGGCGGCTGGACTGGGGAGAGTTGGGGAAGTGCGGGGCAAAGTGAGCGTCGGGCGCTCGGGGGCTCGGAGCAGCGCAGTCCGGCAGGGGCCCCGCGCCCCCAGCCCCGCGGTCCCCTCGCGCCCCCGCCTGCGCACTCCCTCCGCCTCCCGCTCCGCTAGCGCCCGGCCGCCGGGTCCCCGGCTGGGCTGCGGGAGCGTCGGGCCAGGGCAGGGCGGGGGCCGGGGCGCCCGGTCGTGCAGAATCTCGGGGCGGGGGCGGGGGTGGCAGAGGGACTGCGAGGGCGGGAGAGGGGACCCGGGGCTGTGCCTCAGCAAGGCTGAAAGTTTCTTGCCGGAGTCGCCCGGCAGCCTCTCCGTGCGCCAAGTAACGGTCCGCGGGCAGCGGGGCCCGGCCGGGCGCGCCCGAACCTGGACTGGGAGGCACTGGCGGGTCCTGCCGGGGGTCCTAGGGGTCGGTGCGGGCTCGAGGACGGGTGGCTCCTCTCCAGCAGGCTCTGGCCTCCGCGCCGTGAGCTGGAGGAGTCGCAGGGCGCTGCGAGACTTTCACGGGCAGTTTCTACATGGTGAGGAGGAGCCCGTTATCCAGGCTCGCAGTCAGGAAGGAGGAAGGCGACGGGGGTGCCAGGGGCACGAACCAGCGGTGGAAGATGGGAGGGGGACTGACAGTTTAGCAGGTCCATCTTGGATACCGGCAGAG
The DNA here is from genome assembly GCA_026018925.1 of Tupaia tana. Taxonomy (NCBI): domain Eukaryota; kingdom Metazoa; phylum Chordata; class Mammalia; order Scandentia; family Tupaiidae; genus Tupaia; species Tupaia tana. Next base: position 102,396,325 of record JAKSZU010000001.1, read on the forward strand.
GAGGGACAAGGCGAGAGAGAGCGAAGAGAGAGCGGAAGAGAGAGGGAGAGATAGACCCCCTAGGTATTATCCCAAACAAAATCGTGGGAATAAAAGAGAAAAGTGATTGGCAAGAGCGCGGAAGGCGCCTGGGGGAGGGGAGAGAGCTGGGGACGAGAGACGGTGCTGGGGGGAGTTGACGACGAATACCGAGTTTAAAAAGAAAAAAACCAACCCTTCCAAACAAACAAGCGAACAAGCGCAGCCCAGACACGGAAAGGAAACTTCTCGCTCCCCTCGCATGCAGCCTGCTCACCCCGCGCGTGGCTGCGTAGACGCTTCCGAGCCGGGCTAGGGGACGCAGCGCCGGCTGGGCCTCCCGGCCTCCCGCAACCCCAGCCCGAGCCTCGCAGGGACCGCCCGGGCCCACTTGGAACAACTTTCCTCTAGAGAGGACAATCATGCGCGCCCCCGGCCTGCTCCCGCGCTGCGCGGCGCGGGAGGGGGCGCAGGGGGCTCAGTGTGGGGTGCCGGAGACGGACAGACACAAAGACGAGAGGGTTCTGATTAGAGACAAATGATGCTTCTCTCTCTCTGTCTCTCTAGGTTTTGTGTGTGTGTGCGTGTGCGTGTGTGTGCGTGCGTGTGTGTGTGTGTGTCTTTTGCTTGTTGTGGTGGAGGTGTCGAGCCATATGGGGGAGTGATAGAGGAATTTTAGTCAGAAACTGTTCGTACGTTATCCTGCCTGTCCCCTTTGTGCTGTCTTTGATCTATTTGCTCGGCTTAGTATTACAAAAAAACAAGTACAATAATATATTCCGAGCTGCCTCCCCACGATTCAGTTCAGCCTGCCTCTTTTTAAGTCTTGCTCTCTCTCTTAATTTAATTTTTCTTCACTCTGGTGTCTGGCATTATTTAAGGTGGTCCTCACACAGGAGACCTCCCTTCCCTATCTCTGGGTAATTTAGTAGACACTAAAATCACACCTAATGTCCCCCTCTCCGCTCTTGTGTCTCCTCTGTTCCTTTATTAAATGTTGGTTATTGATTTTCTGAAATCAATGTCTGTTGTGGGGCTCTTTTCCCCCTCTTACAAGTATCTAAAGCACGTTGCTGATCAACTGGATAACAAAAGCTTTGTGTCAAGGAGGCTTCTTTTTTCTTATGTTAAACAGGTTTTTTTTCTTTTTCTTTTTCTTTCTTTTTCTTCCTTTCTTTTTTTTTTTTTTTCCTCGAGTGAGAGACAGAGGGAAAAAAGAACGAGATTTAGACCAAGGCTGCAAGGAGTGTTCTTTCACAGAGAAGAGTATTTATCCTGTTTCTTCTTGCCTTTGCCTTCCCCCTTCTACCCTCTTCTGGATTTTGCCATGGATGACCAGCCTGGCCCCAGCAGTAAGGTCAGGCCAGAGCTCAGGTCCGAGGAAACAGAGGGACCTCTGCTTCCTGGGAACTTCTGGGGGGCTGACTGAGAGGAAGGCCCGCCTCGCAGGTGGATAGAGTGCCAGGGCCGACCGGTCCCCTCCACTTCAGCCACTAACTTGGGAGAAGCTTCCACCCTGGGAAGTAGAAAGTTGAATGGCACATTTTAAGGCAGCTAGCCCAGACCCTGCCTACTTAGCATCAGGCCTGTCTGTTGCTTAGTGCGTCTCTAACTTTGACTATTACCTTTCTCTTTTTCCAAATGATATGTGGGAAAACATGCTGTAAATTGGTTACTTGTCAGTGTTTTTTCATTGGGTTTAATCTGGCTGAGCAGTGTCCTGGATTTGAAAAGCAGGTAGAGGAGTTGCCCCCCCCCCCCCTTTTTCATTTTCTTTCTCATCAAACACGTATCCAATGCCTTTCCCTTTGGGAATTGCCAGGATTTATCTGAACTGAGTGGATTTTTCTTCTTTCCTGGATTCATGGAAAAGATGTCACTTTTGAGCTTGTGTCTTTGCTGATAACACTAAATATGATGATGCTTATCAAAATCATATAGAAATTCCTGGAAAGAAATAATGGCAATAATAATCCTAGAAGTAGAAGCTGCAAGGGGAAAAAAAAAGATGAACATCCAAGAACCTAGAGTGGCACTTTATATAAATTTAATGAAGTCAACAGTGTATATATAGACTAAGGCGACAAGGAGATAAAGCGTGTAAAGCAATGTGTGTGTCTGAAAAGCTGGTCAGGAGTGTGGGTTAGAATACAATGCTGTACACAATTATTAAAAAGCAAAAGAGGAGGCAGTTCTAGGAAAATAAACGTACAGAGAGGAAAACAAGAATCTAAAATCTAACCGTACAGATTCTCAGGCTAGCAAGATGCTTGGCAAAGACAGTACCAGAGGCAAGTTAACCCATAGCAAGCAGGCTCCTTTCCCCCACATGGAAAGGATGCAATCTTTTCCCAGAAAAAGAGATGTGCAGAAGGAAAGGAGTGGGGTGAGGGGGAAGGAGGCAAAAAGTGAGTTGCCTGCAGACAAGAATGTGTGTCGGTTTCAAGAAAAGTTCAGTCAGATGATCCACAGTCGCCTGACTCACTTTGTAACACTTTCACTAAAGCTGGAGAGGAGGGGGAAAGCCCAGCCCCCCCCCCCCTTCATTCTCCTGATTATATACCCCACTATCTTCACACAGCCTTGGAGTCAGAAAGGAGCTCTTGGAGCGAACCGGAGATGCTTGGCTGCTGCCTGTCCCGGCGCGGCCCATTTGTAACTTGCAAAGTTTGTTGCTTTTGCCCCTGATTCCGGCGAGGCTCCTGGGATGCTCCAGCTTCCCTCCTGCCTCCTATGGAGACTGGGAAGAGGGGCCTGCCTGGCCTGCCGCCTTCCAGCGTCAGCCTCTGAAAAACCCCACTGACATATGCACGTTGTTGCAGAAATTAAATCTGGAAACTGCTTGTTTCAGAGAAGGGAATGAAGTTGTCTCTTAAAGGAAAGCTGGATTAGAAGGGGAAGGAAAGGAAATGGAAGAAGGAAAAACAAGTTAAATTTGATTTTCCCCCCAAGTTTCTGCCCAAGGTTTGGGGATTATGTGGAAGTGTGAGAGAGCTTTTCGCAATTGCCTTTGGTCTCTGGTTTTTATTAATAAAGAAAAGGAATCAAGTTTAATGTTTTCAGGGCTTTGGATCTTGGAGGAGAAACAATCAGAAGAACAGGAATAATTATCCCTACTTTAAGTAAGCCCTCACTCCTTACCACTTCCTTAAAGGGAGCGGAGCTGCTGCTAGTGATGCTTAGAGGCAATGAGGGACAGAGAAGTTGCCCCGTTCTGAGATGCTTAAATGAAGAGGAAAGGAAATCACCTTTCTTCAAGATGAGATTCTTAGCTCTCTTTGCTGAGAACTGAAGTTGGGATGGGGCCACCGTGTCAGAACCCCTTCATACACACTGACGCTGGGAGGTTTCCTTTGGATTTCATTCCGTTCAGACAGGTTATCTTTGCAAGTGTGGGAATCCTTAGCAAGTAGCTTTCTTTGTAAAGTTGCTGAGCTCACAAGGAGCATGTTTTGCTGACTCTCAAAGCATTCAGTCTGGGTGGCAGGTACCAGTTCTAAGAATGCTCCAAACATATCCATCTTCATCCTTTTCTCTCTGTAGAGATCTTCTGCAAGTTTTGTCATGCTACACACACACAAGGCTGGGGGCTATGTATCTAGACGGATCTATTTGTTTGATTTCAGTTTGGAAAAACGAAGTCATTTAGGGTAGCAACATGCTTTCCTTCATAGCAGATCCAGTAGTCTGGTGGCATCTACTGCATGCTAGTCCATCAGGGCTAAGAGGGGGCTACTGGATTTTAAAGTTCACATTATTTCTCTGTTGTCAAAGAAAAATAAATGTATGTCTTTAAACATTTCTTTTAAAATACGGATTAATAAAAAAAGACCGAAGTTCCCTATTAAAGTGCTATGTCGTACATTTCAGATGTCTCCCTTCTTTCCTTCTTCATTTGCTTAAAGTAAAGACAATTCCAAAAGATTATCAAAGACTTGCATTAAGACTATTTCCTGGGAAAAATGTGTGCCTACCCTGAAGGTAGGAAAGGAGGGCGTTGCTAGCTCTCTAGCAGCACCACGTTTATTCCAAGATGTGGGAGATTCTTTTCCTTACAACAGTTTTTGTCATGTGAATTCTTCCAAGGCTTTTAAGGTGCATTTTCTTCTGTGTGAAAGAGAAGTCTTTGTCCTTCTCCTCTCCAGCACCGGGGCTTCCCAAGGTAGACACTATTTTGTGCCTGTCACAGAGAGAGGGAGTGCAGGTTTGCAATGCTCACAGACAATTGATTGTCTGCCCTAATGTGTTTCATTTACATGTTTATAACGTCAATGGTGCTGGGGTGTCCACTGTACCATTCATTCCTGCATTCCCACAAGGGGGCAATTGTCTGAATGGCCAAGTCAGACACCTTTTTGATTGCTCTTTGGTTGTCTTTTTAGAGCAAAGAGATAAAGGAGGAAAATCTGTGATGCAGAAACACTAGTTGAAAATATACAGAATTAAATGTCACTACAAAAGCAGATGTTAACATAAGCCCAAATGTGCTTCTTAGCCAAGATGTGAAGGTTGAAAAAATAATTCAGAGCAGAGGGAGGCATGATTTTAAACCAATAAATGTAGTCCTATCCCCCCCTTTCTTTCTTTTCTTTCTTTAGCAATCAGAAGATGAAATGTGATTTTCCTCTTCAGTTTTAAGTCTTGAAACATCCAAACACCTCCTCATTATTTGTATGTTTGCTGTGATTTGTGAATTTTGTATGTATTTACATAGTCCTGTTCATGCCAACAGCATCAACTTACCACTTGGAAAATCTATTGAATGACTATTTCGGTTGTGGGGAGTGTAAACTTTTGAAAAGTAAGATCCAAGTATTTCTTCATCGAGTGTTTTTTAAAAGGAAAACGATAATAATCAGGAGACTCTAGGGAAAGCTCTGCCTTAATAGCTATGTGCCAAATACTTTTATCTTGGGTGACAGTTGTGTCAGAGTGAAAGCTCTCAGGAAAAGTGTAACTAGTAGTTACAAAGTAAATAAAGGATTTCATTTTAAGGTGTTCTGTATTGTTTTTATGCTGTGTGTGTGTGTGTGTGTGTTTGTGCGCGCGCATCTGTGTGTGTGCTGTCTGTGTTTCCTCTGAGGGAGGTGAGAAGAAAACCCATTCATGCATGGTGTGTGTGTGTGTGCGTGTGTGTGTGTGTGTGTGTGTGTGTGCGCATCTTTGGCTTTTCTCTCAGTTCTCCCTCTACATATTATGCATATATGTAGCCCACATGAATACACCTGTTTTAAAAAAAAAATGATTTCACAGTTCAGATGGTGCCTTGCTGGTTCATTTAGGTAATACAGTTATTAGAAGTTGTTCTGATTTCGCGTGTGGTCCATGAAGACCGAAAATACTAACTCTTGTGTCATCTGGTGGGAGGCAAACTGGGAGGGGGGAAACTTTTATAATTTTGTAGTAAATTAGGGAGGGGAAAAAAATCGCCAGTCTGTGAAAAGATTTTTGCCTCTCCGGGAAGACACACACACACAGTAGCTGCACCGTTAGCTGAACCCCTGACACGGCGGTCTTTTGAATGCCTTAGGTATGATTTCACTTTCGCTCACATCAATGCTGACCTGAATGCCTTTCATATCTGATCCGCTGTGTCTCTCCCAGTAAACATCCCCTGAGGGGAGAACAAAGAAAGGAGCTCTTCTTCTTCTTAATCACAATTCAGCCCTTTCACCGCCGGCAGGCTCCATTTGCATTCTGCCACAGAAAGCCAAGATGAAAAGAAAGAGAGAGAGAGAGAGAGAGAGAGAGAGAGAGAGAGGGGAGAAGAGAGAGGAGAAGAGAGAGGGACAGAAGAGAGGAGAGAGAGTGAGGCGGAGGGTAGGCGCTGAGTAAAATAACTTAGGTGTTTGTGGCTGTTTGTTGAGCTTCCCCTAGTTACCAGCCTTATATAGCTGATGCTCAACCAGGCCCTGTCCCTCCTGACAGGCATATAGTGTTACAAGATGGCATGTCTGTACTATTCATGGCCACCCGCTCAACACTTGGGGTAAAAAGTGTCAGCAAGGGATCAGATTCGACCCCAGAAGCCTGGTAGAGTTGGGGTCAGGTGTGTGGACTTCCCGCCCCTGAGTGGTGCCCACGATTTGGCCTTGGTGGCTGGGACTGTGCCCTCAGCCCAGGAGGTGAGGGCACAGGGTGGGAGGGAAGGTGCAGTGGAGCCTGGGCCCAGGTCTGGTTCAGTGGCGGGTGCTCACACCCAGCCTGAACACACTGATAAATCCTCAGGAAAACTGGAAAAGACTTTCCCATTTTTTCCCCTGACTTTTTATGATAATTCATATTTTCAAATGAAAGGGGAAAAAAGCCAAGAAAGAAACTCTCAAATGAGCCAAAAAGGAAAAAAAAAATTCTCTGAAAAGAATTTTAGGGGGAAAAGTTGTTCTATTTTAAAAAGCTTTGAGGGCTGTAAAGTGCCACGTTTTTCACACCTTCTCCATACTTTTTTTTTCAGATTTTTTTAGTATGTTTAACATTTGTGAGATGACAGCCTTTTTGTATCTCAAACTGGATGCTTCAGGATTTGTAGGGAGGGGTTGGTGGTATTCACGTTCTCTTATGAGAGAAAGTTTGTACCTAAAGGGCTTCTTCTTACTGGGAACTGCTTAAACCCTTGCGGCGGACCTGTCAGGTTTTACTGTGTTATTTGCCTCCATTTTCAACATGCAAAAGTAACATGCAGTTAATGGTATTGGAATGAGACCACAGCAAGGGAAGAAACCTCTCGTGACAACTTTTCAGCTACATTATCTTGCTCCTAAACTGTCTTGTCTCTTTTTTTTTTTCCTTTCTGAAACCACTCTTAAGATACCAACAGTTTTTCCCCCAGCAATTAAATTAAGCATAAAATGCATGTGTGTGCGCACACACACACACACACACACACTCACACACACACACTCACTCACAACTTTGGAACTGCAGTCTTTTCCAACAGCAGAGTGAATTACTGTCTTTGAAATGGGGACTGTTCTAATGGCCATTGTGGCAGATTTCACTTAGAAGAGCAAAACTAACGGAGATATTAGAAGTTGTCCGTGAACATGTGACACAGATTCCTGATTTTTTTTTTCTTTTCCCAGAAGATTTACAGAATTTACAAAAAGAGATTATCCCCACACCTTCCACCCCTCCTATCCATCCCCATGACCCAAGCAATGAAGGATTTAGGCAGATTTACTTCAGTAAACACCTTTGGACACTTGGGGGGAAAGTGGGAGTCTGTTTGCAAAAGGAGGCTTTTGTTAAGTGAGGTACCGGGATAATGCTTTACCAGGCAGCTGGGATATTAACCTACCCAGCAATGCGGGAACACTCTTTAACTCTTTGAGTGCCTGGCCCTTAGCGCTCAACAGATAAAACCCTGGCTCTCCAAAGACACTCAGAATTCTGGTTCTAGCAGTTTATTATTCAGACAAGTCTTGTAGACATGAAAACTGTTCAAGCTTTTAAAACAATGTGGTTTAATTAGATGAGGTGGACTTACATTGCTCATAAGCCCTCCAAATGGTGGTTTATAATTGGCAAGGGGAAAAAAAAAGATAGAAAAAAGAAATCAGGCAGCACATTAAAAATTCCAGGAAATATCTTTAGAAAAGCTATTTTCATTTCTAGCTTTTAAAATATTAGACTACGGTAGCTAGAGGGAATGAAGCAGCTGGGGCCTCTCTCCTTACTATAAAAGACACCAGAAGTTGGTGATGAAGAAAGGAACTTCAACTTGGAAATCTGTAAGAGGCCAATTCGGACAGTGACATTATCGCAGCCTTTGCATCTTTTCAAGGGGGAAGTATGGCCTATCTGTGGGAGCTCGGCAGGTCATGTGAACCTCAGAGTAGGGCCTCAGGCCAGCCGTTACCAACTTGAGACTTTCCAAAGCAAGCAGAGAGGCATTTATGAGGAAGGAGTTAAATGGTTATTTTTTGCTGGGCACAAGAATAACTTTACAGGTGTTGCATTTGGGCTTAAATAAGATTGCCTTATTTAGTTTCGAAAAAGAGTGTAGGTGTCAACGTTCGAGCAGCCACAAATGTGTGAGAAAGTAAAGGGTATGAGACATGACAGAATTAAAGGTGTTTGCTATGTTGTTACACCGTGTGTCAGGCTGCAACCTCCCTTTGTCACAGCCTCCTGGTGATTTGACAGTGCAGATCTACTTCCCTTCTAGGTGAGACAGCATTTTTTAACTGGAGTTATAAATATGGTGCACCCTTTGCATTGCACCGTGCCTCCCAGATCTGTGAATCCTGTTTGAAAGCATCTTGTCCTGAGACACAATGAACAAACGCCTGTGTACAAGGGGGCCGTAGGCTCGGGGGCCCGGGCAGCGCCAGTATCACAGTAGCTGGCATTGACTGTTGTTTGGCAAGAAGGTCCTCTGCCAAATCATCCAATAATTAAGTTTTATGTTATTTGTATGAACAACCAAGCATGCAGTATTCCTTTTCAAATCAAAGGGAGGCTTAAAATTACTTTTTGAACACTTTCAGACCATGGTCAGGTCATAGTTTGGGGGCTGAATTAAAATGATCTCATTCATGATCTAATTGAGGTTGGCAAAACCTTAGCAGTAGCAGGAGTACATAAATATAAATCAAAGACCAAAATTTAGCAAATCATATCATTTGCTAGAAATCTGCTCATGAATTATTCTCCAATTGCCAACCCAGAAGTTAAACTTTGTCTCCCCTCAGCAACAGTAACTGCGCATATTTTTTCAGGCTTTTGACAGGAAAGTTAGAAAAGCTGAAAACAGAAAGGAGAAGGAAGATGATCAATGTCTCATCAGATATTGTGTGTTTGTGACCCAAGAAAGTGTGAGAGCTGATTAAGCCTTGCACATTTATAATGGGCACTGCGGTGTTACTAAGATATTAATATGGACTTCTAAAAACCAGACTTCGGAAGAGCAAGCAGCACAGACACATAAATGGTGGAAGGGAGCAAACATTTCAAGAAGGATCTGATTGAGCTTTGCTTTCATTTTTCAGCTGAGGAATGTAATCATCACAATGATTCATGATTATTTACAAATTTAGGTCTATTACGGAGCTGAGTCGCAGGATTGAGATTTGATGTAGTTGTTAGAATTAGAAGACAATATACCAAACTGTTAGTGTAGATATGCAAGTTACCTTTCTTTCTTTCTTTTTAAACATCTTGCGATGAAATTAAGACTCTAGATAACTTTTCCTATAATGTGTTAAGTCGAATGTCATCTTCTGTTGCATGCAATCCCTTTTTAAATTGTTCATTTCTCTTGGTTGCTTTGTGTTATTTCAACTTAAACCTACACACAAAACTAGAAGAGGTCTAATTCTGAACTTGAATATTTTGGAGTTAAAATTCTAAATCTCGCTTAACTATCAATACCCTTTCAACCAAATAATAAACACAGAACTGGTCAGTTTAGCCAACTTTATATCTGAAGAGCAAATATTTAAAGGTGTGTTTAAATCTGCAGAATATAGTAGAAGCATTTTTAAAGAATCTCAGCTGATAGAGGTAAATGACCACACTCTTTCGAGATTGGATTATTGTTATTAATGGTTTCTCATGATAAAGAGACTAACCATATTCTACATAAAAGATTGGGATGTATTTCTCTTTAACAGATACTTTGCTCATATGAAAACATAGTAATTTTATTCTTTATGGGCTGTTTCAAATTTTTTCTATAATTAACTCTAGGAAAGAAAGGTATTCCTGGCAAGGTGATAGTCACCACCTCCCTCAAATAAAAAGTAATCAGTAATGGATCAGTCAATTAAAATAGCATGCTATATAAGATCTGAGATTATTTTTTCTCTCTTAAGTAGATGAGTAAATTTCAAGGAGTTCAGTGCCCATGTAATCTTTAACCATGATACATAACTTTCACTGTTTCCTGGTTTGAATTGTATGTATGTCATCTTGTATATCCAGGTAATTGTAATCAAAGAAACTTTGCAATTTCCCTATTCTTGGAAGTACTAGGTTTCTATTTCTGACACCAGGCACATCAATGGAAGTGTTTCACATCATGAGATTTCTCAGTTTTAAGAGGTGAGGTTTGTATATAAAAAGCTCAGTACGCTGTGTTTTCATAATAAATAGACCCATTAAGAGGGGAAATATCGCTAAGCAAAATAGTTGTCCTCTAAAGGTTTCCCATCACCTCTGCTCTGCTGATGGGAATTTGAAAACTAAATACAGCAAATATGCAAACATTCCCATATGCACACAAACACAACTGTACCCTAGGACCCAAACTCTGGTACTTTTCCTCTTTAACTTTCACTACTATCATATAGCCTGTAAATGAAATACATTTGAATACAAATAGCAGAGGTGAAGAATTAATGTAGACTCTTATGTAGAAGGATTTATTGTAGGAGAAAAAAGAAAGTGTTCCCTAGGCCACATGACTCTTAGGAAACTTACTTGCACCTATTAATCTAAGCTTTAAGTGTATTATTTAGGATAAATGACTGGTTTTGTGCTTTTAAACTGTTTTCTACCATTTTCTTTCAATATTACCAAACTTATCTTAAATTGATTGCAAATTATTATGGTTTTAAAACAGCATTCTGGGGTCCTGAATAAAGATGGTATTTTAAAGTAATGTTTACAATTTTTAAAAGAAAAACAAAAGGGGAGGGGTGTGTACAACTGTGCTGAACACTTAGACGTGTGTGGAGTTTTATGTTTGTGCAGATAAAGTGTGAGGTAGCTTTGCCCTGTGAAACCAAGACCACAAATGATATGTGTCAGTAGGTTCTTTGATAGGGCTTCTGGCCATAGTGTTTTTGTGCTGTCAAACTGCTATGTTGAACAAACACCTCCTCTGGGACAGAGTGATAAATGCGGAGACAGGCTGGCTTCAACCAGTCTCAGCAACCTCCTCAACCACACCCCCACCGGCAGGCCCACCTCCTGCCTCCCACAATCCAACCAACCT